>OX411744.1:12843896-13016284 GCA_948252205.1 Orthosia incerta
TTAGCGTACATTAATGGTGTAAGTGCCGATATTTAAATTATATTCTTGCATCGTACTGTGTAAATATTTAAGTTCTATGTACCTACTCTATAAAATCACCTAAAACTATAGCTACTGTCAAATGTTTTCTCCGTTTTCCAGGTGCAAGCTCTATACCAGCACTCTTCTCTGGGCACTCACATCCAGCTGTCTCTGGTGCGTTTGACGCTACTGCGCTCGCAGCCATCATCTCTGCCCGCGCACGCAGAGCGAGGGCGTCTCCTTGACTCCTTCTGTGCCTACCAACGATCGTTGAATGTAGACGATGACGACGATCCTCAGCACTGGGACATGGCACTGCTGCTCTCGGGGTAACTATAGACAAAAACCTGTAGCTGAGTGAGTTGGAATTATTGATTTTCTTTAAAGCAATAATGAGTGTTTTAAATGCAAACTTTTAAAAGACAATGTAATGCCGAAGTGTTTCACCTAATTATTAAAACCGTTATTAGCCTACTTACTGCAGTAAAAACCTGGTGAGTCTGCTATTGTATTTAAATGTAAATTAAACATGCGTGCATCACTGAAAACGTGTAAATATGAACTCATGATTTAAAATGTGTTGTGGTTTGGTTTGTGGTTTTGGTCACGATTCACGATCCACTGATATTTTGCAAAAAGCTTGCTGATTCACTCTTTGCAAAAAAAGTAACTTCTTTAAATATTGTGAAATACCAACAAACTTCGAAAAGCAAAATTAACATTGTTGGTGTAAGGTTTTAAGTCAACAGACAGACTCTTGTCAGATTCCGTTGGGTTGCTGGCATTATTTAGGGTTGATTTGTTCTTTTTTTGTCATTGTACCTAATCATGACGTCTAAAGATAAAGCGGTCTCTTTTAATTTTCAGGCTGGACTTCTACTCTGAGGAAGGTGGTCGTCGGAACGGGGTGACGATGGGCCTGGCGCCGGTGGGCGGCGTGTGCTTGCCGGCGCACGCCTGCGTGGTCTCCGAGTTTGGCACGTCCGACCTGCTCGGCCGCCCCTACCCTTCTGCTGGCTTCACCTCCGTTTATATCCTTGCGCACGAGATTGGACACAAGTCTGTCATAACTCGTTTACTTTTCTACTGTTCCCTAATCGGTCAATGTTCCTGTTTATTTCCTGGCATAAACTTAACGTCTTCACACTACTCGTATGATGGATGCTTACCACTATCCCATCCCATTCAATCGTAGTAAGAGCGATTGGCATTTTTGGTTCCTTAAACAGTATAACGTTGAGGTCTTTAATTTAGAATCGATTCCGCTCCAATCGCATGTTGGTATGGTAATTATGCGGGCGTCGTAAAACTGTTTATTTCTAATGATTAAGGATTTGTAATAAACGAAGCATGAAATTATACCTAGAGTTTCAGTATGGTTATTTGGCATGATCAGCCAAGCTTAATAAGGCCAAAAGAGGACACATTCCCATGACTTTATTTTTGCCTGTTTGATTTTAGTATAGCCTCCAGTCTTTTCTCAATGAAATACTGTCAATAATTCTGTTTAATTTTGTACTTCCAGCCTGGGCATGCATCACGACGGCACGGGCAACAACTGCGCTCGCGACGGCTACATCATGTCCCCCTCGCGAGGCACCAACGGCGAGGCCTCTTGGTCAACATGCAGTGCTCGAGTTGTGGCTGATTTGCAGTATAGTTTCTTTATCTTCTATTAATTATATCTTCATTAATACTAAGGCTTTCATGGATAACTGGTGGAAGTTTAACCACTTTCGAGTAAAAACGATGTTCGCAGTTTCATGCTATCACAGTCCACCATTTTTCTTAAACCTATATCATGAATCTTTTTGAGTTAACGTCCGATCCGTCAATAAATTTGGAACTTATTAAAAGGAAGAAAACAATGGGTTACCTGTCCTGTTCTAAAAAACATTATGTGTAAACAACGTTTCAAAATGTCCACGTATATACCCATCAATTGAACGTGATTGCTGTGCTTAACGAATAGGTTGCTCAAACTGCCACCATTTTTATTTAGGGTGTTACATAGGTCAAATCGGTATGCGCATTGCATGTTCGTTTTGTAATTATGTCTACTATTTAAAGTTAATGATAATTTGGATGCTATTCATATTGACACTGAAATTCACAGGATGCGATTAGGTATAAATTGTTTACATCCTAGCTAGACTACTTTAAAACTCGCCAGAATCCAAACACCAATTAAATAATTAGGTACCTACCTACATGTAAAATGTTAAAACTTAAATTGTCTTCATCATTTGTGTGTAGATGGGCGACTTGCTTGTTTGATGGTTCCGATGACTTAGACGCGCCTAGTGAACTCCAGCATGAAAGATTCGGCGGAGCACCAGGGGCTATCTGGAGTGCCAAGAAGCAATGTGAGGTGAGTAACGGCACATTGGCTTTTAACAAATTAAGTAGTCTAATGTTTCTAGGCATTAATTCCACTTTTGGCAAAACGCTAGGAGGTATGGCTATTAGACAGTTGAACAATACTGCTATCTCGCCTGATGGTAAGCGATGATGTGGTCTACATTGAAGCAAGCTTGCCTAGAAGTAACCTCTTTACTCTTGACATAAAGACCCCAAGATTGTAGCTATTAAGGAACAAAGACTCCGGCTACGAACATTAGGTTCCGAACTGATTTATGGTGATGTTTTCATGTGCAAGATCTTGCTGCGTGACGCTGATGCCGCGCCGTCTCCCAGCGGTCCAGTGGGCGAGCACTGTACTCAGCTAGCGTGCCGCACGCCTCATCGAGCAGGATACTACTACGCTGGGCCAGCACTGCCCGGCACGCCCTGTGGAATGCATATGGTCAGATCTTTGTCTTAATATATGTACGATGCTAATTAGTTAATTTACACGATGAATAGCAAAAAGGCTACAATCCGAAATTAAAGAAAGTGAATTATTGTTTTTGAAATGGCGCCCAGCATGGTCTTGATGCGTTCTGCAGACCCGTGTTGGGCGCCAATCAGGAAAATGGCGCCCAACTGGGTCACGTTTCAACGGTTGTCAATTAAATGCTTTGCTCTACGATCAGTGTACCTACTTTATCTACACATGTAATAAATCTGTAGAAAAGTCGTTTTTGAACTTCGAAAATATTTCCAAAAAAAAGAGCCAGGGTGTTTAAGGAGAACCAACAGAACCCATTTACATCATTTTTGGATTTTTTGTCTGTTTGTCTGTTTATTTGTGCACGCATTACGTAAAATGTACGAAACCAGTAAAAATAACTTTTATACATCAAAATTGTGCTTCATCATCATCATATCAGCCGAAAGACGTCCACTGCTGGACATAGGCCTCCCCCAAGCGTCGCCACATTGACCGGTCCCGTGCGTCCCGCAACCAGCGGATTCCTGCAACTTTCACCCGGTCATCGGTCCACCTGGTGGGAGGCCTTCCAACGCAACGTCTTCCGGTTCGCGGTCGCCACTCCAGAACCTTTCTGCCCCATCGGCCATCCGTTCTGCGAGAAATTGTGCTTAACTTGAAGTATTACATAGTTTGATCGCAGTCGGTACACTCTTTCAAAAGTTAGATGAATTTAAAGTGTTCAAGAAATAAAATTATCACAACACACGCAATTCAGGTACTCTGACAGCTGAACTCGATATTCGATAGATGGCGTTGTGCATTTGAAGTCATTTTCTGAATGGTGGTGTTAATATTCTTCGCGAAAGAATGATGACCCGTATGCAGGTAAGTAGGGTAGGCAGGAAGGTAAGTAGGGTAGGGTAGGCAGTCAGTTAACGGGTGCGAAGCCGCGGGCACAGCTAGTTAGGTAATAAATTGTAATTAGATTGTATCTAGCCACACACAAAATGGAACATAGTAGAGATACACGCATATACGAGGGATCTATGAGTTTCGTATAGTTTTAGATTTTTGGTTATTGTTTGTGTTTTTGGACTTTTTGCAAAAATAAAGCACCATCAAAGATATCGTCTTTATTTTATTAATTCTTGTAAAACGATCCTGTAATCGAAATCGATACTGTAAAATAACTGACCAATGCTTTAGTGGTGTCAAGGAGGCGAGTGCGTTCCTGCAGCCGCTCTGCCAACTACGAGCACGCCTCCTCCCAAGCCTGGTAGTGCTGGCGATACCTCCGTGTCTGCCGGCTGGAGCCCGTGGAGAGAGGCCAGTTGCCAGTCAGGTTGTTCCGAGCGAAGCCGAGGATTCCGCGAGCGACGACGAGTATGTACGAAGCAGTCGAGCGACGCTTGCCAAGGGGCGTCCTATGATGTTGTGCTCTGTGATGATACAAAGGTTCACCAAAACAAAACTTTTTTTTAAATGTTTTATTAATCATAATTAAGACAAGAGACCGGCCAGGATAATTTCACGTAACAGATATGGTTTTTCGTTTTCGCCCAGGTTTGCGGTAAGAAGACTCGTGTAGGATCCAGTGAACTGGCATCACGAAAGTGTGCGGAGTATGCCGCTCTTCTGCCTGAGTTGGACCCTCGTGGTGGAGGCCTGCAGGCGCCGCATGACCCTAGTGAGTAATTCTTAAATAATAAATGCGCAGTTTTGTATTCTGTACCGAATCTTACCTATGCTTTTTTAACTCTACTAGCTCGTATGTGGATGGGATGCGCGGTGTTCTGCCGTCGAGGGTCGGGTGGAGGTTTCTACGCACCACGGGTCGAACTTAATGATGTTGGCAAAGACCCTTACTTCCCGGACGGCACCTGGTGTCACAACGATGGAAATCAAGACTACTACTGCTTGCAACATCACTGTCTGCCGGAGGTAAGACATTTCTTATATTTAGAGAAGGAGGAAGATACGCGTGTAAAGAACTGCAGAACTGGAAAATTATATCTATTCATTAAAAACAGTTTCCTACAGCGATCAGATGGCAATAAATTTGTTGAAAAGCCGTAATGTGATTACGGCGCTATTACGTGGCCGTCGAGGCGACAATGACGACGGTAAAATGCCATGGTCTATGTTTCGTCGAAGCATTAATGCCTTATAAGGATATATATCTGATCTTGATTCTTGTTCATAGAAGGTTTACCACGCCCCCATACGGTGAGTAAAGGTACCTAACATTGCTCTACTCGAGAGTGTAGGCACTATAGAGTGTAGCCGTAAAGTATCTTCGGAACAACTCTACTCGTAGTTTCTGCCTGTCGCAATAGATGGCGCTGCTGGTATCTCTCCACAAACATTTCCCTCCATTGTTTGATGTTTGAGATAAAACTGATAAGCTGTGTTATACGGAAATACGATATTTCCATAGCTTATCAGTACACAGATTTAGTTCCTTAATATTTTTATGGTATTATTTAATATTATTGGGCCAAGGTAGAAGCATGTAGAAGCGTTGCCTTTTAAAATAAATAAACTAACTACGCATAAAAAGACAAGTAATCGTATTGTAAAACAGATTAATTAACTGCGAAGCACTTCCGGAAAAGTCGTACCTGGTTTCTATCGTGGTGTTCCAAACAGATCTTGGGTTTACTTAACCTTGATTTTTAATTTAATCATCTTCATCAGCCTTTTAATTTTACCACTGCTGCGACTGCGACACAGGCCTCCTCTCTGTAAGAGAGGGAATGGGCCTTAATCAACCACGCGGCCCGCGGGTCCAATTTATTACGTACAATAATATAGGTTTAGGCGTTTATTTAATAATAATGTAATATTTACACATAGGTGCATACAAATCGCTCACAATGCCTAACAAGGAGGAGTCTTACTGTATACCTTAGTAATCTGCCTAGCCTTTTTTGAGCTTTGCTTCCGGGTGAGCACGGCCTCTGTGATAGATTGAGTCACGCATTTTATCACGGTTTTTGCTCCCAAACTGTGATAAAAATGTGTGACTTAAGGCTGTCACAGTAGGCCGTGCTCGCCCGCCTGGTGATGGCTTCCATTCAAACTAGATACAGACAGCTGAATACCAGTATGTTACATGGGGCGACTGCATGCCTATATGACCTCCACAGCCCAGTACAATGATAATACGGTGAAGTTGTTAATAAGGGAAATTCTCTCAAATTGATGTTATTGGAATAAAACGAAAACAATCGCATAAAAGGAGACGTTCAATGGTTTGATCAATTAGGAATAATTGATTTCGTAAAAAAAAAACTATCCTGTGATGAATCACAAAAGGAATTTTCAAACGTTTTTATGTTCCGCTTATTTTACCTTTGTCTGTTATATTTCCTTCGAAAAACTGAGTATAGGGGGTGAACATAAACTCACCGTCTTATTAATAAACGTGGACTAAGGTAAGATTAACTTTATTCCAAGCATTAGATTGGTATTAACAAATTTCCGTATTAATAAACACGGCATAAGGAGAGATTATACTAATCTGACTCTAGTCTTGGACTAAAAGTTATTCCATGGTGCTAGCTAGTTTAAGGTCGGAGTAAGGTTGGATTAAGAGTGTATCCATGGCGACTACATTTATTATTTTTTATTGACATTTTGTTCGTTGTGATTTGATGATGAAAATTTTTAGTTAATAATAAATATATTGTACTAGACAGGAAACACTATTTCAGGAATTGTCATGAAGATGTGTTTAATACTTAGGTATTTTACTAACAGAAGTATGAGAGATACACTCGTCATCAGATGTATCAGAGCACTACGAATATTAAATACTAGCTGTTGCCCGTGACCTCGTCTGCGTAGCATTAGTACTCCTAATAGCCTATTTTTAATGTCGCACTAATTATATTGTGAGGGCCGCCTGGCTTGAGAAATTATTAGTTCACCATACAAATTTCTACCTTCCTTGCCACCATTCAACCATCCTTATGGGGGTCCGTAAGGATGGTTTTCGGGATTTTCTTGGATTTACGCGTAAGCTATGACAACCCAGTTGAATTTAAAAGTAAAAAGAATGAACCAGCGAATGAAATCAAGAAATTTTATGCCTTAAAGTAGAAAAAGAAAGAAAAATAGCGAACGAAGTGACATCTGTCATACTTAAATCACAAATAATAAAATATTATAAATGCGAATGTAACTCTGGCTGTCTGTCTGTTACCTTTTCACGCTTAACCCGCTGAACCGATTTTGGATGGAATTAGTCATTGAGATATTATGTATTACATAATTACCTCAATGGAGTTAGTTTGAGACCCTGGGAAGGACAAACCATAGTTTTTATCCTGGAAACCATCCATATGGGGGTGACAAGGAAGGTATAAATTTGTATGGTGAACTAATAATTTCTCAAGTAAGGCGGCCCACACATCCATAATATTATTGCGCGACATTAAAAATAGGTTATTAGGAATAATAATGCTACGCAGACGAAGACACGGGCAACAGCTGGTATTTAATATTCGTAGTGCTTTGATAGATCTGATGACGAGTGCATCTCTCATACTAATGTTAGTAAAATACCTAAGTATTACCTAATAACATGGAATTATTGTGAATATAAATACAATATATTTATTTTAAACTAAAAATTTTCATCATCAAATGTCAATCAAAAATAATAAATGTAGTCGCCATAGAAACCCACTTAATCCAACCTTAATCTGACCTTAAACTAGCTAGCACCATGGGATAACTTTTAGTCCAAGACTAGAGTCAGATTAGTATAATCTCTCCTTATTCCGTGTTTATTAACCGTATAGTTCGGACGGGGTACATTTCGGGGCGCGACAAGCATACCTCCGCTGGCTCAGCAGTGGTTCATTTTGGACCCCATATTTAGGTCATACGACATCCTAATTAATAACGTAATTATTGATTAAGATACCTAAAGAAAGTTATTTGGGGGCGCCGGGGCGTTAATTAATACGGATGTTTGTTAGTACCAGCCTAATGCTTGGAATAAAGTTAATCTTACCTTAGTCCACGTTTATTAATAAGACGGTTAGGGTAAGGGGACAGATGTATATGACTTGTATACATCTATCCCTTACACACACTCTAAATAACCATATTTTAAGAGCTTATGGTCACCCCCTGGTATTTGAGTAGGTTAGCAGTAGCAGAGCATCACATCATCTCTTCTTACCTTCTAAAGAGAAACATGCCCCACGGGCCTCACCGTAATAATGACAAATTAGGTTTACTTAATGACTGTACAGACTGTCTGTATCATAGCATTATACCTACTTGTCTTTATTATTAGTGTAATGTATTCTAAGAGAGAACAATCACGTGAGATGACGCGGCACTGTTGACAAACAGTGAGATTACCCTGCCTGCCTAGTACCGTTTATGTGCTTATTAGCCTATTTATATAAAGACAATGCACTATAAAATTAACAAAATTATCTGTACCTTTTATAGTCTTGTAACAATGTTTAGGCCCTTGTTCTTGTTATAGGTTCTTAATGATCCTTGATGATGTGGGGAACACAAATATGGAGCAGTCGGTAATTTAACCAACTCTTCACGTGCCAAATAGCTGACACTGTCACTGTTGTATTTAAGGATATGTAGGTACTTAGTGCGAATTCATATTTTTTTCAGGTAGCCTACCTTGAAAGGGATACGGAAACTTTATAAGAACACTTTTTGTCCGTCTGTCACTGAGTATTTATTTATTTATTAAGACTTCATGCGCAAGGTACCTACAAAGGTGGACTTAATGCCTTAGGCATTATCTACCAGTCAGCCAAGGGTGGTGAAGAGATGGGTCGCGGATAAATTTGAAAGAGAGTTACCGCGGCTCTGGCACAAGCAACTGAAGGAACACGGGTGAGTTTTAGTCAGTATAAGTCTGGCACGCCCTTCCGCTTCACCCAGAGCGGGAGAAGTAATTGGATGATTTCCCAACCTAAAAAAAAAAAAAAAAAAGAAATGGTGGTGAAGAGATAACATGACAGGTGCATTGTTTAATAAAAAAAAAACTAGTTATTAACATACTAAAAATGTAAAATGTCTGCACATATATATTGAGATCAATGTAACGTAGGAATTTGTATTTTCGCGATATATATTAGTCCTGTATGCCACGCACACAGATTTTATGATTTTGGGGGGTTATTTCGATCCTTAATTTTTATTTATAAATGTGTAGATAGGTACTTTCATTAACGTCCAAAATTCTGATTTTCTGGCCATCCTTGTGATGTTTTTACCTACTTTTTGTTTGAAGATAACAATGTCACTGTCTATAGACTATACTGATATTTTTCTTAAAATTGCATAAACATGCTTACATTAATAAAGTGGCTATTATAATAAGCCACATAAACGGTACTGGCAGGGTAATCTCGTTGTTTGTCAATAGTGCCGCGTCATTTCACGTGATTGTTCTCTCTTAAAGAACATTAGAGGAGCAGTGGTGGCACAGTGGTATCGGCCGTGACTTACAAGTTGTAGGTCGTGGGTTCGAGCCCAGGCAGGCGCTTTACTTTGTGTAAATTATTCCATCACCACTGCTCACAAAACGGTGAAGAAAAACATCTTGAGGAAACCGGCATGTCCTAGAACCAAAAATTCGAAGACATGTGACATCCACCAACCCGCACTGGGCCCGCGTGGTGGTTTACGGCACATTTCCTCTCACAGAAACGAAGGAGGCCTGTGTCCCAGCATTGGGAACATTAATAGGCTGATGATGTGATGTGATGTGAAAGAACATTACACTAACATTTAGTGCAGCTTGCATTACGCGGGGCTTTTGTATTAATCTGTAGTGAGCTGCCTAGGGTCAACCACGCTCAGCGTATGCCGTATGCATTGCGTCTACCACAGATGACTTTTTTATACGATCTACGTAGTGTATTATGCAACAAATGTCCATGGCGTCTGCACGGCTTTGTTGCATGTAGGTGTAGCAACGCCGCGCCGCGCCGCGCCCCCCGTAGCATAAACGGCGTCCACCTGTGCACAAATTACAATAGACATCGGTTAGATTTTACATCGGCGCTCCATGATATCACGCGTAGACCACAGGGTCTACGCATGATTACATGGTGCGAAAACCCTCCACAACTAGAGCCTGGATTTTATTATTAGATAATATTTTGTATGCGCCTGCGTCAGACGACAACTCATAATGTAGTGCTTAGTGGTGTTTGGTCGTGTTGTTTGGCCGTCAAACATACGCCTCATTCCAACTTTCTTCCGTGCGTCATAGAAATTCAAAGATATTTGCTCATTTAGAGTAAATTATGAGCCTAATTAGTCATGGTTTATCTAGACGTTTAAATTGGACTATGATAAATTACGCAAGCTACACGGCAAGATTTGACGCTGTAACATTTTAAAAACATGTTGACTTTTGATAAATGTCACAAATAAGCACGTGCTTTGGACACTCATCAGGTGAGGATCGTCAAAATGTCTTAGATAAATTAGTTTTCTCATTCGTGAGACTTCCAAGAGTCCGACGTTACTTTAGATCTGTTTACTAGAATAAAGATGGTTTTTGTTTGACGAAAAAGTTTAGACACCTGCATGCATGGTCATGAATCCAACTTGAGTGACAACTTGAGCCAAAATAACACCATTAAGTACAAAACAAATGTTTTTGTATGATGTGAATTATGTATTCAAGTCCGGTCTCGCTCTTATAGAGATAAGAGCGAAACGACGGATGGCAAGCAGATTTTAAATTACCTACCTAAATTAAACATCAACCTACCTAATTATTTGTTTGTAAACGCACCCACTATACAGGAAGAAATACCTAGTGCAACAACGTAAAAACAATACGAACGCAAAAGAAGTTCTTCATTTGCGTTTCTACTTAGTTTCATAGGACAAATATAACCTGACCAAATCGAAAAAATTATGAGCACGCCCCACTACATTTATTTTGGTAACCGCCTTACAATTTTGCACTTAATATTTTAAGATCGATACTGACAACTGTACTTTCCTAATTGAATGATGCTGTACACAGCCCAACCGTATAATTTACGTTTGTGTAGAAATCTCCTGTCAGACGCACTCGCGGATAACACGCATAATGTAATGCATTAGAACCTAGATACGCCTCAAACGGAAGCGAGCGAGGGCAAGCATTGTACTTAGGTATCAAGGCTGTCGCTAATTGACGATAGTTTACGTTACCTGTAGGTCAATATTATTATTTTCTTTCCACTGTCGATATCTCCCAACAAGTTCCGCAAACATACTAATTATGATTTGCCAAGCTCTGACTTCATGGATCAGTAACTTCTTTAAACAACGTCCGATATTCAAAAAATGGGTAATTATAGCGTATTTGAAGCAATCTTTTTTAATATCCCCCATTGTTTTCAAAATTCATAGTATAACAAAAAATATGTTTCAGATCTAATGCAAAAATAATCATTGTTATAAAAACATTGATCTTTAAACTTATTTATTGGCGGAATTTCTTTTCGCACCAGTTAGGTGCAAGTCGATGTTAATTGTTTATGATTTTACTGGTATCTATGTAAACAATCCTAGCTTTGAATGTTGGAATAGTTATTAGTTTAAACAAAGCTGCTTTAGATAATGTAAGAAGGTCTTTTGTGGGAGTATGGTAATTGGTAAATAATACGCAATTTAAGTTTCAATATTACTATCACCCACAAGTTAGGTACAATTGGTTTTTATCAACGTTGTCAAAGGAGAATAATATGTGCACTCTGATTGTAGAATCAACAATGGGCCTAGTATTCGCCCCTGAGGAAATAATGTTAAAAGTCTTGAAGATGTTTTACTGGGACATAAAGCTGTACCTTAATAATATCGAGAAATGATTCACTAATCTGGAATTGGTTGCATATCTACTAATTGAACGGTTTTGCTTACACATGCAATCAGAAGCCATAATAAGATTAAAAAGAATTAAGAGTGTGGCTGTGGAGGGACCAGAATAGTTTTCGGTACAAATACTACCTATTTTGATTATCTTGGTCCATATTTATGAAAGTCATTACACCTCAGTGAAATACGTGTACTTTCAAACGATACTATACCGAACACTACAAATAAAATTGATATAATTTTCACATTTCAAGTATTATAAAAAGATAAACAAAGCTATTCACATCTGGCCTCCACGTGTGATTGTCTGGCGTTAAATGTTCTTCATATTTTATTTTAATGAGATCGTTTTGAAGAAAGAGAGCTTATAAATAGAGTTCAATAATAACAATAAAGATAAGCAAATATTTTAATTGGCTATGAGTCACCGTATTCTCGTTGCCTGTACTTTATTTCTCATAAGCCCTTTGTTTTCTCATTACAGATTTCGACGGTTTGAACAGTGATATGATAAAACTCATATCATCCTTATTTGAATAAGACGTGTTGGTAGACGTGTAAATCTTATATATCACAATGTTTTATTCAAATACATGATTTATCACTAGCCTTAGTTTAAACTTCTGATAAAAGTTTACCTTTGTACTAAGAGTTAACAGTTCCTACTTTTGACTTTATCTCGTGATTTAGAGTGTTTACAATATAATATACGATCTCGTTATTACATAAATCAACAACATTTTCTAGATTCTTCAATAGGTAGCTAATGTTGCACTAGCCACGGAATAAAAATAAGAATAATGACACACGAAGTGTTGCAAACAATTAAAACAAACAAAATAAACGATTGCCGTTTGTTAAAGTGAGTGTAATTGAACCAATTAATCGATTTCCTATCCTATTTGTAGTGGGAGCTTCGGAATTAACATCTAAGTTAAGAGATTAATTTCAGTTTTAAACTGACAAACATTACTGTCGACCGATATAACATAAACAGAATAACTATTACAATAAAGTACCTATATAATAAATAATAATAATAAATATTAAAAGATCTTCTATTTTAATCATAATAAAAACTGATGCAAAGGGTAATTTAGGAACTATTTCACTTAAGGCGCTATATACGCCCCAATGTTAACGCAGTACTGGCCGTGCGCCCACTCGATGCCAAAATATCAATATTGAACCTCCTTTTGATCAGTTTTGTTTGCAAAATATTATTTTATTTACATATGTTATGTTATAGTCCAATAGCCAGAAGACTATGCCCTTCGATAATTCAAAAGTTTTTTATTTTTGCCGGGTGGATACCTTAAGTGAATTCATTGCTTTTTAAAAAAATGCTAACAGTTTAAAGTTATGCATTAGGTATGAAGTAGGTATTTCCTATTATTTCGTGTTAAAGCAATAATATAAAATTTTAATTGAAATAATTTGCTGTGTCTTTATTAGCTCTATATAAACTTTATATTAATGAACATGCTAACAGATAGGTACTGTGGCATATTGGAAAACTGAAAATGGTTCGTAACTCTTTCAATAAAAGTTTTTTTTTTTTAAATCATTTCCTATATGCTAATAGAGATTAGTTATACCTTACAACAAAAGTTCTAACAATTAAGTATTATGCTGCACAGCTAATTGTATTTTTACTTTGTGATATGCGAAATATTAAATTCAAGTTTATAATTTTGCGCCTATATATTTAAAGTAATAAACTCTGCCACCATACAAAAGTTTAAACACTTACGTGCTATGCCTTTAGTTTAATAAATAAAATACTATTTGGGTATTGCGGGGCGCGGTGTAGGTATGAACCATCGGTATTAAATTCTTTGAGTTATAGAATTAACGGGGATTGTTGATTTTTAGAAAAACATTATCGCGCAAATTCTAATTTCAAACTGGCGTCTAGAATCTGACAGACCGTTCGCTGTTATTTTGCCTATGAATGCAACCTTATTGCTACGAAAATAAAGATCACTAAAATAGGTAATCTAGCATATGTTAAACAAGCCTTCGCCGTGCTAATTGAATTTATATTAAAATTATTTCTGGTACTATACGACCATATAAGAACGCAGTAGGTGACATTTTTTTATAATGGTTTTATACCCTGAAAATCCAATTTTTTTATGAATTTTTCTATGCTGTGATGGACTGTGTAATTTTAATCTGAGAATTTAATATTTGAAAAGAGATTTGGATGAATTGTCTTGTTTAATTAATTAATTAATTGTCTTGGTTATCCTCTGAACACCACTCCTCTCACTCACACCACAGGCATGTAAAATATTCAATAGATTTATGACACTATTAATATCATTTGAGTTATTACGTACAGTTCATCTCTAAGCCTTGTTTAGTATTCGCAGTTTTATTTTTTTTGTTTGGTTACCATAGGCTAATTCAATAGTAGATTATTGCATCGAGCACAAAGTAATTTATTATTGCACCGAGTGCCTAAATTAGGGCCCGAGCGTTAGCGAGGGCTCTAATCTAACAGGCACGAGGGCTATATAAATTACTTAAAGCGAGGTGCATAATCTGCTTTTCTTTCAACTATTACCTATAGGAATAGTAGATAAAAGAAACTCATATCAAACAGTTAAAATAGAAGTTTAATTATTGAAATTAAAAGTTATACTTGAGCAATTATTAAACGTAAGGTTAAGAGTTTTATTGGGCAAATTTATATTTGTTTGTTTAACTTGGGACTGAATAATATTATCAGACGAGGTAAGATGGGCCTGGCTGATTTGTTACAATAAAGTCGTTATCACGGGAAGTAGATGGGCGCGGCGATGTCGAAAATCACTTTTTTAAATTTCTTTCATTTTTAAATCAGAGTTAGCAGCAATAATTTTTTAAATTTGGAACAAGTAGGATAGAAAAGAAAAATACGTACGTAAAAAAAAAAGTATTGATATCGGCTGGCTGAATAGAGCTAATCCACTGAGGTTGGCACCTTTTGGTGCGATTAAAAAAAAAACTGTGCAATAATGAAATTTCATACATTTTTATTGCTCTAGAGCATTAAAGACTCGCTTTGTACTGATTTTTTAGTGTGATTGTGATGAAATTAAAGCATAGTTGGAAGAAAATAATATTTATTGCACTATCCTGGAATATAATAGTTAAAGGCATTTACTAGGTTTTGATGTACAGCAGCCGTGTGGTAAGGTCACGTGGTGCCTATTTTTCTGTTTAATAGAGTTTAAAAACAAATAGACAGGGCGCAAAGAACACGATAATGTAAAATGTATATACCTTTAAAATAAAAAAAATACTAAGTGTTGGTAAGCGTATCCAAGAGAACGTGTGCATCGATTTGTTGTTTTTTACACGACTGCAAGGGTTAAGTTTTCCGCACATATCTGTATTACATACATACAGTTTACAGACGGACCAGTCCCGCCATCCTCTAAAATTGACACCTAAACTTGCCGGACTCTCTAGGTTTGCTACTGTAAGAATAAGAATAAATTTATTTGATAAGGTTACATTCAAGTGGATTGAATTCCTAGACCTCACACTAGGATTCCCTGTGTCGTGAGATCCAGGCTGAATTGGTTCTGAATTAAAAAAAAAATTGTACTTAGGTAGTATTTTACAAAAATAAATACATCGATTCGTCTAAACATACATCGTATCGCGCTTACAGTGTTATCCACTAAAGATTAGTGTCATGTGACAGTTGCACTGGTTAGATGTGTATATTTCTTCAGTCACATTGTTTAGAAAAGGCTGGCTTTCACTGTTTTCAGTCGAATCAGATGCATCTGAATACCAGTGTTTTATATGAAGTGACTGCATACCCTGCCAACCCAGATTATACGGTAATCCTACTGGATAACACGGTACCCCCCGACTCGGACTGTCAAAGATTCACGATACGGAGAATTTTATTATTTTTATCATCTCGAGAAACTGTCAGCACGGCAGGTACGTTCATTCCGTGTTCTGTGAATATTTCCTTGATATTCTTTTTATAGGAACGAAGAAGGTAGAAATCGTATTTGACCTCAACATAAAAAAAAACAAATTGACATAAAATTAGATTATATAGAAAAAAAAAGAAAAAGAAAAATTGTTTATTCTGCACAAACTAAACGCACAATACAAAATAAAGGGTGGCATTCACTATAGGTACAAATTAGCAATTATCAACGTGGTTTAAATACAACAGGAAAAGAGTAGTGATTTGTGAGATGTGACAGTAATGATATGGTTTCGCGCCTTATTCAATACGTTCAGAGTGGAGTGTCACCGCGCCGCGCCGCGCCTCTCGAATGATCGTAGGTATACACCGCACCCCGCAAGACCCAAACTAAAGGCATAGCACGTAAGTGTTTAAACTTTTGTATGGTGGTAGAGTTTATTATTACGAATATGTAGGCGCAAAATTATAAACTTAAATTCAATATTTCGCGTATCGCAAAGAAAAATAATAATTACCTGTGCAGCATGATACTTAGTTGTTAGAACTTTTGTTGAAGGGTAAAACTACTCCCTCTATGCATATAGGAAATTATTTGAAAAACTTAAATCATTTATTGAAAGAGTTCCGAGTCATTTTCAGTTTTACATTGTTCCACTGAACCTATCTGTTAGCATTTTCACTAATTTAAATTTAAGATAGTACTAATAAAGAAACAGTAAATTATTTAAATTTAAATATTTTATTATTGTTATAACACAAAATCAAAGGAAATACCTACTTCATACCTATTGCATAACTCTAAACTGTTAGCATTTAAGTACATAGCAATGAATTCACATACGTTATCCACCCAGCGAAAATAAAAAACTTTAGAATTATCAAAGGTTATGAGAAAAATAATTATATCCCTACTGGACTATTAGTCATGAAGAAATTCTAGCCATCAATTTCTCTGTGTAAAAATATTTTTAAACATCCAAGTCGTTCTGGGGGAGTTTCCAAAAGTTGCGAAAAAATATCGTGTCGTTAATTATTTTTTTAAAGCAAAACTATTAGTTACACGATAAAACCTTGTGTTCAAAATTATGTACATGATTCAATAATAAATATTTTTTTTTTCAAACCTTTTAACCTAGCCGTTACTAAGGAGTATGCTTTAGAAAGATACCGTTTTACGGCACTAAAGCGTATGTAGGCCCTTAAAAGGAGCCGCAAAACCACATTATCCTAAGAAGTGTTATGTTATCTTGTGGAGGGTCCGAGAAATAACTCTGACTCTTCGACCCATTAGGATTTATTGTGGTCCCCTAGATAATCTACTCCTCCCCAATCTCGTTGAAAACTCTTTTCATGAGTTTTACAACGAGACTAGGAGATATGAGCCTATAGTCTTCTGGTTTTGGATATCCAACCACTAGGAGACTCATTCGTTTACCAGCCAGTGTATCACATGTGCACAGAAGGTGCTCCATGCGTTCTGTATGTACACCACACAACCTGCACATGGGTGTCGCGGTTTTACCCATCTCCATGAACATGTCGTTGGTTCCAAAGTGCCTTGTAAAGGCCCCAATCAGGTTGCGGATTTGCCCCCGCTCATATTCCAAATGCATGCTTCTTCATCCCGTGCTTTGAACGTAGAGCTCAGGCATTTCTTGGAGTGTTGAAGACCGGTATTAGACAGCAAATTACATAGGTAAAGCTACAGGCATTCTACATACAAGTAAAATTTAAAAAAATGTTAATAAAATATAAAACCCGACTTTTTTTTCGAATGACTTTAAACATATAAGTGGTATATATTTTCTTAATCACCTCTAAAACCCTTCGTTTTGATACCCCACTCGATGGGTTTCGAAGGAAGAAATTATTGCAACCCCTGCAATACGGCGCCCAAAATCCGCCATGTTTCTTTTTTTTCAACGGCACCTATTGTAAACACTTGGGCGGCTAAGGCCTATCTAACGATGTCTTACTTATAAAAATCCGTCAAGTGGTTTGAACACAGATTACCTGTTACCACAGATAATCTGTGGGTTTGAAAGATACGAGGTAATAAAGAATATTACATACATACAAATATACATACAAACATACAAGATACGCGCGAAAAACATAACCCTTTCCTTGCAGCCGGGTAAACACATTTTTATTTCATGCTACATATTTTATCTAGTAGTAGACACGGTTCGATCGACAATCTATTGAACACGTAATTATAACACGACTAGCTTCTGCAAGCGGCTTCGCCCGCGTGAATGTCCAAAATTATCCCAAGGGAACATATTACCAGGATAAAAGTATCCTATGTGCAATTCCAGACAATTATCTATCTCTTTGCCAAATTTCATCCAGATCCGTACAGCCGTTTGAGCGTGAAGAAGTAACAAACATACAATCACACACTCACACACAAACTTAGTGTGATATCTTGGAAAAATACCCTGAATCAAACAGGAAATCGCCCATAACTTTTGAACAGCTGAACCGATTTTCATCAAACATAGCTAAGAAAACTCTCGATAAAATTACCTTTCAAACAAAAAATACGAAATCAAAATCGGTTCATCTGTTTAGGAACTATTATGCGACAGACAGGTACACAAACACAAAGGTACACACGTCAAGCTAATAAAATCACTTTTTTAAAACTAAATGAGAAGCGCTTACGCATTATAGCCTTCATTACCTTTCGAGCAATTCTTGTATATATAATCTGAATCTCGGAAACGGCTCCAACGATTTTCATAAAATTTTGTATGCAGGGGGTTTCGTGGGCGATAAATTGATCTAGCTAGGTTTCATTTTTTGAAAACGTCGTTTTCTCTATTTTCACCCGAGCACAGCTCGGTCGCCCAGGTACTCAGAATAATGGCTGTAATGACCCTTGACTTGACCGTAACCCTGGAGTCTGTCCTCGCTATCCATACGAATATACTTATCACATGACACATAATATATCACACTAATATTATAAAGGCGAAAGTTTGTGAGTGTGTTTGTACGTTTGTTACTTCTTCACGATCAAATGGCTTGACGGATCTGGATGAAATTTGGCACAGAGATAGATTATATTCTGGAATATTCATAGAATACTTTTTATCCGCTGGCAGAAGCTACTGAATATTACTAATATTATAAAAGTGAAAGTAACTCTGTCCGTCTGTTACCTTTTCACACTTAAATCGCTGAACCGATTTAGATGAAATTTGGTATGGAAATAATGTTTTATCCCGGAAATCATCCATAAGGGGGTGGAAGTTTTCATGGTAAACTAATATTTTCTCAAGTAAGGCGCTCCGTGTCACCTACAATATTATTGAGCAATATAAAAAATAGCCTATTCAAAGTTTGTAATAATACTACGCAGACGAAGCCGCGGCCAATATCTAGTTAATAATATCCAGTGAGTGTCATACGCACAATACATATTATAAGCTATTAAGCCGAAACGCTACCGAAATACAAACGCCGCCAATTACAAAGAACAAGACCCGAATTGAGTTCTCTTCTTTTCTTTGCTACAGAATTTCAAGATGTCTGCACAGTATCACATCTGGGAGCTGCCCAGCGAGGATGTATCCGGTCCATTCAACGCTCGAGCCTTGTCAACTCCTGATGACGAGACCGCAGCAGCTGCGATACGAGCCTATCTTTCTCTGGACAACTCAGGAGTGCCCATCGTCAGGTCTGCACTCCCCCCACAAATGCCGGAAGAACCAGAAAGCAACTGGGAAGTCATTGACTACGTAGACCTACCCAGCCAGAAACTGAACAGAAAAAGAAGCCCTAGAATGCATTCCCCTGATACATAGCACTGCTGGATTTCGGGGCAGGGGTTATCTCACATAAAGAAATAAGTTTTTATGAGGAAATGCGGTCGCAGACATCCGCCTGAATATCCTAAGTTAAAAGTCATAATTCGAGGTCTGGCTCTCGACTATTTCCTCCTCCAATATTGGACCAATTTTAAAGATATTCCATAAACTGAAAAAGAAACATACTCGTATATACTGTGCTCCTTTCTTTTTGATGATACATCATCATTACATATAGAAGCCTCAATAAATGCTCAAAATTGCGCTGTCAATAGAGGCCTACAAATTTGCAAACTATAAAGAAAAGAAAAACATAGAACCACAACATATATCTTTTTTTATGCAATTTATGGAATATCTTTAAAATTTGTTCAATATTGGAGGAGGAAATAGGCGAGATCCAAACCTCGAATTATGACTTTAACTAGGGCAATTCAGTCGGAGCTCTCTGCCCGCATTTCCTCGATGCTTATTTTAGTTAAAAGCTTAGTTTTATGAATATCTTTGTCTTGAGGACAACCAATTTAATACGTTACTACCTCCGCAAATAACATCGACTTGTTGATTGTCAGTAATTATAATTTAGTTAAGTAGGTACAGTTCAGAGAGGCGAAACCATTTGAAGACAACTGTGTCTTTACCTAAACTCAATTGAAATCAATCATTACCTTCGACAGACGAGTAACATTGTAAGATACAGATTTAGCAACCGAAGAACAAATATCTTGCCAAAATTTAGTGTTATAGGTCCTATTTAGTTTTAGATAGAATTTGGTGCATCAAGTGCCTTGCTGAAGCATTTATTAGGATTTACAGTATTAGTACGAGTATTAGACATAAGTATTATTTTTAGGTGAATGACTAGTTATCAACTACACCTATAGTTGTAAACGAAAACTATGTGTTTCATGAAAATGCTTGCTGAATGCAATATAAAGTATTAATGTCCCACAGTGTATTCAGTAACGTTATTTTTTTATGTTTCTATTTTTAAAAGAATCAGAACATGCGTTTTTTTCGTTCTAAAAGTTGAGGATAAATAAATATGTAAGAATATAAAATATTTTTAGTGATCGATAGTAAAATGCTAGTCTTTCTATTTATATGAACAGGTAAACTGTTTTGTATTTTTAAAATCATAGAGATAGATATTTTAGTTTTATGCTTCCATAAAATTTATATTTTCTTCTTCACTTAGAAACTCCTGTTTAAATGTAACGTGGTATTTTTATTACTATTGGTTTCTTCGAATAAACACCTTCGTCTATTTATGATAGTTTTATTTATTTAATTAAGTTGTTTCATGTTTTCATGGCTTCTCCCCTATAAATACCTAATCAAATTCTAATACAGTACCTATACTACCACAGATAATATAATACTAGCCTAAACTACTACCTAATGTTTTTGAAGTTGAAGCAAGCCATAAACCGGCTCATCATTTAGTTTTACGATCGTTTTATAAGCATTAAAATCAATCACTCGTACGCCGCAACTTTATTTGATTAGTTTTTAATCTGGATTATTTTAATATATGCTGTGCGTGTGAATAGTATTGTCCTGAAAGATTGATGGTTTATGGTTTATACTTCGAAATAAATTGAACATTAGGCACATAAGTACGCATTGTATGCCTATGGCTCATACATTAGTGTCAGAGCTTCTACGTGGCGTAGCTTCGCCGAGTCCGGTGTGATGAAGTGGCTCCAGGCCCCGCATGCGTGATGCGCTGTGTACGCTCTAATGTATGCTAATAAATCAGGTGATGCGACTTCTATGATGTTTGGCAATGGTAATTGTTTCGTGACGACTTCAATGAACTTTTTGAGGTAAATGTGTACCGAAAAATCAGTTCACTTAAATTCAATTTTTCAAGGAATTTCTAAACGGCGTACTTTTAGATTAATCTACACGACATGTTATGCATGGTAGACTACAAAATGAATTAAGTTTTTATTCATTGAAAGGCATACAAATACATACAATCGGTTTGTTGCACTTCCAATACATACTCTGTATGCCTATTGTGTGACCTGTTTACATACCTTTAGGTTAGTACATAAAGTGGCTGTATTTACGGCCTTTCCTAAGTCTTCTTGTTATTAGATAGGTAATCCGCATTCAACTCACCTTTACCCTTAGCTGGGCCTGATTATGAATGGCAAACATGACTTCAACTCTTGACGTCACAAGAGGCCGTGGTCGTCGATCACCACAATAAATGTCATCGTTTCTAATGAAGGGGCGGCTGTAATATCTCCTTGGCCATTTTATTATGATAATAACTTAGTACAGAAGACGAAGCGATGGGCGTACCCTCCATTATCCCATGTAATTGACGACGCACCACACGGGCGTATGGGGCCCCACTCCATAGGAACAAACAAAACAATGCGACAACATACATACATACATACATAAACTCACGCCTTTTTCCCATGGGGGTAGGCAGAAACTACAGAACGCCACCTGCTACGATCCTTACATACTTCTTTTGCTTCACTCACATTCATACATCTTGTCATACACACACGCCGGTTATGAGTACTGCGCACCTTGCCTTTCTGAAGAACATTTGTAAAAACGGATGAACGATTTACACACAATAAGTGTCCGTAATTCTGTGTAAATTCATAGGTAAGTAACCTACCTGTAGGGACATCAACAAAATACATTAATATTAAAACCGCGTGTCAATTAGACATAAAAACATGACGCTAGGCCTACTGTGGGTAGGTTCCTTTAACGCGTGTCTATTGAGATCTTAGGTATTCAGGTCTTAAGCTACCTACCAGAAATATCTTAGTATTTATTGAACGGGCATCCCATTCAACAAATAGCTAGTTGCTTCTGGTAAAAACTAGTTTATGATTTTGCAAGCTTGTTCTAATCAATGAGATTACCCATCCTCCATACAAACTAAATAGATAATACTGACATATCAAAATCATTGCGTTTTTGTGATCCGTTTACGTAATGCCTAATTTTAAAATACAATGCATTCTTTGATGTGATCGTTAGAATCGTTTTATTGATAAAATTCTACGACGTCTGGTGGCCTGGATAATATCGAGGTATCGGGCGGGAGTGCTGAAACAAAAATATCTTGATATTTATCGCCAGAGCTTTAATTTCATTCTTTAGTACCACCTACCTACTAAACTTGTTATCTGTACTAGATATTTTTAAACACTAAAAAGTTTTCAGAATGATAGAAAACACATTACCTATAGTTAGGTAGGTACTGACATCCAAGAATTGGAGATCGAACTTTAAGTGTAATCGTCGAAGCTCAGTTGGATCAAGTGGAGCTAGAAGTACCTACATACGAGTAGGTATATACCTAAGTAAATATGCTTTCGATAATATATTCTTCGATTGATTTGTCTTCTGTCCGTGACTCCGTGGTCGTGCATAAATCTTTGTGTTTCAAATTTGAACGCCAATTTGCTATTCTGTTAGCGCCAAGAGATAAATTTTGTTGGTCCGCCTAGCATATTTAGTAGATTTCAACGGACGTATTAGGAATTGATTATATAATAGATAATAAATGATGAATATGTTAGCGGCAGGTAGGTACCTGCAGCCTTAAGGGCCTACATACGCATTAGTCCCGTAAAACGGCAACTTTCTAAAGCATACTCCTTAGTAACGGCTAGGTTAAAAGGGTTGAAAAAAATATATATTTATTACTGATTCATGTACATAATTTTGAACACAAGTTTTTTACGTGTAACTAATAGTTTTGCTTTAAAAAAATAATTAACAACACGATAATTTTCGCAACTTTTGGCAACTCCTTTAAAAAATAATCCTGTGTAAAAATATTTTTACACAGAAAAATTTATGGCTGGTATTTCTTCATAACTAACATAGCATATCTAAATCAAATAATATTTTGCAAAGAAAACTGTTCAAAAGGAGGTTCAATTTTGATATTTTGGCATCGAGCGGGCGCACGGCCAGTACTGCGTTAGCATTGGGGTGTATATATCACCTTAATGGGTAAGTGAATACGGCAACGCAAAGGGTTTCACCGCTATCAATCGACCAATCATACAGACGGAAGGCAGATACATATGTTTAAAAACTTAGACAATTCTAAGTACAAGGCAGTTTGCGGATAAAATGTGAATGTAATTCCCCCTACTTTCCTCAAGTAGAAGGAAAATATATCACAAACTTGCCAGTAACCGCAATTCCAACCCTCCAACTTTATCATTAGTGTGTCTAATGATTTTTTAATAAACGGGGCCGGTTGTGGCCTTGTTGTCAGACAGAAGAGACCTTTATGCAAAAGCGACGCGGTTCGATTTATATTTTATCGCACTGATAGGCGATTTCAAGTACGTTCACATGCACACAATGTGTTGCATGCATTTCGACTGATTTTCTTAGAAAACATATGTATGCGGTATCCGGCCGATATCGCCTACCGACGCGACGTAGCGCAGTTTAAATTACGCCGTGCCATCAGGTCCATTATCTATAGTGACAAATAATGACTTTGAGTGAAAGAATCTTTCTTACAGTCTTGTGTCCTATGTGGGTGAAAACTTAGAACGGAATCTAGCAGGAATTAATTTCAGAAAACCTCCTCTCTCTCATCATCATCATCATCATATCAGCCGAAAGACGTCCACTGCTGGACATAGGCCTCCCCCAAGCGTCGCCACATTGACCGGTCTCGTGCGTCCCGCATCCAGCGGATCCCCGCAACCTTCACCAGCAGCCGAATTGCGTAAGTATATTATCCAAAGCAAAAGAATCGATTCCTTCCCAAAAACGACTTTTCGTATCAATATGCACTACGTAAAGTCGGTTTTGGGAAAGAATCAATTCTTTTGCTTTGGATAATATACTTACGCAATTCGGCTGCAAGTCATCGGTTCACCTGGTGGGAGGCCTTCCAACGCAACGTCTTCCGGTTCGCGGTCGCCACTCCAGAACCTTTCTGCCCCATCAACCATCCGTTCTGCGAGCAATGTGCCCTGCCCACTGCCACTTAAGTTTGGCAATTCTTCGGGCTATGTCGGTAACCCTGGTTCACTTGCGGATCTCTAAATTCTCCTCTCTCTGGTCTCTTCTAATAGTGCGATCCTTCCTTCTATTTATTTATTTTACCTGTGGTTTTTACATTTACATTAAATCCTTTGCTGCAATGATCTCGACCTCGGATCGACATCGCTACCTTCTGAAAAATAAACATTTCGTGGAACTTTCTCTTGTTGTTGTAATAAATATTAATATCGGTAAAGGACAGTTTACGCCACCTTGAAATAAAATTATCCTTTATTTATTTATTGTACTCACTTTATTGTACATCTTAAAATACTTAAATAAAAAGAAACTTAAAACTAAAACACATACAATGGACGGCCAGAGACGGACAGAGAAAATAAAACTACGTTATACTCGTAATAGACAGTATGTGCCTGGACATGAAATGGGGTTGTCATTGGTGTCCTTTGTTCGCGATAAAACTGCGATCTTATTTACTTTAATAAATATTATTCCGACTTGCAAGATAAATCGTAAACTGCTGGTCGTTACTGAGCACTTATAATAAATCTGCTATGATAGCCTAGGAGCCAATTAAGGAACACTTACTTTAGTCTAGAAATCTTTTATGTGTAAGAGATGGTGATGAAATCGATGAAAATTATGATGTCTGACAGCTAATTGCTAAGTTTACAATACAAGTACTAATAACTGCTGGGGGCACTATTTGTTGCTTTATTTACTAGGTATGGTTGAACGCTTGAACCTGTCCTTGAAGGCGGTCTCCGAATGGGGTGATGCCAATTTGGTCAGTTTCAATGCTGCGAAGACCCAGGCGTGTCTTTTTTCCGGTAAAAAGAGCCAATTCCACCCGGCTCCTTCTTTCCGTGGTGTAACCGTGCCGATAACGGACCATCTCGAACTTCTCGGTGTTACGTTGACATCAACCCTCAACTTCGGTCCATTCATTGAGGCTAAAGCTCAGTTAGCTGCAAAAAAGTTGGGGATTCTTGCTAAGGTGAGACGGTACTTCACGCCTGAACAGCTGCTCAACTTGTATAAAGCGCAAGTTCGGTCATGCATGGAGTACTGCTCTCACCTCTGGGATGGATCTGCCAAATACCAGCTTGATGCACTTGAGTCGATCGACAGACGGGCCAAAAGGCTTATTGGCAACGATGCACTGGTCGCCTCAAAGCTCCAGAGCCTCGAACATCGACGCCGAGTTGCCAACTACATTTAGCATTACAATAATTTTGATTCCGTTTAGAATATTTTCAAAAGATTTTTTCATGACATCAATATCATTCATTATATCAAATATTTGAAATTTTAAAATGTAAAGTAAGTAAATCGAGCCGTCTTTTGATCTTTTGGAACCTGATTCTACAGACCCTACCGCGTACTCGTACAGCGGCATTTACAGTAGGTAGGTACGTTTATTTACTAAAGAAGAGTCTTTATATGACCTAACGGAACCGCCGCTGTATAAAGCAGGTGAAGTGTACTCTGCGGGTGAAGTGTAGCGAAACTTATTACTCGCTAACGTGTGAGCTAATTGTTGCTACAACTCGGATTACACAGTTCACGCTACATCCGCTGTTAAACTTTGAATGGCTGGGTAAGCTCCAACTTTGTTGTTGGTGTTTAGTAAGACTTTGTATGCATACTTTACATTAAAGTCTTTTACACAAAAAATAAGCTATAGGTAGAAGACTAGGGGTAACTATAGGAAAGTAGCTAAACGAGAGATGCAGAGCAGCTGCCAAGGTCAACATCTTGGTCGATTTGTGCTTCAAAAAGATAAAAAATATTCAAAAGCAAGCATACATATAGTGATTGTGGTATTTTCATCAACAATGCAATCATTTGCACTCAGAAAGTATTACTTGGTCAAGTGGAACTCATGAAGAAGACCACAGATGGCCTCTGGAACTTCATAAAAGTAAGTATAAATTCAAATTCAAATTCAAAATATTTTATTGTGGGCATATGTTAGTACGGGTATAAAATATCTCGAATAGTTAAACGATCATGATGAATCAAATATTATAAATATACGGTACTGATGAAAATGGTACTACCATCGAACTATGTTGAAGCCGGAACGTAGGCACCGGAACTCCGAAATAAAACAATGTATCCTACTCGTGTTTGGGCTTATTTGAATCGTCATTAAATGTACTTTGCCTATAAATGATTTTCATGGAAATATAAGGTACCTTTTAAACTTTTTAAGAAAAAAATTAAAACGACTTCCAAAAAAAAATACTACGTGTCGTCGCGTCGAAAAACGAACAACAATAAGTGCCGAAGACACCGAATTCGGAAAAGAAAGTGATTTTTCACTGTTTCAGTGTTCAGTGTGGTTCAGTGTTTTTTTTTTGGTAGTCGGTTTATTTATTTTTTTGTTAAAATGTTTTTATCACACTAAAAAAAAACGTCGTAAATGTATCATGTCTCGTCGGGATATCAACGAAGCTGACAGATACGTAAGTAATGATGCAGGTTTCGTGTAACTATGCTAACAAGGTAATTTAATGCAATTTTCCTCATTGCAGAGAAATGTGAGGACACGCTGGACAGATTGTTATCTGTCTATAACAGAAAACAGACCACGTGTTTTTCCACAAGTAAAATGGAACTAAAGGAAAACTTCAAGTTTAGAAATAGGGATTTGCCTCGGCAAACACAATAAAACGCCGTAATTTAGGCAAAGCAAGCAAACAACACAAAACATGGAGATACGCACTACTGTACATGAAGTTTAAATAAATACTTAAATAAATAAAAAGTTTGTGAGATGACACGACGATGAAGCGAAGTGCTTATAGTCCACACACAGCGAGCAAAAAACATTCAATATCACTGTGTTGTGACGTAGGGGAAAGAATAGAAAAAGTTAATAAATCATTCCGAAGAAGGGATTCCCAAACAGAGTTACGAGATCCCAAATGACGCAAAAACCTCTTTATATTGAACAGTTCACAGGTAAATTGGAAATAAAGAATTACCTGATTTTTATTGACGAGTCTACGTTAAGATATGTGCTCGCAAGTTATCCTAAAAGAAATGCATATCCGTTTCTGCACGATAGGCCACAGGCAGAGGCATATTCCAAGGGCTTCGGGATAAAAATGTAATATAGCCCCTAATATTTAAACTAAACTTAATCGTTTAATTTAATCATGTCGTGGTTAGCTAACTCGCCTCTCGTACTTGAGGTCATGGAGTCAAATCTGGGTAAGTAACAAGGTGACTTTTTCAAATTCATATGTACTTTCTAAGTTTGTCTTGGACATCACAGAAAACGGTGAAGAAAAACATCGTGAGGAAACCTGGACTTATAGTTAATGTTAGTCTGAAATCGCCAACCCGCATTGAGTAAGCGTGGTGATCATTGCTCGTGCCTTCTCTGCATGAGAAGACCTTTGCCCTGCAGTGGGACAGTTACAGGCTTGTATCAATACTTTGAATGTGCAGAACTTCTCCATCATAAGCTTCTTATCGCACACTGCAGGGCATAATTAAGCAAAGCTACTAGTTATTATCTTATCTTGTTGAGGCACACTTCGACCCATTGCGATCTTTTGTGGTCCCCTAGATTAGTTACTCCTCTCCAATCTCGTTGAAAACCTTCCTCATGATTTTTACAACGAGATTAGGAGATATGAGCCTATAGTCTTCTGGTCTTGGATATTTTACCCCCAGAAGACTCATTCGCTTACTAGCCAGTGCATCGCATTCGCATGTGCACAGAAGCTGTTCGATGAGTTCCGTATGTTCCCCGCACAACCTGCACATGGGTGTCGCGGTTAGAACCATCTTCATGAGCATGTCGTTGGTTCTGAAGTGGCCAGTAAAGCGGATTTGCCCACTGCTGATATTCCAAATGCATTTCCGTGCTTTGAACTATGAGCCAGCACAGCCTAGGTTTTTTTTTTGAGTGTTCCAGACCGATATAAGACAGCCAATGTGTTTGTTGACTGTGGTCTGCAAATTCCCTGAATGTGACTTTCTCGAGACACGTCGAAATGCCTACATATGGTTCTGGACCCACAAAATCATTTTGCTGAGTCCTCTCTTGCCAGTTCATCTGCCATTTCGTTACCATGGATTCCTTTATGCCCTGAGACTCACATCAATCTTATTTTGTTATGCTTCCGAAGCCTGTTTAGGGTTTGGACAGCATCCAGAACAAGTTTGGAGTCTACTTTGTAGGATGCCATGGCTTTGATTGCAGCCTGACTGTCACTAAGAATATATATAGATTTACCTCTGGTTCCTCTATCTATATTCTCTTGAACGCAGGTTATTATGGCATGTTTCTGCTTGGAATATAGTTGCCATCTTACCTAAGCTTTTACTAGATTTGTAACCTTTTGCGTATATAGCCGCTCCTGTATCTGATACCATATTGGATCCATCAGTGTACCACCCCAGACTATCTTGTTCTGGTGGATCGAGTCCCTTCGTCCAGTCCTTTATTGTTGGGATTTGGACCTTCAAAGCCCTTTCAAATACAAACAATTTCGGGGAATGTGCGATGGAATTGCATAATCTAATTCCGCCCAGCCCGTTTCATCATCGGACTACCAGACGTACGGCGATGCGCCATCGGTACATGGTGGACATCCCACCCATACGCACTAAACGTTTTGAAAATACTTTTATTATGCGTACAGCTAAGGAGTGGAATTCCCTGCCGGAGTCTGTGTTTCCCGATAGCTACAACCTAGGGGTCTTTAAGTCAAGAGTGAATAGGTTACTTCTAGGCAAGCGTGCTCCATCATCGGCCACATCATCGCTTACCATCAGGTGAGATGGTGGTCAAGCGCGAGCCTATATAAGATAAAAAAAAAAAAAAAAAAAAAAACAAAGTTCACATTTTATCGGATATCATGCTTGTTACCCAATCCAGGTCCTCATTTCCATCGAACTTTTTATGGTTAGTCTTTGGCTTAGAGGCATCCCATAGTCTAGCAACAGCAAGACGATGCAATTCCTTCCTTGCCTCGAGTGAACCATCATGTGTAGAGGAAGGATGTTAAGGTATCTATCTCTCTATTGTTGTCCTGTAACCACCCGTGATTCCGAGATACAACGTTTTTTGTAGCCTTGTGAGTGGTGTTTGGCAAGAGGTAAGTTTTGTTCCAGGCCACCACACTATGCTGCCGTATGTGATAATAGGTACTATCATTGTCCGGTACAGCCATCGTATCACTTTGGGTTTTAGGTCCCAAGTTTTACCGTAAGTGGAACGACACATGCCGAATACCCGCAGGACCTTAATCGTTATATTTTTCCCATGAGATTTCCACCTGAGTTCTTTTTCAAGACCTAGATATTTAACTTCGGTGGACCAGGGCAGCTTCCATTGAGGAAGGGATCTCCTAGGTTTCCTACAAAGTTTTGTTTTCCTCGTGAATGGAATAATGACTGCGTTGCTTTAATTTATAGAGAGATGGTTCTACTTGCTATTAAGTATTATGTGCAAGGCCAAGGGGCCTTTTGAGTTTGAGGTATTTATTCTGTGCTTGGGGGGGCCGGGGCATTCCCACATCGAGCCCTACGGTAGCTAAGCCACTGGCCTCGGGGGGGAAGCCGCGGTTAAAAAAACACACAAAACAAACAAACAGCTGCAGGAAAAGAGCCTTTTTATCTAGACTTAGTTGATAAATTATTCATATTTAGTGGTAGGTTAGGTTAAAAAAAAATACGGGCTGTTTTCCGCAACTCCACGACTAAGCGCGTATTTTGCGTACATATATTTAGTGGTAAAGGAAATATTTTATTTAATCCATCCAATTATGTTTACATGCAGGTTTTTGACCTCGGTACTTTCTGACGTACCTAATATGAAATGTTTTAAAATCTAGATGCAATAGCTGCGTCATGATAAGCTGCTCAACTTAAGTGAGTGAAAGTATTGCGCCTGTATCCGGGAAGAAATCTAGCATCATTACATGGATTTATTAAGATGGTATACAGTATGATATTTAATAATGACTTGCTGTGCCCGCGGCTTCGCTCCCGTTAACTGACTGCCTATCCTAACCTACTTACCTACCTACCAATTCTTTTTCTAGGGTCATTATTCTTTCGCGGATAATCTTAAAACCGCCATTCAAAAAATGACTTCAAATGCACAACGCCATCTATTCGAATATCGAGTTCAACTGCCTGATATGCCCTGTATCTGAATTGCGTGTGTTGTGTTGTGATAATGTTTAACACTTTAAATACATCTAACTTTTGATAGAGTGAACCGATTGCGTTGAAACAAAAACGAAGTAATACTTCAAGTTACGCACAATTTTTATGTTTACAAGTAAAAGCTACATTGGTTTCGTACATTATACGTGATTCGTGCACAAATTAACAGATACACCGATAAACAGACACAAATTTCAATACTGCTGGAAATGGGTGCTGTTGGTTATCCTTTAAGGCGCTATATACGCCACAATGTTAACGCATTACTAGCCATGCGCCTGCTCGATGCTAAAATATCAATATTGAACCTCCTTTTGATCAGTTTTGTTTGCAAAATATTATTTGATTTACATATGCTATGTTAGTTATGAAGAAATTCCAGCCATCAATTTTTCTGTGTAAAAGTATTTTTAAACATCCAAGTCGTTTTGGAGGAGTTTCCAAAAGTTGAGAAAAAATATCGTGTTGTTAATTATTTTTGTAAAGCAAAACTATTAGTTACACGAAAAAACCTTGTGTTCAAAATTATGTACATGAATCAATAATAAATATATATTTTTTTCAAACCTTTTAACCTAGCCGTTACTAAGGAGTAAGCTTTAGAAAGTTACCGTTTTACGGCACTAAAGCGTATGTAGGCCCTTCACACCCTGGCTATTTTTTTGGCAATATTTTCGATGTACAAAAACGACTTTTCTACAGATTTATTATATGTATTAATGATTGATATTGATTGATGATGATGATGATGATGATATTGATGATTGGTGATGATGATTGATTGATGATGATGATGATGATTAGAAAATGTTGAAGCTACCTGCAGTGAGAACCTATTGAGTATTCTGTTTGTAGAACACTGGCTCCCCAGCTCCCTAACAGCTCATTAGTCTAGGGATCGCAATCGCTGCTGCTGAGGTCTTGGGTTCGATTTCTGGGACTGGAAATATGTTATTGCGTTTTCCATCCGGCATTTCACAGCCCAGAGTCTGGATTTGGGGTAAATTGATGGCAATAAGCTAGCTCCAATTACGCGGGACTTAAAAACATTTCTGCCGAACTGTGAGTGTAACTAACAACACCTCTGTTTATGTTTTTATTTATTTTTATCCACTTGTACTTGCTTTCTAAGTGCCGTATATGTACCTACATACAGGATGTAAAATGATTCATCACAAAGCCGTCAACTACGTAATCTGCACATCGAAATTGTACAAAATTAATAGTTGGGAAAAACTTCTACTTAAAGTTAGTGTGAAAAATCGCTGTATAAAGTAGAGCGCAATTAATGCACGCAATTTAAAACATACTTTCCTACAGCTCTCTTTAGTTACAGCGTGCACGTAGTAGGTATACCTAATTCTTAATTTTTGTGGTGGATATTATTTATAATGAACATATAAAGGAGACGTTACGTCATCCTCTAGACATATCTGCAACAAAATAAGTAGGTATTGTTTTCCTTGTCATGATTCAAGGGGTAAAATGCCAAGCCCACCGCTACTGGTGGTTTTATCTATGAAATTTTTGCGGTAGAACGGGCAAGAAATTGTTCTTTTCAATTGTAAACCATTACCTACGTCACCTGGGTATTTATTATTATGATGATTTATAAAGTGCAATCTGGTGCAATAAAGGTTTGGAATGTGCAAAATAACATTTTATGTGGCAGCACTGAGGTAATATTTTTATCAGTCATCAAGTGCAAATGTAAATGGACTGAAAGCGATCGTATCCCACGCAGTCGTAAACCGAAGCCGTCCTGCCTGACGTTACGTGTGTGTTATGAAAAAGTTATCTCTAAAATAACTAAGTGGATGGCACGGTTGGCACAGCAGCGATCGGCTGCTTCGCTGAGTGTCGCGGGGTCGATTCCCGCACAGAACATTTATTTGTATGGCCTACAGGCAGCGGTTCAGGATCTGTCTGTTTATGAATGTGAGTTTAAATGTTTATAAACGCACCCAAGATACAGGGGAAATTCCTAGGGGCAACGTTAAAAAAATGTACACGCAGCAGGTAGAAACTACTGGAAGCTGAAAATTTATTTTTTTTTGCGACTATCCCACCGCACTGTTCCCAAACCACTGCCAAAAATTTAATTTATTAACTAAGCATATTGTTAAATTTTTCTAGGTTTAATCATCATTTACAGCCTAAGACAGTCCAAAGCTGAAGACACTAGACTTCCCCAAATGCGTGGTGTTCACTAGTATTACAAGTTAGGGTTTGGGGTTTATAGTAAAACATCAGAATTTATCAGTAAGTAACAGCACTGAATTGGAACGTCTAATCCCCGCTTGAGACCACTTAATACTGAATACTGAGAGAAGACGTAGGCCCGGACTCAACCAAAGCGAAGATGTGCGGCAAGTCCAGCTGAGCGGAGACGAGATGTGTGAATAACGAAATTCTATTGGTTGTTTAAAAAACATCTCCTCTCCGCTCGTCTCGTCTCCGCTTTGGTGGCACGTTTATTTAGAGAGGATACCACATCTCTTCCTTTTTTTATAATATTAAAGTTATCAAGTGCATTTACATTATTTTGCAGGTAAACGAGAGAGAGTTAATTAAGTTTTAAAGTACAATTTACAATATTTACAATGAAAAAAGTACAATTTACAATGAAACGAATGGGAATAAAAGAAATAGTAGTGATTACACGCTTGAGACCACACACGGACTTATTAGAGATAACAAAAAATTTCGCAAGAATTTGTTAATTTCTTTACCAACATCCCAATTAAAACTACTGAAACTTTAAATTCTTCGCCCTCGCTTGCTTTTGGATTATTAAACGCGAACGTTTCATCCTGCCCGATTGTATTTAATTTTTCACATATAAACCCCATGACAGTAATAAAAGCTTTTAAGCAAATCAAGATCAAACCGACTGAAGATCTGTGGGGAATGTCCATCAAAGCCTGTACCTCCATTATTCAGACTATAGCGCCGTACTTAGCGTTGATTTTCAATTTGTGTGTGGATCAAGGAGTTTTTCCGGATCTAATGAAATATAGTAAGGTTATACCACTTTTTAAATCCGGGGACAGTAAAGACACAAATAATTATAGACCAGTATCCGTGTTGCCGGTTTTCAGCAAGGTATTTGAGAGGATAATGCTAAATCAAATGCTCATTCATTTTAATACGAATAACATCTTGCATGATAGACAGTATGGTTTCACCAGAGGACGTTGTACAACTGACGCTGGTGTCGCTCTATTAAAACACGTCTTTGATGCGTGGGAAGATTCGCAGGATGCCATAGGTATCTTCTGCGACCTGTCGAAGGCGTTTGATTGCGTTAATCATGAAACATTACTTCTGAAACTTGAGCATTACGGACTAGGTCAATCAGCGTTAAGTTTAGTTAAATCTTATTTGAATGATAGACAGCAATTAGTTCAAATAAACGGAGTGAATTCGTCCGGGTTAAACGTTAAAATGGGGGTACCCCAGGGCATACATAAACGATTTACCCCGTTTATTGGAAAACAAACTTAACATGGTGTTATTTGCTGATGACACATCTTTAATTTTTAAAATAAATAGACGTACTTGTCAGGTTGACGACGTAAATAACGCGCTACGGCAGGTTCAGGATTGGTTCACTGCCAATAATTTAGTTTTAAATGGTAAAAAAACCAAGTGCGTAAAATTTTCCTTGCCGAATGTCAAAAGTACTGATTGTGACATTATATTAAACAAGGAAAAGCTAGAATTCGTCGATAAAACGGTTTTCCTGGGGATCACGCTGGACTCAAGGTTGCAATGGGGTCGTCATTTGGTATCCCTTGCGGGGCGGCTGAGTTCGGCGGCTTATGCTGTTGGAAAGATTCGTCGGTTAACGGATGTGGATACCGCCAGACTGGTCTATTTTAGTTATTTTCATAGTATAATGTCTTACGGTATCTTACTATGGGGAAGGGCTGCAGACATTGAGTCAATTTTTATTCTGCAAAAACGAGCCATCAGAGCGATATACAATCTTCGCCGGCGCGATTCTCTAAGGGAACTGTTTAAGGACATTAACATCATGACGGTTCCTTGTCAATATATTTATGAAAACATCATGTACGTAAGAAAGAATTTACATCTTTTTAGTAAAAACGGCGACAGACATAATTATGTTACTAGAAATAGGGACCAATTAGTTCAACCAGGTTTCAGACTGGCTAAAGTAGCCTCATCTTTCATGGGGTACTGTACAAAATGTTACAATAAAATTCCTCCCCACATTCTTGAACTGAATGAGACGAAATTTAAAACTTGTATAAAACGCACACTATGCAGGCTGGCATATTATAAGTTGGAGGATTACATCAATGATAAAAATGCTTGGCTAAATGCTAGTCCTGCTCCACAGCCACTAGGGCGCAAAAACAAGTGATATGCAGAACATTATTGTTTTGAATTATTGTTGGACCTTCTGAAGACTGTATAAATATATTTGTATTGTATAAACTCAATTTCATTCATCAAGGTATGTACTTATGTACCTAAATATTGTAAAAAGTTTTTTTTTAAAAGAGTAAGTATGGAGTTTCTTGTGCATTCTTCTCCATTACAAGCTACTTTCCGAATGCACGGTAGAATCAACTATTATTATTTGTAAAATGTAAAGTTCAAAAGTGCCGCTTGGTGGCCTACTTGAAATAAAATATCTTTGTCTTTGTCTTTGAATTTAAATTTTAAGCATTTAGAAATTAATTGCGTTTCAGGCACAAATTGCTATGTTTCTATTGCTTTAAAACATTTGGTTAGTATAAAAAACCAGGTACAATAATTTTATTTTGATTATTGAAATATTTATTTATTTATTTATTTATAATAAGCACACCAACAGCACTGTCACTTACAATTCAAATAAAATAATATACAAAATCGGCATTTCAGTAACCATGCAAATAACAGGTATGCATGACATTGACACAATGAATATTTGAGACAAAGTAAAAATAAAAAGTGTGTCTTGTAGACCTTTATCTAGAACACTACAAAAACAAAATAAATTGGTATCCAGGTACTTATCCAGTATTTGTGTTAAATTTCAATTTACACCAAACTTACAGATATATTATGGTTGCAGCGATACAGTGTTTTATTTAAAGTCCTACGAAGCATGGCATTTAGCCCATTCCTGAAATTAAATTCGATAGCTATGAAACCATTTAAGACACCTTATTATAAGCACATTTCGTCATGATATCAACATTGAAGTTTCAGTCTTTCATGGAGCACGTTTTTGTATTTGGGACTAAACCACCGCACTATTCCCAAACCACTGCAACTGCTGAAAGCCAGAATCAACAGTGGCGACCACCAGAAAAACGCCGAGGCAATGAAGCTCGACGAAGTCCCGGAGAATGAATTTAACTGTCTTGGATCCCGCAACGAAATTAATTAGAAAAGAATAACGGAGGAGTAGGAAAATATTCAAATTTCCACTTCCCTCGATATCAAGCAGGTGACAGAACAAACAAGGCCAATAGGCTGAAAGGGTTGTTTACAACTGGGATAAGCCCAGTTGTAAAAATAAAAAACCACCACGGATAAAAATTAACATAAATATTAATGGGCTGCTATAATATATTATTTCCAATAATAGGTATGGCAAAAACGCTTGAACGCACGGAAATTTGTTCTTGTTTCTACAAGGTCCGTATAGTAAACAACTCCTGATGCAGCCTGTACATTATTCAACATAATATTACGTTCATACTGCCAAAGAATACACTCCCTTAAGATATGATGTGCAGATTGTACATATTCGCAGTCATATGTAGAACACTGACATACAATTTTTATTTATTTTTTACAATTAAAGAAAATAATTTACTTTTAAAGTTACCATGCTCTGTGAGAAATTGGAAAACACATTGATCCACCTCCAGCCACGTCCTGGCCAGCCGCACGCGAATGGATGGAATAAATTGGTGGAGGTGTCGGCCTTTGATGGAATTATCCCACCTACATTGCCATTCGGACAAAAGTTCCTCCCAGACGTCAATATATGGTTTAAATAATCTAGAGATTTTCTCACGGTCACTCCGCGTGAAAAAGTCCGCGTCCATGGTCTCTCGTGCAGAATAGTACATTGTAGCACGTCGCTGCACTTCAAGGTCAACCGGAAGTACGCCAGCAAGTACCGGTAAACCCTCAGTACTAATCGTCCTATATGCTTTACATAAGAATATCAAAGTTAAACGCTGACTTTGAAGTAATTTACGTCGTACCGCCCATATTGTGGCCCTAACAGCCCAAACAGGCACCCCATAGCACATACAACCCAAGTAAATAGTCTTTAAAGTTAAAAAAGTAAGACCCCATGTAGATTTAGATATTCTCGCTAAGGCATAGAAGTTCTTTTTTACTTTTTCACGACAATTTTAATATGATCTATAAATGCAAAATTCCTCTCTAATAGTAGACCAAGATAGCACACAGACTGCTTCCTTTTTACGGGCACGTTATTAAATTTAATAGTAGGACACGATTTAAGATTACCTTTCAAAATGAGTTGATAAGTTTTGTGCGGAGCAAAGATCAGGCAAAGGTCAGGTGAATGGAGATGAAGTTGCAAGGATGAGGAAGCAACGTCCTACTGCCGTTACTCCGACAGGCGACATGTCTTTATAAATCTGTTTTAGCGTCTTCCTGACCAGCTTACATTCATGCGTAACTGTCATATGATCGTATTGAAATGGTAATTACTTAGTAAACTAAAGGGGTGACTAAAGTCTAAGTATTTCCAAAGGAAACAACTATCTTTATGGTTAAACAATAACTTTGTTTCATGCTTTACCTGTTTGTTAAGAATTGGGTATGAAAAACAATAAGTAATGGTTATGACGTAGTCACATGAATATTCGTAACAATATACCTAAACCTCGCAGGGATACGATTACGCATAGTAACGTTAAAAGGGGAAAAACGAATATCATTGACATTTTCATAAGGCTTACAAATAAAGCTTGGTGACATTAAGGACATTGTATTCGTGGCATATTGGTTTATGGATGAATGGACGAAAAGTAATGTATTCTTAGTATCCAGCAATATCATTATATTTGGCACATGGAAAAGGTACCATATGTATCAAACTGAGTTCCTCTCAATCCTTCGCTAAGATCCGCTTGAACACAGCCTGCTTGGATTTATTTCCGAACGTGTGCAACAAGTCCATATTAGGGATTGCGTTGATTTACGCGAGGTGGCTGGCACTGCCGCCTGACCTTTGCAACCTTTGTATAATTTTCTACACTAATATAATACAGAGGAAAGATTTTATTGTTTGTAAGTTTGTATTTTTTTTTTTAAACTCAAAAATTACTTTAGTGATTATACAAATTATAGCACCTATGGAAAGCTACATTATTCCGGAGTAACATGAGCTATATTTAAATTTATAATGATATTAGTTGATTATGCACCAAGGATCCCCTTGCAAAGAAAGCAGTGACTTACGTCATGGGCGGTATATTGAACACTGAGCGTAACGAGGGGACCTCAGAGTTCTGTAGAGTCCTGAGAGAGCAATTAAAGGTGCCCAAAACGAAGACAGTCTTTATCCCAGAGAAGCATACTGCATACTCTACTTTTCACACCTTCCGCGAAACAAAAAAAACACTGAACATCACAGCACCGAACAAAATTTTTTGTTTCACATTCTATGAACTCCGCCTTTTCTTGTTTTAGGGTTCCGTACCCGAAGGGTCCAAACGGAACCCTATTGCTGTCACTCATGTATCCGTCCGTTTTACAGCCAAACGCTTAGAGCTAGTCTTCAAATTTTCACAGTATAAGCATCTTGTTGACCCAAAGTCATACAAATTGTCCAAACATTTTTTTTAAATAATAAAGGGAGGGGGGGATTTTATTTTTACCTATCCTATCCCATCGAGTGGGATATAGTGGTTTAGATCTCGTTGAGTACCTATAAATACTGTATTTTTTGTTTTAAAAAAATTTTGAGAAACAAAGGAATGAGAAGCCACCAACGACAGCTTTTTTCCAAATTTTGTTCCGAAGAATAATTTAACTTCCCATTGATATATGTACTTCAAATTTGGGGATAATGTTTATTATTACGTATATTTTACTATTAAATACAAATATATTGATAAATCAGATTTTTCTTTGTAATTTCCTAATTTATTCTAATAAATCCATCCATCTTGTTTTTGCGGTTTGGTACGGAACCATAAATGTGCGAAGTCCGACTCGCACTTGGCCGATTTTTATTATATATTTTTTAATATTTTACATTTTCATTTGGTCCCTTTTTTTAAATTTAATTTATATATAAATATTTTAAAGAATAATGGGCATAATGATTTTCCTTTTAATATTCTGTTGTAAGCCGACATAACTATATAGTAGTATAGTCAATCAATAAATTAAATTAGACATTTCCATGTGTTTTGGAACCATCCCAAGCGCAATAGCATCTGTCAAAACAGTCAATAGTTTAAAGCGCCTAACAAAAATATTTATCGGAAACACTTGAGAGGAAATTAGTTCATGGAGTTGAATGTTATACCTAATTATGAAAACTAAATATTGGAGGCTAGAAAGGTGACGAATGATCCGAAACTAATTTATAATAAATGTTTATAACAAAAATTATTAAATTAATCCGTGAAACTCTATCGTCAAAGCGGCAACAATACTCGTATCAATTGCCTTATGGCTGAAATTGGCCCCGAAGTTAATCACTGAAATTAAAAATGGTAGAGGTATTTGCAGCTTGCAGCCTTACGAAGTCAAAATATAGAAGAGACTTATTTATATAGAGCTTCTGAAGACTATTTATGGTAATGGTACAGCGATCGTCAAACTGGATTCGGTTGGGAAAACATTCAGAATTGAGAAAGGGGTAAAACAGGGTGATCCGCTCTCTCCTAAACTATTTACTAGCACTCTCGAGGAGGTATTCAAAGAAATTGCAGACGCTTGAACAGCGCACGGCATATCGATCGGTGACAAAATGCCATCAAACCTTCGTTTTGCACACAATATCCTTTATTTTGCTTCAACGGCAGATCAGGTACAACAAATGCTCCATGATCTGAGCCTTGAGGTTGGACTGACGATGATCGGTCAAAGACTGTCATGACCAAAATACCACTAAATATAGGGTCAAAGTCGATGGACAGGAAATACACTATGTCGACGTATATATCTACCTGAGCCAGTTAGTTTTCTTCCACAACAGACAAGACAAAGAGATCGATCGTCGTGTCGAAAACGCCTGGAAAAGCTACTGGTCCATGAAGGCGCTGATGAAGGGCGACCTTCCAATCTCGCTAAAACGTGAGCACAACATGCGTATCATGCCTATACTTTATAAACTATGGTGCTAAGACCTAGTCCTTGACCGAGGACCAAAAGCCCAATCTCAAGGTTTGTCAAAGAACGATGGGGCGTTGCATTAAAAACCAAACTCACCGATCACTTCGCAACTACATTATGTGTACCAAGACAGGTATTGCCGTTGTTGACGATAAATCTGCGTGGCTAAAGTGGGATTGGACGGGTCACACTTGTAGGATGCATCAGGACTGATGGTCCAGGATTGTCACACAGTGAGTGTCTGAGGACGGGCATCGTAACCGAGGCAGGTCAAAGTAAAGCTGGCGTGACGATTTGGACTCGTTTTTGACGGATTGACCGGAGATGGCAAAATTCAAATAACGTTGGAAGGCTATGGGGGATCAGCAGTTGTACAATATAGGCTAAATTTAAAAAAAAATGTATATCAACTACAGTTAATTGAACTAGATTAGAAAAAAGAAAAGAAAGAAAAATTGTTTATTCTGCACAAACTAAACGCACAATACAAAATGAAGAGTGGCATTCACTATAGGTACAAATTAGCCAAAAGCCTCGTATTTAAAACGAAAAAGAATTTATTTGTCTCTTGCTTGATGAGAGCAATACACCGTTACATCTGTGGATTAGCAATTTATTATTATGGAGCGTGGCGTTCTAGTCATAGAGTAGGCATGTCCATCATGAAACCTAAAGTAGTCGTTGAAACAGTCGCAGTCAGAAGGAAAATAGCAATCTCCTAATTCATTATAGGCAATAACCTAAATTTAAATTATGATGAACATTTCGGTACAATCTAATAGGGAAAAGTAATAAACTTATACGTACTTAACTGAAATAGAACCTAGACAGCTATTACGGCAAATCAAAGCATTAAAAATATTGCGTAAATTTTGTACTCGTACCTAAACATCAACAAATTTGTTTGGTACGAGAATACTTCTAGATTATGATAGGAAGATAGGTACACGCAAATCTAGAGTTTTCTACTTATAGCTACCCCCAGTAATATTACAATACTTGCCATGCTGACAGGACAAACTTTGTCAAGTCCAAATGTCCAAGATAATACACAATCCGGTAAAAAATGAACTTCGAGGTTTTCCAGAATTTCCCGAGCATGTTTTCCAATTGCATTTTCCAAAATTTTGTTTGGACTATATTGAACATTTATAAATAAAACCGGCCAAGTGCGTGTCGGACTTCGCACATTTAGGGTTCCGCATCATAGAAAAAATTAACTGATTTATCAATGTATTGGTATATGTTAGTAAAGTATACGTAATAATAAACATTACACACCAAATTACAAGTTCGTAGGTCAATTAGAAGTTAAAAAATTCTTCGGAACAAAATTGTGTGACAGACAACGGACAGACAGACACGTGAGTGACAGCAATAGGGCTTCGTTTGGACCCTTCGGTTACGGAACCCTAAAAATTTGCCAAATCGGTCCAGTCGTTCTCAAGTCTTTGAAGTACTAATGAAAAGCATTTCATTATTCTTTTTACAGATATTTATGATACAATATATTGTCTGGAGTGACGTAAAAGTACCACTGAACTCAATTTCAGGACCAAGGATGTTATTTTCAGAAGCCCTAAATACCCCTCCGATGTGATGATTCAGAATTTGAGATTAGTCCTGAATACGAGGTTTATAAGAAACTTCCTGATTTAAATGTTGGTTTTACGATTTACCCGAGTGAAATGCTTGCGATATTTTGAGCATCTTTCGTTCCCTTCTTTTCTGGGACATGTTGTTCACATAAACACATTATGCATTACACTACGGTTGGTTTATTTACTTCGTATATATATTTATTTCTAACTCCCCGATACTTATAAAAAGAGCTCCTTAGTAAGTACATAAGTAATTTACCTGCTTTCCACCATCGTCAAGCAAGAGTTTTCCAAGTTAGTCGCAGTCGTTTGCAAGACGGGTTAGACTAGATACGCCTGAATAGATATCTCTATTTATAAAACACCTACTTTCCATTCCAGCTTGTAACAGGATCATCGATTAATCAAGTAATCGTTTCGGCCTTTTATGTAGGATATAGTATAATCATGCACTGATGACCATACCTCATTTGTTTATGCAGTTTTTGCCAATGTGAGTCTTAACCAGGACCGGATCTAGGGGAGGGGTCGAACCGGGCAAATGCCCAGAGCGGCATAAATGACGGGCGGCTAAACTGAACTAACAGCCCTTTTCATTTCATCAGAAAACCTAACTTATTCGTGGTGTGCAAAAAATTTTCAAGCTCGCTTCGCTGTCGAATGTTATTGGATCTTGTTTTAAACCCACCGTTATATATAACTTAAATAATTAATTTTGCGAAAATTCTTAGGTGACATTTTCGAGTTCACTTCGTTTTCATTTCGCTCGAAGTTGTCAAAAAAGCGGCTTTTTCCGACGATTAAGGCTTAGCACGCACTGCGATTATAATTCGCGCGAAATTTATTCGCGCGAAATTTATTCGCGCGAATTTTTGTCCGCGTACTGAATTTAACTAAAACGCACGGCGGATAAATTTCGCGCGATTTTTGTCTCCTTCTACCTGTTCATAGAGTTCAAAATATTCGCGCGAATTTAATCCGCGTCGCGGTGCGGTGGATTCTGTGGCAATACACGGATTTCTTGCGATATTATTTCCGCGTGATTTTTTTCCCGCAATGCGTGCTGCTTCATACAATGCCATAGGTCGTAGAATGTGCGAAAAAAATTCGCGCGAATAAAAATCGCAGTGCGTGTTAAGCCTAAAAGCCGCATTTTTTTTTCAATAGATATATATAATATCCTGAAACAATTAACTCCTTATAAGGCGTCATTTTAAAGGGCGCCAAGGGCGGCAAATATTGTCTATGACAGGAGTGACAAAATTGCTAGATAGGGCCCTGCTCTTATCCTGGTTCCTAGGGTAATGAGCTCGATTCCTAAGTGGGTAAAAGTGTTATTGGGTACTTTTCTATCAGTTTCCGTAGATCAAAGAAGCAGTGTATGGATTGTGTGACAAATTATGTCTAGAAAGGAGGTGAATTATCTCGACATGACAACAAATAGAGTTGTATGTAAGAGGAAGAAAACATGCTGTACCGAGGATGGTGAAGTTATTACGATTCACTATAGGCAGATACACTTCTACCCGACCTTTCAGTATATATAGACATTTCATTATATTAAAAATCATGAAAAATAACATTAATAACGCCTGCAATGGAGCATAACGCCACGATTTGTTTCTATTATTTACTATTCATGAACCTGATATTTAAACCTAACATGTTGTGGTCGCTCGTGATTCTGTTTACATTCCTCTCAGATTTTCCTCTTTATTTTATGTTATTGTCAATTGTGGGTGGACTTCAGCTTCTACACTGTAAAAAATAATTAGGACTTGCGAACTTTTTCTCAGCTCTTGTCGCTTAAACTAATTAGCAAAACTCTGTTTTGTTGCTAGTAAGAAAACAGTTCGCAAGCCCCGATTATATTTTTCAGTATAGTAGTTATTTGAACTTGACCAAAAATGTAAGCAAACGGGAATTAAAATTATTATTTTTTTGGTATTATTTCGGTTCCGACCCTGACCTAACCTGAAACCTGGCTACACAAACAACTAGTCATTCAACATAAATAAACATAAGTATTCCTTGAATTTCATAGGGTAGGTATATAAAGTGTCCCGTCTAGGTACGTTTAATAATGTACCAACAACTAAGTGTAGGTATTCGTATTGTTGCGACGCGACGCCACTACGAACTAGACGCAGGTTATCACTGGGGTCATGTAATTGCAAATATAAATCAATGCAATAAATTACTGATGATGATACTGTAGTTTAAAAGGATAAATAACGCATTCAATGAACTTTATAAATAAACAATACGTCACGCTGGCTAACCACAAGATACCATGCAGCTCTTAAGGCGTTTTAACTTGATACATATAAGCATTATAAGTGACTTCGTGTAAATGAAAACCACTAATAACCTTGCAAATAATGTATTGGCCTTTGTAAATAATCCGCTGCATGTGTGACGGTGATTTCTGTTAGTTAATAATTGGATTTCAAGTTTTATCTCTTAATTGCACTTTGAGTTTGTATTATGTTTACTTGAAGTCACTGATAATTTTGAGATGTTAAAATTATTATTCAAAAACTGGCCATGTGCGAGTCGAACTCGCGCACGAAGGGTACCGTACCATTATCGCAAAAAACGGCAAAAAAATCACGTTTGTTGTATGGGAGCCCCACTTAAATATTTATTTTATTCTGTTTTTAGTATTTGTTGTTATAGCGGCAACAGAAATACATCATCTGTGAAAATTTCAACTGTCTAGCTATCACCGTTCATGAGATACAGCCTGGTGACAGACGGACGGACAGACAGACAGACAGACAGACGGATCGCGGAGTCTTAGTAATAGGGTCCCGTTTTTACCCTTTGTGTACGGAACCCTAAAAAAATTAAACTTAACAGAACGACAATCTCAATAAAAATAAAATACATATATGGATACAACATTCAGATTTATACGTATTTTATTTTATACAAGTTATTTATTTATTGCATGAAAAATATGAATTCGTCATTGGCCGACTTCATCAAACATCCTTCCCAAAAGAATTCAACGCATGGTGACGGTAACTATGTTTACCTAATTATTTTCAATAAGATATAGGGAAGGGAATTAGTAGAAAAACTGTTTGGTAGCTGAATCACAAATGAACTCATTAATATTCTAACATCGTGAATCTCACTTATTTTAACTTTTTGGACACCAACCTAAAATTATTAAGCATCACTTTTCAGGCAAGATATTATCGATCACTATCAATTTATGAATTTAGTACCTATTGATTTGATTAACTCATACGATAAGAGATTTCAAAATTCTGTACAATTTGTTGACTGTACACCTTAGTCATTATTTCAGAGAATTTACTGAAACATAAAAACATGAAGATTACCTATAAAACGAATGCTACCTATGGCTATGAATACAAGTATGTAAACCATATCCATAATAATTATTTATATTATAAATGCGAAAGTAACTCTTCCTGTCTGTTACGCTTTTACTCCTTAACTGCTAAACCAATTTTGGTATAGAGATAGATTGAGAAGCGTATAGGAATTTTTATACCGGGACTACGTTTCTTTGATTCGAAGGTTATAACTATAGTTACCTACATACTTACTGATCTCCTAAATTAAATAATAATTGATATGATAAAATGAGCTATGTTATTATATGTTACATTAGGATTTAATAATATGCGTAATACGTTTTTATCAATGAAACATTTAATACAGAAACTTTATTTCGCTTATCGTATCTAATTAGTACCTACATTGTACGTTTACAAGTTATTTTTACTTAAATTCTTATCATTTTATTTTTTTCTTAATTTAAGTAAATGTATCATTCCAGATACTTATTAAGTAAATATGTAAGTAGTTCATTGGAATTCAGAAACATACTTTTATTGAAGTTATGATTTTTTTAATACCATTTACGTTAACAGGCACTCTACATAAATCGAATCGGGTCGGATTAAATACTTAGGTAGTGTGGTGTTATAAAAAACTGGCGAAGTGCGAGTCGGACTCGCCCACGAAGGGTTCCGTACCACTATCGCAAGAAACGGCAAAAAAACACGTTTTTTGTATGGCAACAGAAATACATCATCTGTAAAAATTTCAACTGTCTAGCTATCACGGTTCATGAGATTACAGCCTGGTGATAGATGGACATACAGTCAGACAGACGGATCGTGGAGTCTTAGTAATTGGGTCCCGTTTTTACCCTTTGGATACGGAACCCTAAAAAAGGAAAATACACTTAACGCCGCATTAATCCGTATAATTTTGTTTATGAATGAAAGAACACCAAAAATATATAAAAGAATACAAAAAGGTAAAACACACAGAAAAACCGCAGTTATCAATATCGAGTTAGTTAATTTATATATTCAGTAAGAAAAAACTTAGGAATTAAATAATGACGAGGAAAGTATTACGCTGAACACACTAACTGCCTATCCTCAAAGCAGTGCAACCGCTTAAATCCTGGCTTAAGCATTCATGTGGAAACGAATCCTTTACGACATAAAGCTTATCCGTGAAAATATAAAAGATAAATCTTAATTGCTAGGTAATTTCTAAACAATATAATAGAATAGAGATACAGGCTTGCCTAGTTTGGGGCCAATGTTAAAACTTTGTAAAAATTTCTTAATTAAATAAAAATTTAATTTGAAATAATGTAATAAAAAAATTATACGTCAGCCACTCGTCGGCACTCCGCGGCAGACGACAAAATCCGCCTTCTGTGTACTTGTGTAGTACCGCTCCAATGCTGGATCACGGGCACTAACAGCACCGCAATGCCCGAAACAAAACTCAAGCCGTTGAAAAAATTTACGGCACCCGTTGTAAAATCCATGGAACCTAACCAGACTGCCTAGTCTGGTTAGGTTCCATGGATTTTACAACGGGCACACGAGGGCTCAAGCGCCTGCCCATACGGTGGAGCCGGAGTCGGCTTCTATCAAATGATATCTACAGACAAGGAAACGAACAACCAAAATTATGAAACAAAAGGGTCTGAAATATCAGAGAAAGCAACATTCCAAAGAATAAATAATAGGAAACTAGATTACATACCAGTTTTCATAATATAAACCTTACTTGTCACCAACCTTTTTTAAACGAGAGGTTGTACATTTCCCAGAGAAACTGCTTATGTTTGTTATTGCATCTGTTTGTTTCCCAAATAAAATAAAAATAAAATAAAATGACTAGAGCTTGTCTGGCCACCCTGCTCGCCTTTTCAAATAATGTCGACGCTTGTAACGGCTGCTACATAAAATATCAATAATTTGGTTGCATCTTTTTATGCCATGAATTTACTGTCAAACAAAATTTGTTAAATTTAACCGATCTGTTTGACAAATCAAAAAAAAAAGGCTATTGTAATTACATTTCGTTTATGCTACAGTATATAGGTATTGCAACGGTTGGGTTTACATTGATTGATTGTACTAGCATGAAGTGCTTCTGTTTTTAAAGAGTTTCTCGTATTTCGAATAGGATTTGAATATTTTGGCATTAATTGATTAATGGCCTTTTGAGGTAACGCAAGAATTGTAATCTTTCTAATGTAATATTATAGATACGCCTTCACAGTACTGTTTTTTGTGGATAAAATTGTATACAAAATTATGTAATTGGAAAAATGTTACTTTAAAAATGCCAACAAACGGTATCGATGCGGGACGACTGTGATTTTGATCGTGGGAAAATTCAAGCAGAACAAGTCTGCAGTTTTCCGTCACACTTTTGCTACTTTATTTTAATTACAATGTAGCCTTAAAACTAATAGCAATATTTAATTTTAATCTAATTTACTACTAGTCTACTGTCTTTGTAATTTTGAAATATATATTTTAAATAATTGGTTTTACCCAGTTTGTTTTTCGCAGTTTAAAATATGAAAATGTATCAATGTAACGGAATCTTTGAACGTGATTTTCACCCACTTCAAAACGTCGGATTGATTTGAAACTTTGCCCACCTATCAAGGACCGATGACAATGCAATAATTTTATCAAAGTACTTTTGAAAGTCAAACAAAAATTAAAATTTACAAGTAATATTAGTTGATTGTACCGTGCGCGTTTAAATTGTTTGTCCTATTAGCCTTACCAAGATCTTCAGGATTAGCGACTTTTTAGTTAAATTTACCATTAAAGCGTGTTTTTTAGTTTTTAGAACTACAATTTATTTTGCAATGTTTTTAGAAAAGTAGCAATTTAAGTTAAAAATAAATTCTTAAGAATTTATTTTTAACTTAAATTGCTACTTTTCTTTGTTATTTGAAGTCTCCCTATCTTTTTAAATACCTAATTGTTTATGCCGTAAAATGTGGCAATTACTTCTTTCTTTCTGGCATTTATCCGACCTCTATTTACCTACTCGTTTCTAATATAAAAAACTTATTATATACATAATTAGTACAAAATAAACTAAATAGTTATCGGAGTACCTGAAGCAAACTTTTCTCATGGTAACGAAACTCGTTTTCTAGAAAAAAAAAGTATATTTAAAGTCAATTAAAAGCACACTACCTATACCTAACTATTTTATGCAAGATCAAGTACATGGTCACCTGATTCGAATGTCAATACCATTTATTTTGTACAAATACTGAATTGTGCTTGAAATTATTCTATACGCATGCGATTAAAATTTTGGGGCACCGAAACGTGCGATTTCCGGCATCGACTATATCCGCCCAATGAAAATTCGCGGCTGAGCACAAAGTTACGGGGGCGGCGCGGCGTTCCTTACACAATAAGCGCATGTGCATGGGAATGCGGCGCATTATTGACATTGACATAAATATGTGGTAATGTATTTGATGAGTAAATAGAGTAATTGCGAATGGTTAGTAAAAACACAGTAGAAAGCCGTACGGTGGGGCGGAGCGCGGCATGCGCGGCGGCGCGCGCGCAGTGGGCCGGCGGAGCGCGCGCCAGCCAGTCCCCGCGACCGCGACACCGCGCCCGCGTCCGCGCCCGCCTCCGCTCCGCGTCACACCCGGCGGCGGCCTTTCTATAAGACCAGCCGCTGCGAACACTCGCACGCAGTCACGACCCAGCCACGTTCACTCGTGCACCCCGCGGACACGCGACATACATTACCCCGCGATACACTTGACGCGCAACGCGCCGCTAGGAAGGAAGCAATCAGCATCAGTGATAAACATCTCGGCAACAATGGCAGAAAAAGACTGGGGATACAGAGCTGAGAACGGTGAGTCCACTGCCTCAATGTTAAGTGCAGCGAGCGGCGAGGACCGGTTTGTTTACATCGCGCCCGCGGCACGTGACACCATGTAAATAAAACTCCGAAAAGCTAACTTTTGATATCGGTTTTCGCTAAATTCGAATACTGTGCTTAAATGTGTTTACTGATAAGTGTGGTGTTCCGGGTTGATAAGTAAATATTTTCCAAAGTGCGAATATGAAGGATAAATAATAGGAAGTAAATTAATTATTATCTGTTAGCTACATAAAGGGCTCCCATCCTGGTAGCCGTGTTTACTTTTGATAACAGTGTTGCTGACATTAGATGATACTTTCGCTGTGCACTCCGCTGCAATCAGAGCAAAAGCGTATTATTTATCAGTAAGTACATTACCGTGGAAAGATAATAAAACATGACAGTGAATAACTAAGTAACTTTGTCATTGACGCGGTTTCAGCGCTTCTTCATACTTTATCTAAATTCGTTTCATTCATATATATTAAACACCTGTTGATTTCACGACCCGACAATTATTTGGAATGCGATTACGCTATTTGTTTAATTAAATGGTACAAAATGAATGAATGTTACTATCTTGTTTACTAAACGGCTAACCGCTAGTTTTGCTTAATTTATACACAATAAAATTCTCATCTCCACCGCAAATCAGGTAACTGCTATAAAGCTATCCAAACCGTTTATTACGTATTGTTGACATTAATAAGTCTTTACGTGCGTACGTGAACTTAGAGTCTACTCGTTAAATGCTACAAAACTGTGATAAATATTTGTAATTGTAAAACAAAAAAATATATTTTTACGTAAAATCCGATAATGGTGCCAAGAGTTACAGTGGAGTCGCGTGAGGCGATGGCTGGCCTACTTAAATCCGCACGGTAAGCCGGTTCCACTAATGAAACTTCTTCGGCACCAGTGCGATACATCAACCGATGCCTTCTTTGTAACAACAACTTTTAACGTGAAACGCTTGGAGGCAAACCAGTTTTGTTTGCCGCCAAAAAGATGCAAAAGATCGCAAATCCGAACAAGGCTCGTTCATTCGAACTGAACTGATACATTCAAGATGAGGAAAAATATCAAAAACTGTATTTACTGTAAAAATCTGCATAAATATTTACCTTAAGGATAAAACTGTACTCAAGCATCTGTCGCTAGCCTGGCTCAAAAATATGAAAGTTATTCTCAGGCCCTTATTGTTTAATATACATAGATTCTCGTTTGCAAATACAATAATTGCGACAAGGGATCGTATTATTGTAACTGACACACAATAATTATAGAAATATTTCAAATGAGCTACAATCAAAACCATTGAGGCAGCAAGTGGGTAACGATGTCTGTCGCGTAACTCATTACTAGTACAAGTACTATGAGCTGCCTTAACGCTTCACTATGCGGTTTTTCTTACAATATCTAATTATTCACAGAGTTAAAATAATAATTATGTTAAGTTGTCTGAGAATCATGAAAGATCCACGGTTGTAGCTTTATTAACCGTGACTAATGCCATGAGATGTTTTCCAAAAATCTTCAAATGTCAGACACCTTTATTTCCTTATCCTTCAGTTTCGCTACAGACTACATTGTTCCAAAGACAATTTTGTTATACAAATTAGCTTTTAGTCACATATCCGTCGATTTCACATTTAAGTGGCAGCCATCACTCAGACTTATTGTAAACACGTTCCTATTATCTTTTTCGATGGTACAAATAAAGCAGAAAATAATAAATCTTACTTAAATAATTCTACAATTGGTTTTGGAGATGTCTTTTAGAAAAGATAAAAGTAAACCGTAAGAGTGACATATGCTAATATATTAGTTACCCGACTAGATATTCCACAAAGAATCCATTAAGTTTAAGTATGCAAACAATAACTATAGGAATCAGAACTATTATGATTTCTGCCGGGCCACCCCTTCTCTGCTTTTGGATAAACCCCATCAAGGAATATGTTCTTTCTGAGATCTTTTATACTAAATCTGTTCTTAAAATAACCGGTAACAGTATTGATTAAGTATTTACAAACTACTTTTATACGTAGTTATAACGAATCTAAATGAAAATACATTTTAATTTTAAGAGGTATGCCCGTAAACCAAATCCAAGAGACAATCTTTTTGTAGAATTCGAAACCACTGCGAGAATCTCATCAATTCGAAATAAGGTACTAAAATAAATTACCTATTCAACTTAAAGCATTTCAACAAGTCGGCAAAACAGATAAAAAATAACTAATCAAATTGTAGGATAGAAAAAAAGTCAATCATCGTTCAAATTAAGGTAAGCCCACTATTTTGTCAGCATATGATTGTAAATAACCGGAACAATATTAATTAATTAAATTTTTGTATTGCAAATCATTAAAAAGAGCCATTGCATTACTACTCGATACTAGCATAGCATGAAAGTGGCGTCTACTATAATTCTATGCGCGCCTACGCGGCTACGACGCAGCTACGACGCGCCTCTACGCTGCTTCTACGAGCCTCTACGAGGCTTCAACGCGGCTACGACGTTCCTCGATGCCGCGCGCCGCGTCTACGAACCTCTACGAGACCTTTAAACGTCTGCGAAGCTAATACGCGCATCGAAACGTTGCTGAAACGCGTCTCTAAGCAGCTCCAACGCTTAGTTTTCGGTTAAGGCTTTAACACGACGTAGAACGACCGAATAAACATTAGAGAATATTAGTTAGAAGTTAAAAACTACCCGAAAATAAGCAAAAATTACAGAATTAAAAAAAAAAAAAAAAATTGATATAATATAAAATGGTAAAATCTCTGCAAAATAAATATTAGGATCACTTTTAAAACCGTAAAGTGGTTAAATAATTATATTCATTAAAACAAAATAATTCCCAGAATTTACTAAGAATCTAACTATCAGAATTAATCTGGACTATTATTTATTCTGTGCTAGTGTTAAAAACACAAATAGTTCTACGTTTTTGGTTGGTTATTACTCATAAACGGAGACAATACATTTGCTCCAACACTCCAACTAGTTTTACAACAGTTAATAGATTCATCACCATTTAGAACGACCGGCTTTTCTGCTTTCTACCTTCATTAATGATCAAATTACATTTTGTAATGGTAATGATGCTTAGTGTTAATTTAGGAACAAGCTCGGTGCATCGCCGCACCGCACCGCGGATTATATTGTAAAAGTTTCAATAAAAAACCTTATTCAAAATCAATTTTAACAAGGTTCATTTAACAGTCTTATTCACAAAAATATATGAATTATTTATATTTAGCTCCTGCTAAGCAGATTCTTAGTTCCAATTACTGTACAGAATTTCGCTAATCAGTTCTGTTGCTTGAAAGAGGAAATGCGGGCAGAGAGCTCCGACTGAATTTACTTAGTAATGTTTAGTAAAAATGTTTTTATTTTATTCATTCATAATTGTCAAATTTGTACACTAGGCCTCTGTTAACAGCGCAATTTTGAGCATTTTTAATTGAGAGTTCTAGTGCTTTTAAAGATAATGTATCAACAAAAAGGAAAACATAGGTGTGTCCCTGGGTCGCGGCTAAATTTGAAAAAGAGTTACCGCGGCCCTAGCTCAAGCAACTGAAGGAACACGGGTGGCTTTAGTCATTAACCGTCTTATTAATAAACGTGGACTAAGGTAAGAATAACTTTATTCCAAGCATTAGGTTGGTATTAAAAAAAATCCATATTAATAAACACGGAATAAGGAGGGATTATACTAATCTGACACTAGTCTCGGACTAAAAGTTAAACCATGGTGCCAGCTAGTTTAAGGTCGGAATAAGAGTAGTGTAACTATGGCAACCACAATTTTTATAATTTTTTTGCATCGCCCTATTCGGGCAGGCTAAGGTCTTAGACCATACCGCCTCGTGTTCAGTGCATAATATCCTTCTTGAATTTTTTAGTATGCATTATAATGCAGATGCAACAGATTCTAATGTTTTTTGGAGTATTTGGCAGCAAATTGTATCAAGTCAGCCTTCCCAGTACGCTTTGCGGGAGGTAGTCAATACTACAATAAAATTCTCCGCTCCACTATTCCGAGATCGCTTCTGTCAATGCTTACACAGATTGACCAGTTGCGTAGACAGTTGAGACATAAAACTACACCAATTTAATATCACAATATCCACTAGGAATCAATTTGCAAATAATATTAACAGCCGCTGAACTACACTCGAAAAAATCCCGCCAAAAACTCTCGCAACCACAATTATTACATAGACTCTGATTTTTTATTTAGTAGATGTGGAACATTAAAAAAAAATAAGGTCATTGGCAGCTGTTTAGCTTTAGTCAACGAAATTACAAATTAATTAATCATCATTTTATGTAATTTTTAAGTTTAAAGGTAATACGATAATTTGAAAAGGAGGGATTCTTCACCTTTTCTGTCAAATCTCTATGGCAGATGTCATTTTTAGTTTTTTTTCTACATAATGTCTTCAACTTGCTTATTTTTCATTCACTAGTTCATTTTTTTTACTTTTAAATTCAACTGGGTTACCAGAGCTTACGCGTGAATCCAAAACTAATAAATGAATAGTTAGTCCGAGGTTATTCCATGTTTATTAATAACATTGCTAGAACTACGTTAATCCTTAGTTACTCCGGGATTAGCTAGTCCAAGAGTAACTTCGGAGTAAGCTGGGAATACGCCATTTTTATTAATAAGACTGTAAAAGTCTGACACGCCCTCCCGCTTCACCCAGAGCGGGAGAAGTCATTGGATGATATACCAGCTAAAAAAAAAAAGGTGTGTGGCCCTATGTATATATCTAATTTTTCCAGTTTATGGAATATCATTTTAATTGGTCCAATATTAAAGGAAGAAATAGGCGAGATCCAAACCTCGAATTATGACTTTTTACTTAGGAAACTCAGTCGGATGTCTGCGACCGCATTTCCTCTTTACGTGCTAAACACCGACTTTTATGAAAAATACTTTCTATGTGCGATTACACAGTTTTCGTCCTTTGCTTAGTAAAAAAGATTTTTGCAAATTTTTCCTCGTCTATCAACGTCAACTCGTGTTTCAGCATATCTAATATATTTTATTAGCCTGTAATGCGTTACATGACCACAAGAAGACGTGTTCTACAATCCTTCTTCTATTTCTTATCTCTGTAAACTTACCATTAACGTTTCATGGTGCATTATGAACAAGCATTAAGTGCATAGTTTTTCACTAAATCATTATAACGCATTAAAGAAAAAAAGCTGAGTGTTATTAAAAACAACGTTTAAAACGTGATTCGATTTTGTTTCCTGGAGCCGTAACGTTTTAAACGTTTCGCAGGCTGTTGAAACGAGGATATTATGCTGTAAGTCTGATCACAGTTACAATTGCTTCATGACAGTAAACGATCGAACACAATTGCCATTCTAATGACTCTGACTCACTTATTTATATATTTTTAATTGCACTTGTTAATGCTGTAAAGAAAACTAGGTCTGCGAACGTAAGAACAGCAATTCAAAGAAAAATATCATAAAAGGATAAGTACTGCGCTCTATTTAACACTGCTCCAAATTGAGTAGCTGTTAATCCGATTTTAAAACCTAAAGCAATTTGATGAAGATTCTTTTTGATTTTATTGAATCACACCTACTTGTTTCGTTACTGTCACACGCATGTTTATGGCTCGTTGGCCACCAGAGTGACAATTTGACCCGTTTAGTCATAATCAAATGAAACCCAAAAATTTGGTCCCTGAAACAGTTGTACCAATTACTCTATTGCTTCCGTTCCATCAAATATGATGACATCTGTGGCAATGAATGAACAAAATGCTGAAGAAAAACAATGTTAGCTAAAAATATCCACGTGCAAGGGACACGCACTTACAGGGTCCGTGCTTTAATATTTTCGTACAAAACCCCCAAAATATCTTCACGTGTATCAGAGAAATAGACGAGACAGATATTTTGTCCTCTCTTCATTCGTAGACATAGGGTACAGTATCGTACCTAATATTGGATGAATAAAACATTTAATAAATATGCAATCCATCTCATCTGTATGAGCCTCCATTACCTGAGCACTCAGTGCTCGCACAGCTAAGTAATTGGCCAACCAGATATAAAAGCGATTACTATAACGAGAAACGTGACAATTTGGCGCAGATGATGTCAATAAAGTTAGTCATATTGTCTTGTGAGGATCCTAAAGATTCTTTAATATGAATCTGTCTGGCTAGAATGAAGATCAGGGGGGTGACCATAAGCTCTTAGAGCGGTATCAATTTGATATCGAGTAAGTGACAGATGTATACAAGTCAGATACATCTGTCCCTTATTCGATATCAAATTGATACCGCTCTAAGAGCGGTCACCCCCCTGAGCTCATTCGCAGTAACTATATCTAATTTTAGTCACAATTACAACATTTTTGAACCGTTAAATTCCCTAAAACTCTCAATTTTCACACTTCCGTAACAGGTATTTTGTGAAAATGTTAATAAATCATAACCATCATCTTTCATAACCGAACTATATTCTACGGAATAACATAACAACTAAAGTAAACCCAATATTTTTCGTTTTATTATCACTATCAATGACAATTATTTGTTCAGCAATTATTGTACCGTAGTTAATAAATAGTATTTGACTTAAATTTTATCGAATTTAGTGAATTCACTAGTCCAGAAATTCGGGGCAAAAAATATTTCCACATGACTAAACTACAACAAACGACGGGTAACAATACCTAAGTATTTGCCATGTCCGCAGCTACACGCTAACTGGTACATCAGACAGTAAAAATAAGTGATAATTAACTCCACCAACACTATCATTACTACTTAATAGAGTTTGCAATACAGAAATTAGAACATGTTTACAAAATAATTTGTTTTTAAAATGTGTGAGGCTATGGCACCAAATTTTTCTCGTTTACGTGGTAAACATAGATAAGTAATTGTTATGAAATCGATATTTTGACATTGAAGCGAAAAATCTTCCAACCAAAATGACCGAATAAAAACTATTACAAACTGAAAGAATATTTTGTTAGATTATGAAATAGGGAAAACAATTCAAGTGAAAGGAAATGGTATAAATCTAATATCTAATAACATAAAGACCGTAAAAGTATAACGTAACGATTCAGTACACTCATGTACCATAATTAAGAACAACTTGACTGACACACTGACTTAAAAAACGTCGAGAAAAAACTGCAGGATGTACTGTGTACATACGTGTATGATTGTAAATGATACATAGCTTCTATAGGTAGTGCAGTTTGATGGCGTGTAGCTAATGTTCGGTTATTAGAGTTCAGAGTAGCCATTATTGAACAATGATGAGACTGGAGGCGTACTCGTCCCTCAGCCAATTGTCACTCACTAAATACGTGTTTCTGTGAAGATTCTTTTTTCCTGTGTTTGAGACTTGCGCTACAGACATCATTAATGGTTAGCAGTTCTAAAAACATGCGTGATGAATTAAGAACAAATTGTTGTTGTTAACTGTTTCTTTTGATTAACAGACAGTAGGCGTTTTTGTTCCTCCATCCGAAGCTTGCCGGACTCTGACGACCTCGTCCGTGTCGCTCCATTACGGAAATGAAGGTTAATCGCTCAACGAACAGTTAATATTTTCTATCAGCTGTTAACTCAATAAGGAAATAATTATAAAATCTTAGGTTGTCGTGCTAAATTACGACAAAGTTCTGAACCTCGCACTCGCAATTCACTTGCGCATGATTTGAATTGCTGCAGGCGCCTCGGGGTCAGAATGTCGTAAGGACATATTACTGATAGTTTCCACAGTCTGTTGTACCTGTGCCCCATTTTTTTTAATTGTACTTTCCCTGTTTTTTTTATGATTGTGAGTGAACTATTAGTTTCACAGACTTCGTTCTGTGCTTAAATGAAAGGAAATTTAATGTACTAGAACTTTATATTTAATGAGTTTTCTCATAGGACAATGGATTTTGCCAATATAGTGAGATCCGGACGGGAGCAAAGTTATAAATTGTCAATTTTCCATAAAAATGGAAATTTTTCCATTTTCGAAGGGTTTAAGGGCTTGGTCCCTATAGGGTTTATAGAGCTGCGGTTGGGCTTTAATAGTTGTAAATTTAATTAACTTAAAACACCGGTGAAGTGCAAGTCGGACTCGCGCACGAAGGGTGCCGTACCATTATCGCAAAAAACGGCAAAAAAATCACGTTTGTTGTATGGGTTAAATATTTATTTTATTCTGTTTTTATAGCGGCAACAGAAATACATCAACTGTGAAAATTTCAACTGTTTATATAGCTATCACCGTTCATGAGATACAGACTGTTGTCCCGTTTTTACCCTTTGGGTACGGAACCCTAAAAAGTACTGAGCATTTCAGCCCAACTCTCAGGTCTGCATCCCTTCTTACAGTTGCAAGTAATGATTTTGAGAAGGTATGGTAGGGCCGCGATGAGACCGAAGTTCATTTCCCAACCCCATTCGGTGGGGTCCTTCTCTACCCTCAACCACTTCTGCACTTGGTGGTAGGTGCGGAGCGCATGGAAATCTTCGAAGACCATGGCGTGGTCCCTATAGTGTTAATAGAGCTGAGGTTGGGCTTAAATTATTGCATATTTAGTGAAATTTAATAAAATATGGACGTATTTTTGTCAAAAACGCATAGAAATAGTATGACTTTTAGAGGAAAAAGTGAAAAAATTCAAGAATTTTCGCAATTGGTGAGCAGCGAGCACACGTTTTTCGAAGTTGCAAATTTGGATTCACACTACCCTAACTGGCATACAGCATACTTGAAATCCAGAACTAAACCAAGATTTGCGATTTTAATGTCGATTTCTACTGGGCTAAGTACTGTTTATTTCTCCGAATAGATACTATTTTAATAACAACACGTTTTATATTAATAAACATACTATATATTAATAACCATATACCTGTATCGCAACATAAACGGCACACCCTGTATCGCAACATAAACGGTTCAACTTGTAGTTCATTACCGGTGCGAGGTGATTGTGATTACTGTTAAGACTTTTACAACAGACGCTATTATCTTATTTTATGATATAAGTCTCCGTGACACTGCAAAAGATACCGTTCACAGTCAGAGACATTCAGAAAAGTAGTTGGTTTACCTCACGAGCGTCAAAAGGTCCCACCACTTCCCCAACCGCACAGGGTTAAACCTAATTAGTCACTAAAGGTGAGTATTGTAAACAATAAGCTAATTGATCATTTAAGACTTCCTGCCGAAAATGTCACAGGTATCTTTAATAATCATGTGCATAAGGTAGAGAACACACGGAGTCAGTGAAGGCGACATCCGAAGACACTTGTAAAAGTGGGTAAATAAATCTGTGGAGATAAGTATCGCCGAGGTCGGAGGCGACTGCACACAGTATGACGTACGCACTCACAGCTACTCCACCCGATTGATTAATCATTATTTAATTAACCAACCAGAGGTTTCGTCTAATATTTATACAAAAACCACAACAATATCATCGGGAATAAAATATATTCGTAAACATGTCCGATTCAAACAAACACTGCGTTCGCGGGAAACACTGGTCTTTATCTCAAAAAATTTACTCTACCGAAAAGATTAGGTACATGTGGTATCGGACTATCGGTTACTGTAACCTACACGTGATAATTACACCTCGGAACAACGTTTTTATTTATTTAAACAGATGTTTTAATATAGCGTGCACTGCTTGCGATCGTAACTTATGCTGAAATGTGTTTTGCGGTTAAACTAATTGAAAACTAAAACTGAAAAGTGTGGAATTAAAATAGCTTCTGTACTAACATGGTAATTATATTTAACCCATGACATTGTAGACACGCTTTACGTAAACAGAGGGGGCAAGGAGCGCTGAATTACGTGTTGGCGACTTAATTGATAGCACTAAACTGTATGATAGGTCAGTAGATTTTAAGATTTGATACATACATTTAGGTCTATATAGGTATAGTTGAATATAATAGATATAGAATCAATATCAACTACACGACAAAGGGTCAAAGATCACTCGGGTCAAGCACAGCAAATATGTACGTTAATCTTCGTTAATTATAAATTCTTTCTGCAGGTCCTAAGCGATTTTTCGGAGGTTTACCTGTACTTTATTAATAGCAATTGAATCATCGCTACAATTTAAAGCAATGAATGAATCAGGTGTTTGGATTAGTTAAATTGCGGTGAACACAGCGCAAGATTAATTACAATTTTAATATGTAGGCAGAGCACAAACATTCTACGAAAAATGCTCTTAGCTGTAAAAACAGTAGCAGAATTTATGATGACGTGATGACGCAGCCCGACTATTGCACACATTATTCCTATGATGTATAATAATATATATTTATTTTATAGAACATTATGCATAGTTAATATTTTAAAATGCAGTAATACAAGGATATGCAGGACAACGCCGATGCTATCATTAGCATGCTTGCATGAACCCCATTTCCCGACGCAGATAGATGTCATCCGTGCACTGATCCCTCAATTGACTGACATGCGGATGGCAAGAAAGAACTTATAGAATAGAAATAGATCACTATACTATGCGGTTATATAGGTAAATATGATCAATATTGGTATTGGCGATTGTTATTGACACACGCGCATCCGGTACCGAGTGGGCTCAATTGGTAAAATAGCCGGTACATTATTTATTTTCATGAACACTACCATCAATGTGGGCTAAATTGTCTATGGATGATTTTACTGGACAGCCTTCACGATTGATTTGTGTTCCTTCGACTGGAAAAAAATACAGGTGGAATCGCTGGATGCCTTTACATTGTCCGTGATGGTTTTTAAGCATTTTTTTTGTGTCGATAACCTTAACCAATTCATTAAAAGCAACAACAGTGTAATTAAAATTGCCAATAAAATTTTAAAAAGGTTGGTATCACGAGTTGGCAGTCTTTCTTGCGTTTTTGTTAATAACAATGAGTAGCTTTTTTTTTTTAATAACACCGTAAAATACTAGTTGGCATAACACTCGGAAATACCTAGCCAAACAATACTCTCGTTACATGATTGACGGCCACACATACGTAAAAAAAAATGGAACCAATTTTGCGAACGAGGCTTGAGAACGTTATCATTGAAACTTTCTCAAAACCTCGCGTCAGACTCAGGAAGTTCATGATTACGATCCCAAAATGGATCGGAACCAGTGTGGGACGAGCATCAGTCGTCGCTTAACGATATTTTTTAAGTATAGCTACTTCGCGTACTAACATTTGCCCGTTTTAAAAGCTTCACTCTGCAATGAGTTACTTTATTTTCACTTTTCAGTAAATATTTTTGCAATCCAACCGCGAAAACAAACTTTCGGCAAACGTCTCGGTAGTTATAAATAAGACAGGGATTCATCTCTATAAAAATGTTTCTGTTAGCGTTTCTGAGTAGACCGGCGGCTTCCTGATAAGATAACGCTAATGATGAGTTAAACAAACTGTCACCTCACTCGAGAGTCGAGTGGTAGTCACTCATGTCTCACGTTGACGTTGTGACACCTATGCAAATTAAGTTCACGAAAATTATAATTTTGTTGTTGTCTCTACTACTTGACACGCTTTCATGATATATACCTAACTAAAGAGAAGCAGAAAACTACATTCAGATTCTTTATCGTACACAAAATAAACAAATACAATAGGACAGATTATGTAGGTACAAAGGCGACTTTAACCCATTATTGTATTCTCTAACAGCAAACCTCAGTGTCATAGAGAGATTTGTAAATTACGAAAACTAAACATTATTATCATACTTAAATTGCAAAGAGTCTAGTTTCTATCAATGCTTTAGCATATTATCATAAATGCAAAGAGTCGCAAAGTTAAGCATTTGTAAATATTGTGGTGACTAGACTGGTTACAATCGTCGTCCACACGCCCATTTGGCAGTAAACTGAACGAGGCTTGATGACGCTACAGTGACGCTGGTTCATGTTCCCACACACACGTGTCTTTCATTACCGATTTGTGGGTGTTGTAGCGAATATATATCAGTCATTGAAACTTACCCATTCAAATAACTTTACGTTCTACCTAAATTTTATATCGTTCATAAATTATTATCCCTGAGTTTAAATCAAAGTTTAATGTTTTAAAGTAATGACCGTTGCAATTATAACAGATCAATTAAAAATTAATTAACAGCAATACCATTTGTTAATGACGATGATAGGAATTGAAAGCAATTCCAAACTTGGGAATTCCTTTGCGGATGACTCTAGAATGTTAATAAGTAGATTCGGTTATACAATCGTACCTACTTTCCTTTTGTTTAGTTTACGCAATGTCATATTTTAACTTGTCAGCTTAAGGCAGGTAGAGGTACATAAGATATCTACTTATAGACACACATATATTATTAACATAGTACATAATGTTTAGATACACAAACACAAAAGTGGATACATAATAACATAATGAAATTGTAGACGGTAGGAAATTCACTTCAGGTGTAAAAGTAAAGATTCTTAATATTAAAATTATATTACTATATCAATTGTGTACACACAAGAAAAACTGTAAAATCTTGTATTAATGATTTATAAAGCCTAAGCTGATACTTCCTCCGCAAATTTTTCTACTCTTTTTCCTCATGTTAATTCATCAAACCACAATATCTAACTAAAGTTTTAACCCAGGCTTAAGCCAGCAAGATCCAGTTAAAGTCAGCTTTCTATGCACGGTTCATCGCATCATCGGATGCAAGAAATCGTGAAAAAACTTTTCTACAAAAAAATACTACCGTACCGACTTCCAAGTAAGAAAATTACAAAGTAAAAAATAACTTTATTTTTGGAAGTCAGTGTCTTCGGTAGGTAGGTACTAAATTTTTGCGTTATGGACACCGACTTCCAAAAATAAAGTTATTTTTCACTTTGTAATTTTCTTACTTGGAAGTCGGTAGTATTTTTTTGTAAAAAAGGTTTTTATTTTTCACTTTTTAGTTGTACTACATCTTTGTTGTTTTTAGTGGTACCTTGCTAAACTACTTACTACTAGGCCACTACTTGCCTATTAGGTAGGTACCTACCTAATAGGCAAGTAGTTACATAAAGTACCTATAATGCCAGAATAGATTACCCAAATATCATGAAACTGAACATAACCGATGAAATGAGGATGTACCAAGGTGAACTGTACACATCTGCGTACGCCTTTAGAGCGTACTGGCGTGATGTTATGTTATGAAATGGTATAAACAATAAACATACATGTGATTGCAGAAATCCCGAGAGATTTGCCATTATTATTTTTATTTATTATTATTTTCGGATACTGTAGCGACTCCATTAATTGTTTATAATATAATAGGTATTACTTTAGGGAACTTAGTATATAAATAGTATTTTATAAACAATTAATGGAGTCGCTACATTATTTTTATTTATTGAAGAGTACTGTTGTATATCGCCGAAGTTCTTCATCAGATCTTCACCAAATTAAAATGAGACCAATTTCGGGAGAATTTTAAATTCCACAATTGACGGAGATATCGGTGAACATACAAAAAAAAAACGTAATATCGAACATAGAACCTCCTCCTTTTTGGTAAGTCGGCAGAGCTGTAGTGTCATTGTCGTTTACAAAGGCCGTATAGTAATCGGTACACAGTATAGCCAATTCATTAGGCTTCGCTATCATCCTACGAAGATATGAGAGAAAATAAAACATACATCTTCTATTTATAACCCGTATCATTATGTGTCATCAGTTATCAGATCAGCTGGTCTTGGTCAGTGTATCGCAGTTGTGGGCCGCTAACAATCGGTCTAATGTTTATGTTTGTGTGTCAATGAACGACCGACAAAAAACAACAGTTAGTTGATTCAGACGTAGGAGAAAATTTTATCGTTCATCTGCTGATCTGGTTTCAGTCTTGACTGCAATTTTTCATTTGATCTGTCACTTTTATGATTAGGTACTTTAATGTTTCTTAAATTAAAGAACCTTTTGGTTCACATGGCACAGTCTCCTAAAAATCTTAAAATTTAAGCCATAAATTATGTAACTTAAAACCCTAACCTAGCAACAATTACATTTTGCAGCAACCAGTATTTACTTACAAACCGTGCAGACGACCTATTAAATTTTGTTTTTGTCAACATAATGGGTGCCCTTAAACGGCATGTTTACACTTAATGACATAATAGAGTCGACGCTTAAGATTTAAACTGTTTCTCGGAACACCAGACTTGAAGGAAAACGAAATTTTAACAGTAAAACGTCGAGAGAACGTACAAACTCTTGTAGTCTTGTCAGATTGGAAAACCCATATTGCAACCGCAATCGAGAAATCTGTACCTGCCAACCGCTTTGCATATAATATGCAAGAAATTTCTATTTATAATATTTCATTTGTTTTTTTAGGTCCTTCAACTTGGACGGACAAGTTCCCCGAAGCGGGTGGCGCCCGGCAGAGCCCCGTGGATATCGACACTACGAAGAGTAGCAGCAGCGGCAGTGCGCCCCCTCTCAAGTTCCGCTACTCTGTTAACCATCCGCGCTCCATCGTCAACCCTGGCTACTGCTGGCGCGTTGACGAGAACGGATACGACTCGGGTAAGTTTCGCATCACTTTCGACTGGTAGAGTAGAGTCTAATTTTGGAGCTTGTCTTTGATCGTTCGACCTAAAACTTAGCATAGCAGAACGTAAAGATTTGATCATTCCGAATATTTATTCTTTCTTTAATTTTATTAATTTACATCACTGTACCACCCGCGGCCCGCATGTTGGATTAAATCCCATATCCTCTCTCACAGAGAGGATGACTGTGTCCCAGCAGTGGGAACATTATAAGGCTGCTGATGATGACCACCCTCTGTGTTAATCGTGTGATCTAATGGTCTGACACCTCCTGCTGGCGTTTATGACCTTATGATGATGTCTCATTCTTTGGAGGTCACAACAAATAAATAAACAAATTCCGTATTTTTTTTTTATTGTTACTAAAGTTAAGTTTATTTTGTTACTGTTAACAATGGGTTACATCATGATGATGAGAAGTGACGTCCACCTAACGAAGCATCTACTAATAAATAAGTAATAACACCACACCACAAACGCCAATTTGCCTCTCGAGTGCAATGGAGTGATTGTATGTGGCAATAGCCACTTGTAACATTGTTGTAGAGAACCACAAGGTTGCCGATTTTTTATAAATATTATACAATCCTACAATAATATTATTAATTTTAAAATCGTACCCTTACCTACCCAAAAAGCTGAACTATTGATGCAGGAAATATTAATGGATACCTATATAAATTATATTGTTATATCATAAGAACAAAACGACTCTACAAAAAACTTTGCCCAAGGTTATTACCACAAACCCATTTTGTATCAGCCAATTTTTTTAGTGTTTTAATGACACATAATTATATGTATTTTTCTGTGTCCTATTAACATTCAATTGGCTATGCTTGAATATTTTTCCTAAGTTCATCACCATGAATGATATGTTTGTCAGTTAATAAAAACGACAATGGGAATTGAAACAACTCTGATGATATAAACGTGTAAAAGGAAGTTGCAAGTCCTCGTGCAAAGTGAGGGCCAATTTGCATTTACATCGACACGAGCGACGCGCTGGCCGCCGCCGCCGGAGTCCCCTCGCGGTGACTCATCGCATCACACCGACACTCGTTCCGTTCCTATCCCACACAATTTCGTGAACACCTCGTACAATATATGCAACGAATATATCCTGAAACCTGAGGGTTACTTTATTACCCTACCCTAAAGTTGGGGTAATAAATAGGTATTAAGGCGCCTCCTCGAGCAAAACGCCGCGCTAGTCGAATTTTGTGCAGTTTTTAAGAGCTATCTACTCTTTATTTAAAAAGAAATATCAATTAATAAAAATACATTGAATTTCTACATAATGTTGATTTTAAAATGGTAGTACTCTTTTTTTTAAAGTGGTTTATGTGTCACTAATCTCCTTCCAACAAAACCATAAAAATGTGAAATAATTATTGATAGCATGCATCTCCTCGTAAAGTGTTCATTGATTATTTTTTATACTAACACTAATGGATAGACAATTTGTTAACGACGATTTTGTAAGTTTTATTATTTTCAAAAGACCAATATTCGATTTTATAAAGATTTTGTTTTAAAATCTGGGCGTATTAACTACCGTAATTCATGCACCACCAGTGCCGCTAGGCCAATTGGAATGCTCATATCTCATGCTGATTTTTTGGTCAGGGTACGGCCTTAAATGGTTTCCGAAGTCGAGTCTACCATGGCTATGGAATCCTTTTGATTGAATGTCTTGGAGACGAAGTCCTAAAAACATAATTGAGGATATGTCGATTCTGTTGCTTGTGTAACGCACTACTTAGGTTTCACGCGTGCTATCACAGCAATTATATGCTATCAGTGGTTAAAGGTACTTATTAGATGCTCTAGTAATATAACTACGCTACGAGTCTACGATGTTGAATGTTAAAACATGAATCCCAATCATTTGCAGAACTGCGTGGAGGCCCTCTCGGCCATGACGTGTACAAGCTGCAGCAGTGGCACTGCCACTGGGGCGCCGTCAACGGTGAGGGTTCGGAGCACACTGTGGACGGCCGCTCCTTCTCCGGAGAACTCCACCTGGTGCACTGGAACACCACCAAGTACAACAGTTTCCAGGAGGCCGCCGGACAAACTGATGGACTCGCCGTGCTAGGCGTTTTGTTAATGGTGAGAATGCTGTATAATCTTTCAAAGCAGTTCCGTACTGCATCTAATCTGAATCTGAGAAGTTTGTTCGAAGTAGCCGTTGTACTTACTTCTTGTAGGACTGGATTAGAACTCTGTCAGTCCGAATTCAGATCATTTCCGATTCTGATAGACCTCGGCACTTAAATTTGGATTCGGATCGGAAGCAGTGCGTAAACGTTTATTTATTTATTTATGTACACACAAAACACTTAACAGGGAAAAAAAGAATACAGAAATAAGAGCACTGCTTACTTCAAAATAAATTTCTTTCAGCAGACCTGACGTTCTTACTTATAATCTTCAGTCGACTTTTAAACTAGAAGTGACACCGATGTAGAGGTTTTACCAAGGTCACCTCTACCAGCTCTCGTAAGCAGGTAAATCATCATGCTACCACATATATAGCCCTGCATGACTGCAACAGCGTTTATGAATCAATTTGCGTGGTCTCAACACAAGTCACATGTATATGTTTACACCATCTTGTTGGTTCCATATGAGAACTTATATACCTACATTATATCTTAATATAATGACTCAGTCAATAGGTTGTTTACCTAGGTGCTCTTTGCCGAAGTTCATATAATTTGCTTAGGTATTACATTCATTATAAAGTATTACGCAATAGTATTGCGTACGTATTCTACAATACGTATGCAAATGAATGAAAGAAAACTGGAGACCTATCTATACCTAACGGTCATGTTAAGGCAATATTGGACTAGCTTACCCATTTAAATTTAATATTTATTTTAAGATAAGTAAGCGAAAGTCTACGTCTGCTTCCAACTTTGATTGACATACTGCTGGTCTTGATCTAAAGAAAGTTATTGCACAATTCAATACAAAGGATCTCATTCCATTCCATATGCGATGTTAATTGTTAATCAAATTCACAGTCGCGAAAGTTACATAGACGGCAAGATGTTTCTAATATACGAACAAATAAGCATCATAAAGACTCTCGCGTCGTGGACGTGTCTAAAATGTCCGATAATGCAGATCCACATGTAGAGTTCATTATTGGCACTTGGCAGATTAAAATACATAAAGTGAATTGATTTCATACACGGTTACCTCTTATAAGTGGGAGATGAGTGCGATAACGAGTCGCTGATTCGCACTCGGACTAACTTTCACTCGCCGCCGGAGCAGCGCCAGCGGTACAGCGATGACAATAAGACAAATTTTTAAATATTTCTTTTATGAACATATCACGGCGCGCGTCGCTTTCTTGCTCAAGTAACTTTAATACGTCATACTGTTTGAAACGCTGAAACATTTTACAAGCAACAAACCAATCTAATGAATGCGTATCTAAGTGACTCAGCGCGTACATTTTACCACAATTTGAAACAACTAACAACTACATAGTACATTAATACCTCAATGCAACTACATTATTTTGAGCAAACTGTATTCCACACAGCATATTTTGTAAACACTCGAATCCATTTTACATGATTCAGATTTGTGAGCATCACTTAGTTTTATGAATGTGAGCATTTTATGTGAATTTTATTCCGGTTTATCTGTAGGACAATAGATAACAGTCTTTTAAAAATTCCATTCCATTAATTAGTTAGGGAAGGTAGTTCCTAAGTTTTCTTTGTCTTCGTTTAAGGTCTTAAAACGCTGAACTTGTGAATACAATTACAATTAGTTATTTTCATTAAAGAGTTTTGCGTTTTGCTTGAAATGATAAAAATAACTCGGCACTCTCCTTCAAACAATCATTAATCTTATAGAGATCCATATGCTGTAAAGCGATTACGCTAAGTTAATAATGCAGTTCGCGCGAAGAAGGCGATTATGTCACCGAAGCCTCACATCGAAATCCCGTTAACTGCAGCGTGTAACGTGTTCTAATGTAGTGCATATGTCCATGAGTTCGTTGCATAATGTTTATTTCGGCATGTAGCAGTGGCCAAGGCTGCATGAAAACCGAAGTAAGAACGGCTTAGTGCAATGCAAAATTCAACAAAGTTAACGCAAAAGTAGTCTTTACGTTTTCGATCAGGGTGACCATAGGCAGTAGGCAAATTAAGTAAGTAGGTTTTTTTTTTTTGTAAATGATACAATGAGACCCCGTTAGGAATAGAGTTGTATGGTACATTCGCGCTTAATATGTAGGCATTTTCGACGCATGCATGGTGATATCTACGTAATATCATTCCAACATCTTTTAATATTTTTCTGTTTTAACAGTACTTCATAGCGTACCTAGTTAATACTTACCTACTTCAGCAGTTTTAATGTAATCCGCGGTAACAGGTCGCAATCTGAATACAATAAGTCTCATTTAAATTTTACTTCATGAACACGTTCCTTAACAATGCCACTATAGGTGTAGCGAATCATGCGGACAATCAGACTGAAGTCCTATTCAATGCTGTCTGTATATTCGTTCTGCATCGAAATAGTTTGTAATTTTAGCTTTAATCAATCTCTAGCCCAGCCTTTTCTAAACTTTGTTGAGGTCTGCACCCAGTCTAACCGGAATATCAGTAGGTATTTTACAAGGAGCGACTACTTAATTGGCCTCCACAACCCAGTAACTGGGTAACAAGGTACGTTTTGGCAAGACTGGTGACAGATTTTCTGACTTCCAGTAACGACTGTTAAAGATTTTACAAATGATAGCAGAGTTGTTGGTCTCGGCCACGGATAATATAATACTAGCATACAGTTGCCTCATCCCATATAGAGAAACCGTGCCGACGCGACGTAAATAGCGTTTTTCGTCTGATTAAGATGATTATTTTAATAAGTACTTCGATCGCGTCCGGTTCCGTACCACGGCTGTAGATGGTGTTAGAAGTGACTTGCAAGTAAAAGGGTTTTCTCGGTTCGTGATTTTTTTTTCTTTAAATACAGTGACGATTTGTTTTATAGTATTTTTTTGCATTATATATATATTTATCCTTGTACATAAATATGTCGACGCCAGGTTCCTGAGCAATTAGGGCGTTCAGCAGATTGAGAGCCTAGGTTGTACGGGCATATCGCGCTGTCAGGGTACGCGAGGGAGGAGCCGCGAACGCACCGCGGGGCACAGGCGCGGGCACCCGTACTCGGTCTGCTCGCCAGTATCACTTGCATCCACTAGACCAACGAGGCAGTTAACTTTAATCTTCCTTTATTTATTTCCAGTGTGGTTCAAAGCACGATGAACTGGACAAGGTGATACGGTTGCTGCCGTTCATAACGCACAAGAACGACAAGGTGACGCTGTCGGACCCGTTGGACCCGCTGAAGCTGTTGCCTCCGCAGGTGGCGTACTGGACGTACCCGGGCTCGCTCACCACGCCACCATGTACAGAGTCCGTCACTTGGATCCTCTTCAAGCAGCCCGTACAAGTCTCCGCTGACCAAGTGAGTTCACGTTTAATTTGTAGAGGTATTAAAATCTTAAATAGAGAGTGCGCATTTTACGATTTGTAGGTACATGTAGAGGTATCTAATATCCGCAACTCGTGTCCCTATTAGAAAATACTTTAAATGTTTGAAAGGAACCTAAATTATTCGAGATGGACATAGCGTGGCTGCGTTTACAAACATATAAACTCACAATCACAAACAGCCAAACCTCAAATAAATATCTGTAAGCCATACAAATATTTGTTCCGTGCAGGAATCGAACCCGCGACACGCAGCGTTGTAGCCGATGGCTCAAACACTGCGACTGCGGGCTGCGTGTTATTTATTATGTACCTACTTAGAACATTGTTGAACCCGGGTAAAGCTCGAGCAGGCAGCTAATACCTACTAAACCATTCCAAACAAACATTTGCATCGTATCAAATGGTATTTAGTTTAATTGTATTGCTTGATAATGACGCCGCGTCACATTTGTTTAATAGGCTGATATCTCTCATACGACGACAAAACTTGACAATACCCTTCAAGATGAAATTCCTTCCTCAGTTCCTGATTAAATAAATCGTTCAAGTTTAAGGCTCAGACAATCGACTACTCTGTATGTTTGCTATAAGTAGATAACCTTATCCTTTGTAATTAATCGTACCTACATACTCATATTATGAAGAGGTTATAAATATATTGTTTTAATATACCTATCTCTTCCCTTTATAAGCACATTTGAAAATTGGAGAACGAGTTTGACGGAAAACAAGTAGATACTTATGAGTATTGAGTAGGTTCTACCTACATCCTTAATTGATGACTTAAGCACTTGAATTAAACGCAAAAACTTGGGCCTAAATAAACATCTTCTAAGGAGGTACCTACAACCCACATAATTATGTCATTGATTTGATGCTCAGCAGTCCATGAGTCTTTTGAAAATTTATAATCGGATTACGAATAGTATATGACGCAACAGCTACTAAACGATATGTACTGGTTTCCGATGCACATAGCGTTCAAGTAGCCACGGACTAAATAATAGCAGACGTCCGTTCACGACCTACTTTAGCAGCTACTATACTTACTTTCCAAATACTCATTAGGTGGATATGTTTTTCTAATGCGTATTACAGTAACGCTTAATTGCTTGCTAGAATGTATAAATCAAAAGATAAAAATGTAGGCGCTGTCCTAGCAGACTCTGTCTAATTACACTTTAAATAACTTCCTCTTAAACTAGCTAAGTTTATGCATAAGATATAGTTATAAAAACGTTTGTAACTAATGACATGACTGATTGGATTTCAGTTGGCTTCGATGCGGAAACTGAAGTGCGGGGAGGCGTCCTGCGGAACGGAGGCCATGGAGGTGCTGCACAACTACCGGCCCACGTTGCCGCTCGGCAACCGCGAGCTGCGCGACTACGGCGCCGGACACTAGCAGGCGCCACCACGACCGCGACCACACGGCCTCAACACAATCAAACTCTGAGCTGCCAGCTGCGCAGTTGCTCCTGAAACTAGTGCCTCCTTTCGCATTCCGGCGAGCTAATCAAACGGATGACACGTGGGCTACGTAACTCTTATGAATGGTGCCTACGCATGTATGTAGTGTTCCGTATCAAACGAATCTCGTCATAGCTATGTATGTAGTAACTAGTTGTAGTTCTAAGAGAAAATAATATCCGATCCCAAATACGCGCCTGCTGTCTACAGCGTGTTATATGGAACAAAGCGTTTTGTTTTATAACAGCAAAGAGATTCGTTGCGTAGTTCTTCGTATTTGGATAACAAACATTCAATCACATTCGCATTTATCATGTTAATCAAGATAATAATTACATAGTAGATAGATGAGAGTTCGATGTGTGCGCGTAAGTTTATGTGAATTATCAAGTGCCTCCACTTCGAATAAAATGTTATTTATATTGAAGTTTATATTAAATAAGATATATATAACATTTAAAAATTAAACACCCCTAGGGTCACACAATAATAATTACCTATGTAAAGTGTCTTCGAATGAAAATATTTTTTTAAACGTAGGTAAGGATAGGTATGACATTCATTTTAATGGCGTAATTAGAATTTCATTATTAATATTGTACACTTATGTACATAATAAGTTTTAAATGAATGCGATAACAATTAACTTACAGCAAAATCCTAGAGGTACGCTAAATTCCATGGACCCAAATACAGAGTAAAAATAAAAACAGTTCAAGCAGTAGAATCAAGATAGCGTCCGCAAAAAACGCCCACGTTGGTTCTGATTGAAATATTAGCCGAGATGTAACATAAGATCCCCGATTTCATATTCCGAGTTTTTTAACGTACTCTCGTGATAACGTAAACGATCTCTTATGTCAAAATGTATACAAAAAAAGAGGTTTTGCCTTACCGTCACCAGACGGCGCTTATCCAGTTTAAAAAAAAAATCTAAATCTATGGTTTCAATACAAATTGGCGTTAACGTTAACGCGATTGAGCGTGAGTAAAAACTCGCACTAAGGCCTCTGTTATGTCAAAATGTAAACAAAAAAAGAGGTTTCTCCTTACCGTCACCAGACAGCGCTTAACGCGATTGAGCGTGAATAAAAACTCGCACTAAGGCCTGGCCTGAGTCTCGAATGAGTTAGCGTACCCAAGGGTTATTATTTATTTACATACACATCACGTCTTTTAAGCGGTATTTGGTCCAAGCAAATTACAATTTATGTTAGGTCACTGATCTCTATCTTTTGACTCTGCCAGCGACCGGACAAGTCTGTCACTGTATCAAGTCGACTGTAGTCAAAGCAGTGTCTTGACTGAACAACTTACATAATACGTAATAAGTTAAGTATTGTATGTACCTTAAAACAAGAGTGCCTCAAATGTATAAACGTCATAGTTATGTTAACTGGGACGTCATACGATAAATTTTAATGTATTTGTGTTATATAAATAAGGTGTTGATGAAGCTTAAAAGCAATGTACACAATAAATAAACATAGTCTTTAAATATCTTTTGTTTTACTTCAACCAATAGGTAGATAATAGCTAAAGAAAAACATTGTAGGAGAAACTTACTTCCGTGTGCTAGTATTATATTATCTGTGCTTCCGTTTAAATATCATCACGGCTGCACTGAGTACGTGGCCTATCACTAAAGCCTTGAAATACCTACCTACCTTAAGGCCGTACCCTGACCAAAAAATCAGCATGAGATATGAGCATTCCTATTGGCCTAGCGGCACTGGTGGCGCAAGAATTACGGTAGTGAATACGCCCAGATTGTAGAATAAAATCTTAATAAAATCGAATATTGGTCTTTTGAAAAAAATTAAACTTACAAAATGTTCGTTATCAAATTGTCTATCCATTAGTGTTAGTATAAAATAATTAATGAACACTTTACGAGGAGATGCATGCTATCAATAATTATTTCACATTTTTATGGTTTTGTTGGAAGGAGATTAGTGACACATAAACCTCTTTAAAAAAAAAGTGTACTACAATTTTAGAATCAACATTATGTAAAAATTTAATGTATTTTTATTAATTGATATTTCTTTTTAAATAAAGAGTAGATAGCTCTTAAAAACTGCACAAAATTCGACTAGCGCGGCGTTTTGCTCGGGGAGGCGCCTTAAAAGACTAGCTCTATTAGGAAATTACTAACAAACGAAATCATCAATCACTTATAGCCCCGCTGGTCTAGTCGTCTCAAGCGCGACAGCGCCGACAGCTAATGTAGATTTCTGGAGTTATTAAGTATCCTATAATTGATCAAGTTTTATTGGGTTTTTCATTAGAATTTGTTTAGTAAGGTAGAAGAATGAGTCGGGAGTCAAAGTAAAGCGCCTGCCTGGGCTCGAACCCACGACCTACAACTTGTAAGACGCGGCAGATACCACTGAGCCCCCACTGCTCTTCAAAAGCATATGAAGCTATAATCTGGTAAGTGGTAGTACCAAGGTCTTATCCCTACTCTCCTGAGGCTGCTTAACGACCGACCAAGATTTTTAACGCTTTTAGTACTCTTTTAGGACATCAACAAATGGCTCATTTGTTGGGTTGGGTTTATGTTGACCTAGGACTTTGATTTCTTTCCATTTGGCTACTTATTTTTTTATCTCTAGGGGGGGGGGGGCAACTGCCCCTACCAAGGGGAGGCAGCCCCCCTTGGCGACGCCCTTGCTTCACCATTCTATAAAATCACGGTCATCACGGTTTGCGCAGCGGTTTAGCAATTGGCTGCTGCGCTGCGTGTCGCGTCGCGGGTTTGATTCCTGCACGGAACAAATATTTGTATGTGTATCTGGTGCAACGTGTTCATAATAAAAACTCTAAAAAGGATAGAAAGAAAAAAATGAGGCGCAAAGAAAAAACATCAAGTTTACATTAGATATATTTATTGGACGCTTGTATGCACACAGCACCATATAATGTTAAAACAATTTTACAAATAAGCACTTTTCAAGCAAACATGTAAATATATACTTAATTTGTTCCAATATTATTTCTACTGAAATAACAAATGACATAGAATCACAAAGGCAGGTCTTTTGTACATAATCTATGTAATGCTTCTAATAATACAAAAATGGCTTTCAAAAATGCTATTCTGTGTGAATTATAACTATGTTTTTGGTTTCAGATATTGTATAAAACTTACAAAATCTATCTACCTATCTAATTAAAAAAATCTCGTTGTATTCTTACGTACATTCTAAGAATCAGTATTAGGAGTCCACTGGTCCTGTATAAAAGAAACTATTAAAATGAGCATGAAATTAATTGTCAAATCACATTTTCTTTTACATAAATTATAAAACATTTACATCTAATGATTTCCATATTTTTCGACAAAACAATAGCTAAACTATATACAGGGTGGATTTTAAAGACGGATCATTTCATTTTTTTTTTTTTTAATTTGATATTTTACATAATTTTGTGAGATACAATTATTAATTGACATTTCCATGTATATTTTGACATAATTATTATTTATTTTCAGTTTTTATTGTTGACATTTTTGTAATTATTGTGTTTAAATTAAATTAATTTTTTGTAATAGTTTATTATAATAACTTTGAAAATATTTGCACGCCATAGAATGTGGCAAACATGTCTGAAATTTTTGTACTTTTTTATGTTATCCTGCATGCACGTATTATTTATGCCTGCATGTATACACGTGTTTGAGCAAATAAATATATCTTTATCTTCTTCTTCTTTATCATTAAGGCCAGGTACCTTATCCATTGTAGCTACTGGAAATTTTATTCAGAGATTTTATTTTAATGTGCAGTTGACAAGAAAATTAGCCCTTCACACAAAATCGAAGTCAAGAACGGGCCCAGCAGTAAATTAAAATAGTACATTGTGATATAAGGGTCGAAAGTAGGTTATTGCAAACGAGCTGTCATTAACAAGCCCGAGCCGAAGGCGAGGGTTTTTAATGACACGAGTTTTAAAGCAGCTGAGTTTTAAATATATAAGTCAATTTAAAAAAGTTTAGTAGCAAGGAGTTTTCATACATAGAATAAAATGGGATAGATTTTATACGAGGAAAAATGAATGATTCCGTACGTTTTAGCATTGAATTCTCAAAAGTATTTTAAATGGTTGTTTAATATATTTAATTACCAGTTTTAATTTAATTATTTTCAAAAATCGTATAGGCTGTATAGGCTGTTTCCGGTATAAAAAAAAATGTCCAGTTACAAAAACACGCCATTTTCATTTTTTTTTTTTAATAAACATATCTAATTCTTTGATTTGTTTTTACTATTTGCCACAACTGTATTGAAAAACGTGTGATACACGGGTGTGTAGGTTATTGCAAACTCGTGTCATTAAAAACCATCGCCTTCGGCTCGGGCTTGTTAATGACAGCTTGTTTGCAATAACCTACTTTCCACCCTTGTATCACAATGTACTATTTTCGGTCGGCAATCAACCCTGTTTCCAAAAAATATCAAAATGATCACTTTGATCTTGTGACGAAAATCTTCTGCCCACATTCTTAAAATCCACACTGTATATGTTACATACATATAATTGGCAAGTAATTAAATAATTTAATTAATTAATAGGTGGGATCCCTTTCGAGCTACAGGATACATTAAAATTTTATCAGATCATCACTTCGGTCTGCTTGGTCTCTGCTGGCATTATTGCTAGTAATCTCAATGGTTGGATTTTGAACATCAAACATTTTTGGTGATACTTTTCTTCTAGGCGGAATCGGTGCTTCATCTAAGATACCAGTTATACCTAAATTTCTACTTTGTTCGGCGAAAACTTTAACTTCTTGATTGATTTCGACTCGTCGGCTGCTCGGCGACAGTTTCGTTCTGACGGGCGGACTCGGTGCAGTTCTAGAGTACATCGGACGATTGTCGAATATTGACGTATTAATTGGATTCAAACTACTGCCAGGTAACAGCGCTGCTGTTTTACTTCTCTCAAGAGAGTACACTTCACTAGAACTTTCTTCTCGTTTCTCAGTAGTTTTTTTGTGATCGTCAGTGTAAAAAGTCGCCTTTTTGGTGTATTCTGAATGGAAATGCCTGTGAGCCTGAACATCAGATTTGCTTCTTTCGAGGGTAAATGCACCATTTGTATGTAGATGACAACTGAATGAACTTGTGTTCACAGTGCAGGCAGGTGCTGTTGAGAATGGTACTGCAGGCGCCCACAAACATGCACCCTCATTTCTTGGTACTAGCAGTAGAGGATCCTATGAACAAAATTGAGTGTAATATTAGTTTTAACAAAATATATATTTTACAATTTATGTATAGGCATAAAGCATATAATTCTATAACAAAATTCTATCAATAATCTTTAGAAATAATAATTTTGTTTTAAGGTATGTCAGATAAGACAAGAAAGATAATTTTAAATCTCATAAGACTGATATTTAAATTGGTATATTAAGTAAATGTGTGTACCTTTCCAGTGATTGCATATATTTTAGACTGAAGCATGTGAAGCTTGTTGCGCAGATTCTCATAGGAGCACTCTCTAAGTTTCATGACCCACTGAACCACATTGTCTTCAGCACGGGCAGCAAATACATGACGTTTTTCAGGTTCATCTCTGTAATAATTATTAAAATAGGTACTTATAAATGAAACACCCGAGTTATTCTCCAAGGTTATTAGTATATGTGTTGCTAACTACCTACACATTGGGACTGGGGTTAGCAGTTTTCATTTTTCTCATAATTGGGCCAGTTTCAAGCAATAAAGTATTTTAAGATAAAAATTCTTTAATATGTATAAAATAATAAACTTACATAAATGATATCGAAAATGAAAATGGTATGCTCTGCCCATGTTCCATCTGTATTGAAGAATTCTCTAATACAAACATTCCTGCTGGACACTTTGTATCAAATTTGCCCATCTCACTTATTTTAAAATAAAATAAATAATTATTTATTAGCCGAAACCATCTCTCTTTGAACACTGAAATGAAATAATCATAAAATAAAAATTGTATTTACTAGAAGGATGGAAGTAGGAATTAACTAATGTATAAAAATTGATTTTGTTATCTATGTTGAAACCAAAGGTAGTTAAGTAGGTACTGTGTTTATGACCATCATTTGATTACTAGTTAGATGAATGATGTTTTATATTCTTGTTAGCAAAATTGACACTTTTTAATTGGATCTTTAAATAATGAAGTAACACAAGTCACATAACACAATATCTGTGAGAGGATAGTATTTATACATGAAAGTGTTATGATTGGGTATCTTTTTATAGCATAAACTGTACAATAAAAGGGACAGTTTCCATGACTCATTTCAAAATAACTTTGAGGAAAATGTAAACAAGTTGGTATATCGGCTATATTTGCCAGAGTTTTTTATATACTGACCTGACTGATTACGATAACCGCCATTGGAAATCTTTTTATAGTTTAATCTTCCTTCAATTACACAAGGTTGATCGCTCAGTTGAGCGAGTTCACGAATATTGCATTTCATTTGTACATAAAGTGTTTAGATCGTGAAAACATAAAACTAACACGTAGACATGTATAAACTGCAATATAAATATATATGAAATTTTACATATCATTAACTAATGTATCATTGTAATTCACTGCAACACAAATTTTATTAAACCGAAAGAAGGAAAACGTAAGAAACAGAAGCAACTGATGGCAAATTGCCCTGTGCGCTATCATTCATCAGCTATCATCTGTGATGTGACAGTGACAGCTAGTTTTCCTACTATGGACTTGCCATACCTACGAAATTAGCGTGCTTACCTACATAAATCGGGCAATTAAGATGGCTGCCCATTTGCCAATGAGGTAGGCCATTTGCAACTGTTTCACAGCACAACTACACACATAAACGTACATATACGGCACACAACTACCAATTTTACTCGGCAATTAACATGGCGACCGGTCACGCATAGACATAGACATGATTTTGACGTCACTCAAAAGTGTTACCAAGTTTAGTCCTTGACAAACATTTAGATGTCTCTCTTTTCATATGCAGCTCTTGGTTAGTTAAAAAGAGACAAAACGCTTTTTGACATGCGTGTGTCGATATTATAGATATTTGTATAACTATTCTTCATATAGTAGAATATGCCGTCTCCATAGTTTTCCTACCTCATTGGTGACAGCACACTCAAACGTCAGTATGACACGTTGGGAGTAGTCCAAAGAGTAAAATAATGGAGTAGTCTATGGTTTTGGTCTATGGTGGTGCAGTGTTGATCGCGCGATGAATCGTTAATTTTTTTTAAATACAGCATTTACAATTTACAACACTGTTACGTCTTTATAGTGCGACTGTAAAATTTTGCCTCAACCTGTAACGCCTCGGTAAGATGAGGTTTTCTTTTGACCTTTCAAACAGAAATAATAATGTACTTGTTAGCTTTCCCAGAAAAGCAAGAATTAAGGATGCAAGAACGAGCAAAACGTGCCCGAATATTTAAGCGCCGTCAGCCGTCACCATCGACCATACAGCCTCAGCCAGAGGCTGTATGGTCGATGGCCGTCACGGATAATAGGTAAGGCTATTTGCCCACACAGCGAAAATAGGAGTTACTAAATCAATTCAAATTCCGTATAAGGTTGGTAAAACCCGTAAAGCTTCAAGGACTACTAAAATATTCGATCTCCGCCAGCTTCTTATCACTTTTCTGTATAAGTCGTGTGAGAGGTCAAAAGGAAATCTAAAACTAAACTCAAATTCTCGAGACCCAACCAAGAATTTTCTAAATAGCTGCACAGTCTTACATTTGACGCCCTCTACAGCTTTTCTGTGTACCGGAGTCATATTGCGTAATTAATTCGGCAAGGCAAAGGGCAAAGAGTATGAACGATCGACCAGTCACAATAGACGGAAATCCACATCGCGTCTTTCATCTTGCTATGACGTCACGACATCCTACTACTTATCGATTAATTATTCCTTACTTTTATTTGCTCCGCATAGAGGTGGGGTTCGCCCTTGGAGGAGTGTGGCTGACTCTGGCTTGGCCACCATCAGGGTTTTTTAATTTTGATAACACAAATATTTAGTCGCTAATTAGTCGAAATTAGTCGCCAAATATCAGATTTAGTCGGTCACTGGTTCAAAAGTTAGAAGGGTTGTTAGGTGGCCGATCTGGAGAGACTCTCCCCAGCTTGGCCAAATTTATATCTCAAAAACTAGGGCACCTAGCGAAGATCTGTTTTCGCCCAGATTTAGTCGCCAAATATCAGAATTAGTCAATCACTGGTTCAAAAGTTAGACTGGTTTATCGGTGGCCGATCTGGAGAGACTCTTCCCGGCTTGGCCTCATTTATATCTCAAAATCTAGGGCACCTAACGAAGATCTGTTTTCTCCCAGATTTAGTCGCTAATTAATCGAAATTAGTCGCCAAGTCACAGATTTAGTCGGTGTGTAATTAAAAAGATTTTAAAATAATAATTTTCTGCATACATTGGTACAAGCAAGTACAAAATACTTTAAGTAGTTTCTAGACAATACCTATGATGTCTTAAGGTGGAATGTTTGTTTCGAAATATAAAGTTATTCTATGTTATTATATACCAAAAAGGAAAGCAGTATGCATTATACACAGATCTACAATAAATATAATGTATTAATTTATCGAACATAATGTGGCTGTCGCTGGCAGATAGATCGCTGCACTCCTGTGCGCTCCGTTTCATTTATGTATGGTAAGTAAGAGAGAGATGCGCGTGTACAGACGAATTACATAGAGCAAATTGCCCGTGACGTAAATTAAAGTCAGCCAGTATACAGTGGAACTTGTTAAGAATAGTTAAGAACTCGAGTAATACCGGTTTTGTAATAAATTTGTGTGCGTTTTATATATTTTATCTACTCTCATATCGTAATATTCGAATTATAAACTTGTAAACGAGTTAGTAATTAAAGAGTATATTGACATACTTTATAAACACAATACCGAAATTTGAAAATATAATGTTATTACAACAAATCGGTACATATCTCGCCATCTAGTAATATGTATTTGAACCAAATTTTCTTTCTTAGCGCTGGGTCCCCGTGCTAGCATAGTATTAGGTAGATACATCATATTTTCTTATTTGGTAACAGAAGTTTTATTATTTTAACGTAATTTAGACCCTAACGTTATAATTTGGTAAAACAGTTGTATGCGACTGTACATCTTGACACAAAATTGTCCAAGAGCAAGGTTTAATGTTTTCAAAGAGGATTAAGCTACTCTATCCTAGTAATATAAAACATATATATTCAGCCAATAAAATAAAATAAAAAACTCACTTGTGCATTATCGCAATGAAAAAGTCACAGTTTGATTACAGGTGTGTGCCTAATTGCGGTGAAATTAGAGCCACTTTATGAGCAAGTATGTTGAAAAAGAAGAAACTGACTGATTGACTGATCGATCAACGCACAGCCAAAACCGCTAAGCCTAGAAGCATGAAATTTGGCATTGAGAATTTATATCTCTCTGACATTTCTAAGGACTTTAGATCGATAAAACTAGAAAAATATTACACTTATTAAGAAATATTTTTTTCTTGGCTATTTTTCGTAAACTTTTCGATCTACCTCTTGGACTATACCTTAAAAGTTGAACTCATTTTATCTTCTAAACTAAGACCCGACTAAATCTGTGACTTGGCGACTAATTAGCGATTAAATCTGGGAGAAAACAGATCTTCGTTAGGTGCCCCAGTTTTTTAGATATAAATGTGGCCAAGCCGGGGAGTCTCTCCAGATCGGCCACATAACAACCATTCTAACTTTTGAACCAGTGACCGACTAAATCTGATATTTGGCGACTAATTTCGACTAATTAGCGACTAAATATTTGTGTTATCAAAATTAAAATCCCTGATGGTGGCCAAGCCAGAGTCAGCCACACCTTGGTATGTAATCTCCACACTCATTGAAGAAAACTTGCATATTGGTATAGAAGCTGGTAATAACAGCAAATAATAAAACACATTATAATTATTCGTTTATTTTTAACTTTTAGTACAAAATAAAACTAGTACACAGGGATACATCTCAAACCTAGCATTTGCATGTTGAATTGTCCGAGGCTTACGACGATAAGTCTTCTCATTTGTACTATTTTAGACACTATAACGTCACACAGATTAGCTCATTATTCCCCATCAAAAAATAAAATTAACCATAACTGAATAATGTAATCACTCTTCGAGTTAATCCGACCAAAATAGATGTTTATTGCCGACATTACACTATATTACTATTGGTACCTACTTCAGATTAGATTTTTAAGCTTACTTATCAATATACAAATACATAATTTTGAGGTTTGGAGCGGCATTGATGAGTTTTTCAGGCACAATCAAACCAGTGCACCCCAATGTTTAAAATACATGAAACAACACTAACTCTTTACAACCTTATCATTTATAACATGATCTTGATTTTTAGATATTACTGTTTCAGAGTCGCCTATGTATTATAAACATGTCTGGAAATTCGCATTTACAGAATGTAATATTCATCAATCTCAAGTGATTAACACTGCTCAAGTATTTAACTATTACAATCATACAATTCTCGTGTTATTTTTTTTAACGTCTTATCTAATAAAAAACATTACACCGTCCACAGTAAATAAACATACTGTACAAAAACAACTTAAAAAATAGAACCGACTTCATGACGTCTCTCTTATTGGCCGTGGCCGTAATATTAAATAATAAAACTAATACAAATATTTGATGGTTCCAAAGGAACAAATTTATTCCAAAAACCTTTATTCATTTTTGTTTTGAATTTTTAGGTAATGTTTATTTTTTGTGAGCTTTGATTGAATTTGGATTGTCTATTGATTTATTTCCTATAGTTTATTTTCTTATGTCAGTGCACATAATTTAATCAACAAGTCTTATGCTTATCGTTAGAAATACGCTCTAGTTACCTATTAATTATTCTGAAACGAATACAATTTTCTACGCTCTCCGATATTAATACGTTATGCGCGTTCTGACTTCTAAATAAATGTCTAAATTTTAAAATATAAGGCGTAGGCCCTATATTTTAGCCCTTTGACGGATGCTATTATAACCGAGGTTTTAGCCTGTAAACATCCAAGTTTACCTTTCCACATAAAAAAACAGTTTATATTATTAAAATTCAATATTCAAATAATAATAAGTACTTATATGTACTATAATTATTGAATACACCAACCAAATTTATTGCAGGCATTAGGTATCAATAAAATACACATTTTATGCGGAAATCAACTCACATAAAGTCAATAAATAAACTTATACCATTTTTGTCTGATGAATTATTATTTAGTAGCAGGATTTTAAAATACTCAATTTTATAAAATCTTGCTGCTAAATAATTTAAAACTTATGATTCGGGTACTACACGGTATGTTTGGAACTTTGGACTCCCTTATAATAGCAACGCTCATTGGGCATATTAGGAAACAAGTCGGTTCTTACACTTTTACGTCACAATCACTTTTTTAGTTTCGAATTACTTAGTTCACACAAATATTTCATTAATTACTGAAAGTATAAAACCATATTTACTATTTTTCGAATATCAACAATGACTTCAGAAACCCCATTACATAACAAATTGCTTATTTTTGTTAAATCTTATTCCTAAGAGGCGGATAATCGTCATGAGCGAAAAAAAGTTTATTCCTAAGTTACTTGTGGCTCGTCACCTAAACAGATGCTTTCAAAGTAACTTGTATATAAACCTTCAAAGGAACGCAGATATGTTTTAGAATACTAAGCACATAGCTTCAAAGAAAGGGTGAATTCAAAGCATAATAAATCCTTAGTTTAATCCTTATAGATATTTGGACTATGCAGTGGGTCTCGCAATAAATGCTAAGCTAGTGTCACTGACATGTGAGGAGTCCCAGTGTCATTCCACTTAGATAGCTATCCCCTTCTTTGTATACTATATTTGTTAAAGTCATATTTCTCGACAATGTATTGAAATAATGCAAATTTACAATTGACTGGTCAGTTTTAAATTACTTTATGTGACTAATAAATCGGTTCACAGCGTCCATGACTGTACTCACAGTATCATAAATAGAGTCAACATGGGCAGTGTTAAAATAGTAATAAATTAAAAAAATATTATTGTGGGGCATGGACAAGCTTGATACAATTAGGCACGTCGCCAGAAACTCTTTGGTCCTATTATATTATCTTTATAGCTATAACGTGTATAACGAAATATATCTACATTATGTGCATATTTAGTCAAAGTAAACGATAAAATACATACTAAACCGTTTACTTTAACTAAGGTCGTTTTGTCAGTAATTAAAAACAACAATATTGATTAATTTTCAAAGTGTTCAGTTCCCGATTTTTTTAGTTCAATCACAAATATTGTTACGTTTAGATTGCGGAATCATAAAATTAGTAGCCTGTAAGACTGTCAAAATTAACGAGTGGAATAAAATTCGAATAAAACAGGATTAATATTGTGGTTACAGAATATGAGTTTCACAGACCTTGAGTCTGATCAGAATTTTCATAAAAACCCGATAGAATAATTTTATGTGAACTTAATAAACATAATGCAGTAACTTAAATAAAAATACTACGAAGTGTCGTAGCTTAGGAAACAGCACAGCCTGACACGGACAGTTGTCGAAACAAAGTGACAATTGAAACATATTTAAATAAGCAGACTGTTTAGCGGATTATAGAGATTGATATATAAAGAGACACGAACAATGTGTGACACTCCCATAATATTGAAAATATGGGGAGAAGCACTCATGCACACGATTCTTATAACAGTTATAACTTTCATAAAACTTTAGTTGGAAGTAAGTTACATAACTTTATCTAAAATAATCCTGTATAAAAATAGCGTGTCAATTTATACTATGCAATATCTACGTTTATCTGCACCATGGTGTTTCTCTGGGAAAACTTTATATTTTAACTTAAGAGCCCTGATTTATTTTACCATAATTTTAGCTTTAGTACACTATACAGTTTAGTTAGTAACTGGCTTCTAGCAAGAAATTAGATTCTCATTACAATCTAATGAACTACCTAATATGGTCATCATCAAAACAGTACTGTCCCTAAATATACGAATTAGTTAAGTTATTGTAATCACACAGATACTGAACAGATAACAATAATGGTGCTTTGTGTATCACAGGACGATAGACGACCTCATTGCTTCGAATATGACATTATGAGATAGTTCTCAATACATTTTACAATGATAATTGCGCTATAATTTACTAAAGAGTTCCTAATGCGATACTTCTCCGATTCGATAGGTAAGAAAATTCATAATGACTATTCTATACAAACTCCATATAAGTAAGTACAATATTAAAAATTTAAGATTTCCCAAAGAAATGATTAACATTATTCAGACAAGAGCTTCCGTAACATCGACAAACAAAACACATAAAACAACAAACATTCACCAAACGACCGGCGCAAGAATGATCCGCTGTAAAGTCACCGGAATCATGTATTTCAGACTCTAAGACCTAAATGAACACATGAAATACAATCCGCCACGGCGCAAACGTCTCGACGCCTCCGAACGGAACGGCGACATAAAACTACCATTAAATAATTACACATCTTAAAAGTAAAATAAACTCAATAATATACATAATTACATTATATATTCGAAAAAAATAACAAAAAATCGACAGTCAACATCCAGGGGGAGTCGAACGGGGCGAGACCGACCCTATTTACATAGAATACAATCGAACCAGCGTCCCGTCGGCACTAGCGGCTAGCGCGGGCGGCGCGCTAGGGCTTGCGGCGTCACATAGGCGGCCGCTCCCAGTCCACGGCCGGCGCCGCGCCGCCCCACGCGCCCCAGCGCTCGCGCCGGAAGAAGCGCTTCTTGAAGTGCGCGGCGGGCGGCGAGCCGGTGGGCCGCGCCGCACTGGCCGCCGCCGCCGCGCCTGCGTCCCCGTGCCCGATGCCCGAGTCGGGCGACGTGTTGCAGGCCTCGTCCGAGCGCCGCCGCTTGTCCTCCATGGCCGTGGACGCGAACGATATGATCTGGTCGAACCGGAACGCTATCCGGTCCTGCCATTTGCTCTCGTCCACCTCTTCGCCGGCCTCGCCCTCTGTAACTGAGCGGGCGTTGAGAGGCGGCGGGCGCACGGCCACGGGGGGCTTCTCGTCGCGCTCGCCGGGCGGCTCGTCGCGCGTGCCTGGCAGCTCGTCGGCGAGCGGCGTGGACGTGTTGGAGTGCGGCTCGGGCTGCGGCGAGCGCTTGCGCGGCTCGTCCGGCGCGCCGGCCCCGTTGCGGCCGCGCCAGTACTCGGACGCCAGCACGCGAGCTTGCAAGCAAGCCGCTAGCCCTGCAATCGTTACATATTCTTTTATTCACCAAAATTTCAAAGAACTCTTATAATATTCATCTAGTTGTATTTGAAACAATCCGCATAACTTCATACGTGTATTTTTAGGCATAGCTAAAGTCGACAATATTTCGGTGTATTCTACAATGACCTAGTTGATGTGCATTAAATCGCTTCCTAGTTGTAACGCGATTTTCTTTAGCAACTTTTGCTTTGTCCATCATTTAAAGTAGATACATAGATCAAAACGGTGAAAACCTACCTTCGAGCGGCTGATTAGCCCCGGCGGGTTCTTGGTACCGCGCGCTCATGTTGACGGCCGCGTTGATTATGCTCTGGTTGGAGATCTCGAGCGTTCGCTCGATCTCTCCGTTGACGAGGTCACCGATGGTGCGCGCGCCCGGCGCGGTGAGCCGCTCCTGCGACAGGTGGCGCCGCAGCGCCAGCTTGGCCGGCGACACCTGCAGGCGGGAGCACACAGTCAGCCGCGCTCGGGGGGGGCGGGGCGCGGGCGCCGGAGGAGGGCTCACCTGCGTGTAGTCGGGCTGCGCGCCGGTCGCCTCGTGCGCGTGGCGGGGAGCCTCACGCCGCTCGTACGGGTAGCGCTCGCGCCGCAGCTCGCGCGGCGGGCGCGCGTAGCCGACGGGCGGGCCCGAGCCGCGCGGGTACCCGTGCGCGCCGTGCGAGTGCGCGTGCGACCCGTGCCCGTGCGAGCCATGCCCGTGCGACGCGTGCGGCGCGCCCGAGCGCACGTATCCATTGGTGTAGGCGTGGCTCTGCGCCGGCCGCGACGCCTTCCGCTGCTCCTGGTCCTCGTTCAGCACCGACGTTATTATGCTTTTGAGTCTGTCCTCGAAGTTGATCACCTTCGGCGACTCCTGAACTTTGCCTACGACGTTGAGAGGTTTCTGCTTGACAGGTGACTGCCTGTGCGCGAGGCTGGCCTGCGGCTGGGCCGGGCGCTGCGGTTGCGCCCTGTGTATGGGCGGAGTCGCCTTTGAATGTCGGTGATGATCGACATGCCTGTCCGACTCTCTGGGATACCCGTTCACCATCACGTTGGGCTTTGTGATCTTGCCGGCTTCGATCTGCCGCCCAGTCTCCAATATCTTCTGAGCGAGAATCTCTGGGTTCTGCTCCTCAATTTTCCCGACGTCCGGGACATCAGGCCACTCTTGCGAGCGTGATCTATGCTCTCTAGATTTCCTAGGTTTATTATTCACCGTATGAGGTTTGACAGTAGCAACAGGTACAGTTGGCGGAGCAACTTTCTGCTCGCTTGATCTTTCCATTTGATTAATTTCGTTGTTAAGATGTCCCACCTGTGCGTGTAACCTTTTCCGGTGTGCTAGTGTAGCCGATATCTCTTTTAATATACAATCATGAGCTATGCTCTGAGTGATCTTAGTGTCGGGCGGTATGTGGCCCATCAGACGATACTTTTCTGTTATCTCGAACGTCCTTTGTTTGACGAGCATAGCTTGGTCAGTTTCTATATTATTCACCTAAAAAATAACAAAAGTATATTGAAATGGTGACAATCGATGGTCGAAAAAGTATTATAAAATAAATACATATATCATAAGAACATTCAGTACTTTAACATAAAAACCATTGGCATAATATCGTACATAGAAAATGAAAATGACATTTAATAAAGCAATGAGATAAAAAGTAAAAACATTGATATAATTTAAAACAATAACATTACTTTAAAGTTACCTCAACAAATGGTATAATATAATACGTATAATAGGTATCGCATGAAAATAAAGATAATATTACCTATACATATAACTGAATATAATAATGAAAAAGGTGAGTACCGTTTTCAACAATTGTAGTGATGTACGTACTCTTCGAAAATGATTCTAAGCCGTCGCGATACCGTGAGCGTGCTATCTATCAGGTGCATGACCGAGTGTCAGAGAGCTATAAGAGCGAAAGTACCTAGGGACAGAAGCAGGGTGGCATCCGGTCACTATCATGTTTGACGTCTCATTAAAACAGACTGTTCTCAATGCACGATACTATGACACACAAAGAATAAAGAAGAGTACCTGCGCTTGCAGCTTGCTGGCCTTGCTCTGCAGCTCTTTATGTCTCCCCACAATTTCCTTCGCTTTGGCCAACAGATCCACTGTGTTATTGGCGTGTATGCCCAGCTCACTCATGCGCGCCTTTAACAGAGCAACACTGTCGCTTATGAGCACGTTGATCTGTTTATCTAACTGAGACGCACGCGACTTCAGTTTCTGGTTCCTCTCCTGTATCGAATACTTGGCTTTAAATTATATATTTATACACACTGACTTTTTCATGGTCTTACAAACGAAATACGGCTTACTGTTTTATAATATGCCATAGATATTATTGACTTTGAAGACTTAACACACGAAGATCACAGTTGCTACATAAGACGTTGCGTGTTAAGAGTATTGCCTAACACGCAACGTTGCCCCAACCTTTCTTATATCTGCTTGAAATTGGAATACATTAGTATGTAACGCTAACTAAAATAAAAACAAGTGTGACAGATGTATGTTATTGTTTGTAACCATGTTTTGTTGGTTGATAATATGTTATGTAGGTCGAATAAAAGATTCAAAAACTTGATTATGCCCACGCACATGGACTTATATTAATATAGTTCTACTTCGTTAATCAATAAATTAAAGAGAATAATACTCGTAATTATAACCGAAAACTGCGTGATTGTCAAATTTTAGGGTGCGTGTGTCGCACATACAATGAGGCATGGCGGATTGTGTCTTTGAAAACCATCACCCGTTTACTTCTGTATTCGATACAAAGCACACGCTATTTGTAAGAACACCAAAAAGTATAAAGCGGCACATGCAACAACGAAAAAGGGAATTTGGATCATACCTTTTCCTTTTCGATTTGGTGTCGTATCTCGAGCGCATACTCGGGCGTGTTCATGCGCGTGACGAAGGCGAGGTACTGGTCGCGGAACATGTCCAGCAGCAGCTGCAGGCTGTAAGGCGTGTGCGGCGAGCGCGGGATGTCCAGCTCCGAGTGCAGGCGCGACGCCGGCTGCAGCGCCACGCCCAGCGCCGACAGCCGCTGCTCCACGCAGCCCGGCGGCGGCGCCGTCACCTGTGCATACGTGCATTGCGCGTGAGGATACTGCCTAACAGCTCGAAGCGCCTCATTTAGAACGCCGCGGTGTTAAGCCTCCCAAAAAAACATAAGTGAAAAAAATTAAGAAAGAAAAGAAATCATAACGTCGATAATATTGAGCATTTCTTATGGGAAAAACCGCGTGACGAATCAACAAAAATTCAAAAAACAGATTTGTTATAATTCGAGAGCAACAGATCTGTCTTTTATAAAATGATATAAAAGATGGTCGGTGCCCTATTCACGTACGGTACCTGCAGCGCATCAAGATTGACGGTATACTCACTGCGCCGTTGTGCAGCGTGGAGGCGAGCGTGGTGGAGTGCAGCAGGTCCAGGCCGGCGATGGCGGCGGGCGCGGCGCGGCGGCGCTTGGCGCGCGCTGCTCGACGCCGCGCGCCGCCCGCGCTCGCGCTGCGCTTGTTGGCGGTACGACGACTGCGATCTGTTACAAAAGTTGAATCGTTGCAGTTTTACTAGTAAAGTACCATAGTGAAAGCATTTGTATGGCGACATTAAGAGTAATTTTGATGAAATGAAAAAATTTGCTTTACTTAAGCAAATAAAAGTATGAAAAATTCAGCAGCTTCGTATAGTAGTCACAGTGGATCTTTGTGCCTCTGAAGTTGGCTGCAAGACCTTGCGCAGTTGCTATTTTTGTGTCAATGTTGAAGTAGAAGATGGCATTGTATAACTGCCTCATACACTCGCTTACGTTTGTCGCATCGTCCTATCTCGCTTACTCTGTGCAATATACTCGATGACAAAGTATTTCTTGCGCAATGGTTCGCAGAGCCAACTTCAGAGACACAAAGATACGCCATGACTATTATATAGATTTGAACGGAGCAAATCCGTGTGGCCTAGAGTATGTGGCCTAGAATACTGACTGGAGTCGGAGGAGCTGGCCCAGGGCGCGCCCCACTCGCGCGGCGCGGGCTCGGGCCCGGGCGGCGCGTCGTCCGTGCCGCTGGACTCTTCGTCGCTCTCGTCGCTGGAGCGCCGCACCACGCGCCGCTTGGCCACAGCCGCGCGCGCTCGCGTCCGACCGTTGTCGCCTCTGTGTAACAATGAAAACGGTTTAGAACGCTGCAGGCAGGACACACACAGGCTTATAAAACCTGACTGGCTACAATAGCTTATACTCCAAAATTCTAGTCCCCTTAGTATATTAACTGATATTTGGTTATTAGTAGCAATCTATCTACTTAACTAATTTAAAAATCAATTTAAAGACCATTTCCTTTCTAATACCTTCCTGTTTCTACTTGATTTGACATCTCTCACCATAAACCCCACCCTTTTTGTGTTTCTTTTTCCACGCCCTTCTATGAAATTGTGTAACTTTGTAACATATAAGTGTAATAAATTTATTTTATATATTTCATCTTTATCACATCTACCATTGCAGGATATCGCAATATGATAAAAACGCTTATCCTCACATAAGTTACCCAAACTCAATACAAATCCAATTACCATCATCACCAACTATAGCTAATAGGGTAGTTGACAAAGAATATCTATTTAGTCCGTCAGTTAGATAAACTAAAAATATTGGTCGCGTATTTTTCTTTTAACACGAACACTTTTGCTTTGAAATATCGTGTGACGTCACGCTGTGCTACACTTTATACTGACAAAGTGACGTCACAAGCCTCCACTCCTGAATTTTGATGCGCTTTTTCTTTGTAATTTTTTATGTATTTGATAAAGTAAAAAATAAGGTTCCCATATTATTTGATTATCTCACTGACGGACTAAGTATATTCTATTCTATTTACTGAGTCCCACAGGACCAATACAACATAATGTTAATTCTGAAATGCTGAACCGTGAATACAGGTTTTTATTGAATAAATCAAATGTTTTAAGCCTCCAGGTAAAATATATAAACAAATAAGTCCAGTTATTAAAAACTGCGATAAAAAAGTTACGTATTCTTACTTACTTACGCCTTTAATACACTGGGGGATCCGATATATTATCTAAATAAATCCTTGTGTAAGAAAAGGGTACGAACTACCCACTTATCCTATCTTATGAGCAAACAGATAACCAGTTTCTCGTTCAGAAATAAAAATGAAAATAAGTTTGTCTGGCTACAGGAGCAAATTCCAGGCGATGAGCAATAGTTGACGTTTTATTTTATGAATACATCTTTAGTTTTCGGTATTATGTACGTATCCAAACTACACTACCCATCACCCCTACATCGACCACTACTCAACATAATTATAAACAAAATCACAAGCACACAACAACACATACAAATATTTAGTATTGTTTAGTTTTTGAATATAAATCAAGACAATTATTCATAGATGCATCTCTTAGCATGTCTTTTGAGCTATACATCGAGGATATGGCGCTGTATGCCGAGACACAGGACTCGTCCTAGTTTGGCTACAGATGATCCCATGTTGCTTAATTTTAAGTACTGGCCTGTAAGAATATGCAATTCGCTGTATTATACTCTAAGACGCATGTTTCTTTTTTCAAATTGTTTATAAAATTCACGAGCGCTAAAAACACCGAATTTAAACTTTATACCAATGATAATAAAGTCAAAAATGACTAAGCAGCATACCTGACAGCTCTAGGTCTTGCCACCTTCCGTCGTCGCTCGGGCAGCGAGGCAGTGCTGTGATTGCTGTTCCCGTTCAGCAGGTCGGGTGTAGGCTGCCGCGTGGGCGGCGCGCTCAGGTGTCTCTTTCCGCTCCCTTCGCCCTCCTCACATCCATTATGCGTGCCCTAACAAAAACAACACCAGTAAAGTAATCGTCTAAGTAGTTCACACGTGTTTACATTCTTTGATGTTGACAAATATCTAGTTTGCTGAAAAAGATAAAGGTTGACCCGCAGGACCCTGGTATCGATTAAGTAGCTTCCCGGGTAGTAGACAAGTTTATGTTTACAGTAAGTAGATACAGTTCATACAGTCTAGTTATAAAATACAAAATCACATTCTCCGCAAATTAAAAAGTAAACCTAATAATAAGATTTGTTCATGATGAAAGTAATATATTGAGCTACTTGTTTAATCAAATACATTTCGGATAGCATTTTGGTCCAAAACGAACATAGAGCAACAACAGTCCTACTAGCTTCGGCTTTGTTATTGTTTTAGAACAATAACAGAGCCGAACAATAACTGATGAACTCAGGTTCATCAGTCTATTTCAGCGCACATTTACATAACCAATTTATTTCAATGTGATATGTTGGAATTTTCAAATCCAAGAAAATAACAAAACAAGCTGGATTATACATTAAAAACTATGTATTATTATCATAGATCGTAATAGGTAGAGTATATTTACCTAAATTTCGAGGAAGTAAGTAACATAGAGTTGATAATACCTCCTCTAAAATCCCGGAATCATAAACATGTCGATTAAATCTCGGGATAAATAAAATTACAAACTACTTGTTGCACTTTGAGTACATTTTGAACTAAATTATTATATTGAAGAATCTTATTATGATTATGAATTTAGCAAAATTTATTTTGTATCAATAACAAAGCTCTTTAATTTAGCAGAATTAGTACGGCACTCTAAAAACATAACAATTAGTTCAAATGTATTCAATGCACAATAAGTAATTTTCAATTTCTTAAGTCTCGGGATTTGATCGTCATGTTTATGGATGCCGGGATTTTAGAGGACGTATTATCAACTCTATTATTATTATTATTATCATGTTACTTACTTCTACAAACTTTAGGTGAATATACTCTACTTATACCGATCTCTGATTATTACATATATGGGTAAGCAATAAGCTATAGAGAAGCAGTATACAATACTTGAGGAGTGTCTGACAGGATTAACAATAAAGGGAGAACATTTAAAACTGCGCATTTTGGAAGATGCACAAAATCTAGCAAAATGGAAAAGCAGTTGGGAACTGGACGGAATAAATTAGAAAAATGAAAGATTAGCAACCATTCGGCACTATACAAGCAAAACAGCTGATGAGAAAAGCAATATTCTACCTCTCTATGTGGAATAGTAAAAAACCTGCACTTGGGATTCCGTAATCACTGTCCATAGTTTGGGATATCATTTTAATGATATATAAAAACTAAAATTTCTCATAAGAGATCCTCACTAAATTATGTAACTTGCCACTAATATATTTGTGTAGTCGCCAAGGAACAGGTAAAACGGAGCCAACAGCTAGATAGCTTGATACACCATATCTTCCAAACTTATTGATTGAAGTCTGTTGATATAATATAAAACGAAAGTACAGATCAAATTCCTGGAAATATTTCAGATTTAAAAAGATTAAGTAATTACTTAGTATTTAAAATTAATGAAGGCAGGTGTAAGAAAAGTAAAGTATAGACAAATGGACTTGACAAATTTACTAGTTAAACTACGGAACCCAGATAAGAAAGTTTTCTTTTCGTTATTCACACGTCTACCGGTCTCTACTGCATAGCTTGACATAGCACACATGAAATTCATATAGCTCACAATCATGACGATTGCTTGTTTAAATAAGTTATGTTAAAAACTATCCGACTATTCAAACTCTTGTTGCAATTATTTAATTTTTCATTTCAAGAAACTTTTATGGCTTAGTCTCCAGTTTGGGAAAGAAATTATTTTCACAGTCAAATCATCATGAAATCAGTAGAAACGAAAAAGTATCTTATTAATCTTATAAAAGGTAAAGTGATTGGAACAGACCCTTTTGCTGACCTTGAGTTTCGGATTTTTCAGTCTTTGAAAATATCTCTCCAATTTGGTCCTATCTATAATGTGTAAATAGTAAGAGACTGGTTTCCCCGTCCACGAGACGGATCCTTTTAGCGGAGACAGCTCGCTGACGTGCATGATGGTCCCGATGTCACTGAGATTTCTGTCCGTTATCCTGAAGTTCAGCGGACAAAAACTCTTCGATGATACGATTTTAGCACCGTCTTTCAAGTCAGCAAATCTTTCTTTTAACTGGTGATCCACGTGTGGGCCGAATGCAAAGTTGTTCACAAAAACTATCGTCGCTGCATTTATTTTTTCTCTGTGTTCATCCAGTAGAAAATCGCCCTTGATTAATTTATACTCTCCACATTTTTTTCCATACCATTTCATCCACATTCTAAAGTGACCGTCCATACACTGAAATTAAACATTTTAATATATTTTACTGATGGTTATCATTGCATAGTTTTATACAGGGAGCTGTGTTCAAGCGATATTTACCTCAGCATATTTGCTAGGAACTTCCGCCTTTTCGACTCCGAGGCAGACGCGGCAAGGTGTAGCGGCCGCCATTTGTAAGACCACCTGCCCTACACCCGATCCCAAGTCCACGAACACATCGTCGGCGGTTATATCTATTTGATCTATCATCTGACACACCAGCTCGTACGAAGTTTCGCCGTATACCTGTCGACATTTAATACACATTTCATTATCACATGCCGTCTGAAATTGTTTATTAAATAATTATGTATTTCCTTAACGAAAAATGTATTCTTAAACCCAATTATTTGTAATTAATTTAGGTATGAGTGATAGAACAATATTATCCTTGACGAATTATAAATAGTAAACATACTTCGAATACTACTAGCCACAGAACGATAATGATAATGCGACCATTTCCTGACTTCCTACTTCCTTTAATCCCGTATTATGTTCAATTGTGTTAGAGTTAGCAGTAAATTATTATATCTACTGACAAAATTTGAGGGTCGTCAAACGTCAATACGAACAATATCCAACACGCTGATTTCATTATTGAGTAGGTAAACAAACAGGTTGCAAGGAATTTGTTAGATTGACAAAAGCGACTTATTACGATTACGACAATGCACAGCAGTGTTGCGTAATTAGGGTGCCGCTTAATTTACTTGCAAGCAAAAAGTCGTATGTTTTTAAATTCATAAACTATTAATAGCTCAGGTCATACTCGGCAACACGACATAATGACCGCCGCCGCCGCTATAAACAATACGGATTACGTAATAAATAACCGTTAGTACTGACCTCAGGTGAGAAGGGTTCATATTGGTTGAGTTTATCCGGGTCAGCCACTGCTTGGTTGTATGTTTGCTGCAATATGTGTTTTAGCAAACCCCTTGACGGATACTTGTTCAACCGCTGGGCTGGTAACGAAGTGCCTTTTTCCTGTAATGAAACAACAACAATCAGATATCTGCATACTGTCGGTAAACATCTCAAGTTCTAGTTATTTTTTTATGTTCCATGTTGGTAGACTCTGTAGCTAAATAATAACAGCCGCACAGGTCGATCACCAAGGTTAAGCAACGCTTGACGAGGTCGGTCCGTGGATGGGTGACCATTTCAACATACCGAGTTTCCTCCGTGCCTCGGAAAGCTCGTTAAGCCGTTGGTCCCGGCTGTCATTTGAATATCTTTGACAGTCATTACGGGTAGTCAGAAGCTTGAGATCTGACACCAGTCTTGCCTAGGGGCAGCGTGTTACCCAGTAAACTGGGTTGTGGAGGTCAGATAGGCAGTCGCTCCATGTAAAACACTAGTACTCAGCTAAATCCGGTAAGACTGGAAGCCGACCCCAATATAGTTGGGAAAAGGCTAGGCAGATTGATATTGATATTGTTGGTAGACTCTGTAGAAGACAAAGCTTAGCAAAACATTGCATTATTGGGTGATTATCCGCTCCCACATGTTTTAAATATAAAGTCATATATTGCATGTCGATGAGTTCGATACCCAATATAGGGATCCATTAACGTTCTCATAACACATTAATTTACATGTATACGGAACCCCAGTCATTTACAAGTAACAACATCGTGGTGGCCCAGTGGCTGGGACCTCGCCTCACGTGCTTGAGATCGTGGGTTCAAATCCGGGCAAGTACCAATGTGACTTTTTCAAATTCGTATGTACTTTCTAAGTTTATCTTGGACATCACAGGCAACGGTGACGGAAAACATCGTGAGGAAACCTGGACTTGTAAGCAATGTCGGAGGCCTGTGGGGTTCCGAAGGGCGGCTTAGTAAACTCTGACACCAGAGTACTTATCACAAGAGCAATTCCATTCAGTGAAAACTAAATATAAAATCTTTAACGCATAGCCAGGAGGCTATGCGTTAAAGATTTTATATATTTTGATAGAGAGAAACACGCCGAGGAATGCATGAGATTCAATCCAATGCAACTAGGCCACCATGCAGTAGTAAAATTCAAATAGGTATTATTCTGTAAGCTTATTACAATAGTAAGTTGTCTTTATGCCTTGACATTGCGAACATGGCGAAATGACCGATCGATACAGGCAAATGCGTCATTTAAGAGCAATGTCGATGGCCTTGAGTCCGATTTACGGTTCAAGGTTTAATAAATGTAGCAACTTAAGAGTACCTGCCAATTTGAACTTAAAGCTTGAGGTCAATAACTTCTCGCATTTTAAATTAGTTGTGTGGTATTTACTGCACACAAAAAACGAATACCTATTATGCGATAAAAATAGTTTTATCACATCCCAGCTGCGATTGCTACGAACTACATTATGTTGTTTTGTGTTACATTAATTTTATAAGCACGTTATGCAGTTTATATTTACATTAAGTCAATAGGTGCCACCTTCATGAGGAAGAGGAATAAGGAGTTGTCTTCTGCAGGCATGACCTTGTTGTCAATCTTTAAACAACGTATCTGTTTACGTTTTGTCTGATGCATTCATTCATAAAAGATAAAGCGATGTATCGAAATAACCTTCCATTTGATATTTACTCAATATTCGATGCAATAACAGTTATGTTATGCACATCCAATCCGCTCTGTTTTGTGTTTAATCTGTGAAGTAGCATAATAATGTCGTGGCAGGAGGGTCATGTATGCGTTGGTTGAACGTACAATTCTATGTATAGTTAGTTCAATATAATGCTACCTTTCTACCTTGTGTACACGTAAGTGTACGCTACTCAGTCAACACTATAGTTTTATCAGACGAGAGAGCCTTTGTTTATTTCCTTTGAAGTTTAATATCACTGGTGTAAATAATGTGCAAACGAAGTGGTGTGCGTACCCCACATAATTCGCTCCCGTTGAATTGAAGGAGGTAATGGGGTCAGGGGAGGCAGGCGTGCTCGGGAAATCAATACCAAGTCTAATGTAAACAATCTTTTTAGCGTCCGTTTATAGAAACTTGACGTAACTTCCGCAGGGATTTGGTCTGTTAATAAATTAAGCAATGTATTATTAACTTAATAAGTTGTACACGTGAAGCTGTCTTATTTTGCTTGAGCCACGCTTTAGCTTAATAGCTTTAAAACCGCATCATAGCTTCATAGCAATTCACAATGATAAGTATTGTTTGTTTATTATGTACAACGGATCGCACGTAGATGGTAATACTTTAATCATAAGCTGGCCTAGCGTAGTACCGAGTTTCATTAGAATAAACGGCCTACTTCTGGTTATTCTGATTTTTGTGATCGCTGACATGCGGCCTGCTGTACCTATCATTTACCTACAATAAAACAATGTAAATAGGTACCTCGGCCAATACTACTTGTCATAATAACGACGCACATCAGTGAATCTACATACAATGTGCGCAGACGACGCTAGAAGGCGTTGCATCTCAGAGCAGTGATGCAATCAGTTCCCACAAGCCCGTTGCCCAAACAGTCCATATGGCGCTAAACCATTGCGTCACTCGCTACACTATCTACTTACTCGGTGAAAATTAGAAAGCGGCCCCACGTTAATTCAGCGCAGTGCATGCAATAACATACCGTTTACTAATATTATGTTACACTAGCTGCTGCCAGCGGCATCGCCCGCGTGAAAGTCGAAAATTATCCCGAGGGAACATATTCCCGGGATAAAAAAGTATCCTATGTGCTATGCCTGAGTATAATCTATTTCTGTGCCAAATTTCAGCCAGATCCGTACAACCGTTTGAGAGTGAAGAAGTAACAAACACACTCACACACTTTCGCCTTTATAATATGCATGCATGCATCATCATTAGGTTGTTTATGTACCTGGCGAATGGCTAGTTTATCTTCTGATAAATATAACAGCAACGTTGATAAATTGTATCAAATTTGACCAATTTATAATTTTATTTATCGCAAACTAAATTCTTTTATCGTTCGTCTATGACACTTCTCGGAAAACTTAATAACTTTATCAATTAGCAACAAAGAGAGAAGTGTTATCTTACAATTAATGAGAATTTTAATGATTAGAAATTTGTAATAAACAAAATGCTAATTGTAATAGCACTTAAAATGTTTTATGTACGTACACGAAAGTAAAAGGTTTAAGAAACGTATAATTTGCTCTTTATTTAAAATATTTACAATAAAATATGTATACAGTGTGCTTTACCTAATACAAAATATTTTGAGATTTTATTTATATATTCATAGATAATAATCCGATAGGTACAATAAGTACCTAGTCAAGATTTACATACAAATTATAATAAAGCTTGCAAACGTTGCGTTGATAGAGTGATTTGACAAAACGGTAGGTATTAATAAAATAAAAAATTAAATCTACAAAAAATCTGTTTTAAACTTAAAGTCACATAAACTTCATAGCCAGAATGAAGACGCTGGCGCAGCCGAAAAAAAAGGTCATTAACACTACGCGAGACATTCGCGTTCGCTCAATATTGCGGTCAACGCCCCCGCAAGTGGCCCGCACTGAACCACTCACTATAACAATGCGATTCGCAGTCCATTCTTCACCGAATATACCTCTGTAAAGTAATTTAGGAACTGTTTTTGTTCCACCAATAAATTATTTGTTGCTAGCTAATTTACGAGTTTATTCTCTGTATGAGAAGAGGCTTTTGCCCTGCGTTGGGACTGTAACAGGTTTGTAATCTTCACTTCTACACTAATCTATACTATAATATTATAAAGCTGAAGAGTTTGTTTGTTTGTTTGAACGCGCCAATCTCAGGAACTACTGGATGGAATTGAAAAATTCTTTTTTGTGTTGGATAGCCCATTTATTGAGGAAGGTTATAAGCTATATAACATCACGCTACGACCAATAGGAGCGGAGCATAAATGAAAAATGTTGCAATAACTGGAAACAATATTCCTTTTTGAGAGCTTCCGTTGCGTAAGCGGTTAAAGTTACGCAACATTCATGTATGTAGGGTAGGTAGGTAGCCAGTTGACGGGAGCGAAGCCGCGTGGGACAGCTAGTATAACAATATAAAGAGGAAATATTTGTTTGTAAGTTTGTTTGTAATGGATAAATACCTATAATCTACACTAATAATAATTAATAATTATTATTAGTGTGTGTGTGTAAAGAGGAAAGGAATGGTTTGTAATTTTGTATGTTTGTAACGATTAAACTCAAAAACTACTGATTCGATTTCAAAATCGTAGGTAGGTAGGGTAGTGTAGGGTAGGTAGGTAGGTAGCCAAGCAGCGGGGGTCAGTTAGTAATATTATAAAGAGGAAATATTAAGTCTATTTGTAATGGATAAACTCAATAACTGCGTAACAAATTTTGAAAATTCTTTCACCAGATGAAAGCTACATTAATTCTGAGTGACATAGGCTATTTTTTTATCCCGAAGTGGAGTCCGGTGGGATACGGTCGCGAAGTCGCGGGGAAAAGCTAGTGTTTTAATATGAGCAGAGGTACGAATCGTACTACCTCATGGTACAAGTTAAGTACAGTTGGCAGAAAAACGGTTCGGAAATAAAACACCGGCCAAGTGCGTGTCGGACTTCGCACATTTAGGTTCCCGCATCAAATATAGAATATTTATGTAATAATAAACATTATTACCAAATTTCAAGTTCATAGGTCAATGGGAAGTAAAAAAAATCTTTGGAACAAACTTTTGTGTCAGACGACGGACACGTGAGTGCCAGCAATAGAGCTCTGGATTGGACCCTTCGGGTACGCAACCCTAAAAATACATAGTATAAAGTCTATTTATTTACTCAAGGTTAATTAATTATGTTTTGTTAAGCAAATGAGAAGAAAAGCCAAACATATAATTATTTTGTTAATTTGACGAATAATAAAATGATTCATGATCATTTCAGAAAATAATTCACCACTAACTAACACCTTTCCTTCATTCTGTATTGCTATGCGAATAGAAACATCCGAGTTCAAACTGGGAACCAAACCAACAGAACGATATTTATTTCGAAGATAAATATAAACGTGACCGAGGTCACTACACTGAACTTATAGGTATGCACGCGACTAGAGTTCGTTCATATTTAAATGACCTACTCAATATGTCAAGATTGTAAAAAAATACCTCAGGATATTTTTATTACTGGTTTTGCAACTAATGTAAGTATAGTAGATTCAGCAACAAATTTACTAGGAAATGACGCTCTTCGTGGAACGGCAAAAAACCTTACGACGTATTCTTTTTCATACCGTACCATAAAGTTATAAGTTCCCATCCTATTTTATTTACTCATACAGTACCGATAATGATAAATATGTAGAGACGTATATATGCGAGTCACGTCTGAAGAATAGACGTAACGATAAACTTCTCAATATGCTGGTCCTCTAACCAAGTAACACAAATGACATCACCTCTATACAAAGAATACTTCTATTATTATTTATCACAAAACGGCCGTTCTACACAAGTATGCAAGCATTCATAAAATGCCAATCTTTAGGTACATATAAAAAAATATTTGCAAACCAGTTTGTCAAGTTTACGATATATTGGCTTATTTATTCAAAAGAATGCATTAAGATGCCTAGATATCTGGAATCTTTTTCACAGATTCTGTCTGATTATAATAACCTACCTACACCTGTAATTTTGTAGGCAGAAGTAAGGTAACCTCGGCGTGTTTGCTCCAGATTATACGAAACGATGAATTGGGGCAGTGAAAATGTAAAAATAACTTCCGGAAATTTTTGTGGATATTTTTTGTATATTACTAACCAATAAAAGGTAAAATTATTATTTTAATTTAGTAAGTAGACTCAATATCTTAAATATTAATAAATAAAATGCATTACGTGTCACGTCTTAATATTTCTAATTCGTTTTAATTAAAGCAGTTAAAATCAATACTCTATAACGGTTTTCTAAAACCGCTAAATAGGTAAATCATGAGAAATTCTATACTCTTAATAATAGGAATCAAAAAATCAAAACGTTTGTTTTGTTTTGGAATACAATCTCACTAGGCAATTCTCCATGTCATAGTGAAAATGGTATGCATCGTGTATAAATAGAGTTAGCCTCGCGCGGCGTCTGCGGACATCGATCGTTGCGTCCTCGCCGCCATCTTGGCCCTCGTGTCTCCCTCCTGCAGCCCGCGCCCCGCGCCCTCTTCGCCTCTATTGCCCCTCACTGCCCCACATTCACCGCACCGTTTCGCACATGCTTGCTACACAACGCGGTATGTCCGCTGTTTCTGCTAGCTGACTCAACATTTGGCTATAGAGTTTGCAGCTCTACAAAAATAAACATCTTCAAGGAGATACATAAATTGATTTCCGTGTTTTCTTTTCAGATCAGAATTGGTTAGTTATTAAAATTATTTTCTGCGTATAATTAAAAAATATTATCATATGGGGGTTTCGATTCTATTTTATAGAGTTATAGTCTAATCTGTGGTGCAGTGATGCTGGTAAAACCATTGCTGGAAAGTTATTTCGAATTTTTAGCGCACCTTACGAATTTAGATTAGACTCTTAGATTGCCTAGATTTCTTAGAGTTTTCAACTCTTAAAGTCACGAGAGTCTATTGAACTGTGACATTCTATGACATTTGTCTACTTGCTTTAAAGTAACTCAACAAGGTCAGGGGTCGAACAGAAAGCATTTTTCATTATTCTCTTTAAGCATATGACGTGACGTGTTGAGTGATCCAAGGTGGAGCACACCTGCTTTTGCAAAGCCTATCAATAAAATCTATAAATAACTCCAAATAAATTGTTAATGGACCGGAAATAAATACAGACAAACGGCATTCTGTCCCTTAACACACGCGTGCACATGGAAAAAGTGAAAAAGAAAACGAGCTTTAATCCGAGCAGATATGCCGAAAAAAATATACAATAATTTTGCTGTTGACCGTACTTTTATTTACCCTATACTATGTATTATTGGAATTTTGTGGGCTGACTTGCAAAAATGTACGTAAAACGAATGTCACCAGCAGAACTCTTTAAGTCATTAGCATTACAGAGTATTAATAGCTAAGGTGACATTGGTGATGCTTCCGCAACTGAAAATTAAACCCAGAGCACATTGTGTAATCGTCACGTAACCTAGTTAATTATTGTCAGCTTTGTACAGAACCAGATGCCACTTATATTTGCGATTGTATTTAATTTATACATACCTAGGCAAGGGCTGATATTATCTAACTTTCTAAGCTAATACTACTCGTATAAAGAGGTCAAATTGTTTGTTTGCAGGCGGTAATCTATGGAAGTATTGATCTTATGATAATCTGATTTTTTTTTCACTGGTGGAAAGCTACACTATCGCATGGGCTACTCTTGGAAAATGGACGGTTCTTGCAGGATAGGCCACAGCCAGGCAGCGAAGCCGCGGCATAAGGTAGTAGGTACTTCATAATAGCCAGTCGATTATTGTAGACTAACCATATTGTTATGGTTTGGTATCAAGGCATTCAGCAGTTTCTATGAAGATGTTTTCTATGAAGTAGTCGACCTACTTGCCTGAAAACCTGTCTTCATTATAAAAGTTCTTTTTAATGAAGTCTTCATAAACTGACGAAGGTGTAATCGACACGACTGTAAACTACTGTACTGCGTGACTGTAAGCTAGAGTTGCGTAGCGGGATGGACACTTCCTAATACCAGGGGGGTGACCATAAGCTCTTAGAGTAAGGTTATTTTGAGTGTGTGTAAGGGACAGATGTACATGAATTGTAAACATCTGTCCCTTACGCACACCCAAAATAACCTTACTCTAAGAGCGTATGGTCGGCCCCGTACGTGAATTTTAACTTCATGTCATGTAGTAGATGGTTTAAAGTACTACGTTCCGACTTGCACGTAGACGAAGTCGCGGGCAGATACTACAATAGAACAAAAGTAACGATTGCGCACGCACTCTTTTTTGTATCTCTTTTGAGAATGGGCACGCATTTTTTTGTGTCTGTTTGTCTGTCTATTGCACAATACTTTGTTACCTGAGATAACAGAGTTTAAATAAAAAATTACTGTAATAGAAATTGTTATTTCGAGGCCCATTCATATTTACCCAGAAACACAACGGTCCTGTTTTATTGAACTGTATTGAGAACGCGTTGTAAACCATGCGTATTTAAACACCAGAAACATTCCGTTCCACTTAATTACAGGCGTTTCTGAGAAAGTAGAAAATAGTATAATACATTATTTATCTAGTTAGTTTTATGTCGCTCCCACATGGACCTTAACCCCCTTGATAACCATCACGGAGTAAGTAATGAGATAACCAGATTAATTGCCAGATTTTCTGTACATCTTTGAGGTTTAAGTCTGGCATAATTTTACCTTATTAATACTTAAAACCAATACGCAAACAATGTTAGGTAACCGTTCCCTATAAAGATTACAACAATAACGCATGGCGTTCAAAATAAAGAAGCCTTCCGAATGGAAGTTCAATGTCAAGGGAGCTATTTATTCGACAGAGATTGTGTTTATTTTTATCTCTGTGGGTAACTTGTTCTACCTGAATACCGCTCATTCGTCATGATGTAATACCTATCGCAACCGCTTTATCAGGGGGAGCTGTGAATTTCGCATTATTTTTCTGCTGTCTATATTTCTATAATAAATAATATACTAAGCGCGTCGATAGCACAATGAAATCGATATTGCGCAACGGCCAGTAATTCAATTATGGAGGTCATTATTACGGCATGCCCTTGCCCTTCGACAAATATTTTTGTTTTAGCCGCTTTTAGTTAAACCGGAGGCAAGTTTGGACCCATATAGCTGACTAGGAATTACTAGGCAAACTTAACGATAATTTAGTTGCGTAAAATTAATCGTTCAGAACTACTTATTAAAAGTATATTACAACAATGTAGCATTACCGTTATAAAAAACTGGCCAAGTGCGAGTCGGACTCGCGCACGAAGTTTTCCGTACCACTATCGCAAAAAACGGCAAAAAAAACACGTTTGTTGTATGGGAGCCCCACTTTAATATTTATTTTAATTTGTTTTTAGTATTTGTTGTTATAGCGGCAACAGAAATACATCATCTGTGAAAATTACAACTGTTTAGCTATCACGGTTTATGAGAGAGAGTCGGAGACAGACGGATCGTGGAGTCTTAGTAATAGGGTCCCGTATTTACACTTTGGGTACGGAACCCTAAAAAACAAGTTTCCTGACTGGCACATAGTATTTCCAGCTATGTAAATACACGTATTATGTAGTCAATATCGCATACATACATGATAGGAACCACTTTATATCGCGGTTAACTATTGTAATAATGCATGATAGCAATGTTCGGTCACCACAACGTTTGTTCCACTAAAGCCCGTTGCAATATTGTTTCGAGTATGTTGCAATTTTGTTGTCATAATACCATGTATCGCAGTAAACGTGATGAATTGGCTTATGAGCTTCAATCGATTCGGTAATCATTTTCATATTGTAGCAGGCAGGGTGACCTCATTACTATATTGCCATTTTTTTTCCTAATAAACGTGCTTGATAAACGAGTCATTTTAGCATTAGCGTTGCATTATTAACTGACAATTAAATTTGAAGAATTGCTGTAGTACTTTTGGACTATAATCAATACATATGATAAAAACTCTGTAGAAAAGTAGTTTTTGTACATTGAAAATATTGCCATAAAAATAGCCAAGAGACACATTACCAGCATTTTTGGAATTTTTTGTGACCAATGTAGATAACTTGTATAAATAAAAAAATTGCATAACTTGAAGTATTACTTAGTATTTGTTTCATCGCAATCGGTTTACTTAAAATCAAAATCAAATATTTTTATTTTACATAGGCCTACATGGGCACTTATAAAACGTCGACAAAAGTTGCACGGATCGGGTTAGTCGTTTCCTATGGAGAAGAACCGGCAAGAAACTCCATGGTTACTCTTTTAAATTTTTTGTTTACAATATTACCATATTACAGCATTAGTACTTGGATATGGGGGGACAACGTAGGCCCGACAATAAGTCGTACGAAATTGTAACAAAAAAACAAACAAAAAAAATAATCACGAAATAAAAAGTTAACAAATGTTAACAATCATCTAGAAAGCCTACAATGTTCACACATTCACAATAGGAAAAAGAATCTATACAAAGGTAAAAAAATACACAACACTAAATTTAACATGTGGCACAAATACTGTAATCAGTGCTGTAACTATTCTTAGCAAAGGGCTATAATGATGATTGAAAAATATTGTAAAAAGTCTAATTAAAAGAGAAAAAAAATGAGATTGAGAATAGTTAGAGATATCCATATATTTGTGCCGTTTATGAGTTACCAGGGAAGCCGCATGCGCAGAGGGTGTCAAAGACAATTTTTTTATCTTCAACGTAGTCCTTGATTTTATAATATGCTTTTTTAATAAGGACACGTTTGATGTAGTTTTTGAACTTTCCATCGGTCAGTTCTATAACTGACTTAGGCAACTTGTTATAAAAGCGTATACTGTTTATAAGAAAAGACTTGCTAGTTTTCGTTAATCTGAATTTGGGTATTACAATTTCGTGCTTACTGCGTGTATTTAAATTATGGAAGTCACTTCTAGTCCAAAATATAAAGTGAAGGTAGAGTCAGTATAATCGATCTCTTTAAATTTTTCTCTGAGGGACTCGCGAGGACCCATTTTATAGATCGCGCGGATTGCCCTCTTTTGTAAGATAAAAATTGAGTCAACGTCTGCTGCTGACCCCCACAGCAGAATGCCATAAGACATAATACTGTGGAAATAAGCATAGTATACTAGTCTAGCTACATCGGTTAACTGCCTTATCTTCCTTACTGCATAGGCAGCCGAACTTAACCTGCCCGAAAGAGTTCTAATGTGCGCGCCCCACTGCAATTTTGAATCGATAGTAATCCCCAAGAATACAGTTTCCGTTATTATTTCAAGATTTTTGCCGTCAAGATTTAGATTTAGGTCACGTTGAGGTACATTTGGTAAAGAGAACTTTATACATTTTGTTTTTTTCGCATTCAGTAAAAGATTGTTAGCTGCGAACCATTCCGAGAGAACAATTAGACTTTCATTGACATGTAAGACATCCGTATCTTTCCTATCTATTTTAAAAATTAGCGAAGTATCATCAGCAAATAGAATTATATCCGATAATTGGGCCATCATAAAAGGGAGATCATTAATGTAAACAAGAAAAAGGAAAGGGCCGAGAATTGAACCTTGGGGCACGTCCATTTTGACTATAGACCCGGAGGACGTCGCCCCATTAACATTTACTTTTTGCTGTCTGTTTGATAAATAGGAAAGCACAAGATCAGCAGCTTGTCCTCGAATTCCGTAGTGTTGTAATTTACAGATCAGAGTGTTGTGGTCGACGCAGTCGAACGCTTTTGACAGATCACAGAAAATGCCAATGGCATCCTGGGATTTCTCCCAAGATTCCAAGATGTGGCTGATGAGTTTTACTCCCGCGTCCGTTGTCGACCTACCTTTCGTGAAACCAAACTGCTGACTATGCAGGATCCCATTTGAATTGAAATGAGACAACATCTGGTCCAGCATGATTTTTTCATAGATTTTACTCAATGCTTGCTACTCTATCAAAAGTTAGATGAATTTAGCTTTTAAAGTCCTCCTCATGAAATAAAATATTACAGCACACGCAATTCAGATACTCGGACAGTAGAACTCCATTTTCGATAGATGGCGTGGATTTGACGTCATTTTTAGGGTTCCGTACCCAAAGGGTAAAAACGGGACCCTATTACTAAGACTCCGCGATCCGTCTGTCTGTCCGTCTGTCACCAGGCTGTATCTCATGAAAGGTGATAGCTAGACAGTTGAAATTTTCACAGATGATGTATTTCTGTTGCCGCTATAACAACAAATACTAAAAATAGAATAAAATAAATATTTAAGTGGGGCTCCCATACAACAAACGTGATATTTTTGCCGTTTTTTTGCAATAATGGTACGGAACCCTTCGTGCGCGAGTCCGACTCGCACTTGGCCGGTTTTTTGAATGGCGGTGTTAAGATGTTTAGATTCTCCGCGAAAGAATGACCCTAGAAAAAAATGGTAGGTAGGAAGATAAGTAGGGTAGGCAGTTGACGGGAGCGAAGCACAGCTAGTTTTTAATAAGATTTTTAAACTTATAGCATTAATAAACAAAGTAACATCTCACCAGAGCGACGACGGAGTCGATGGCGCGGTTGAAACGGTCGCACAGGGCTCTCATGCTGTCGTACGAGTGGGTGTCGTAGTCGCACAAGATGTTGTTCTCCAGCGCCGATTTCATCTCCGGCAGGTCGTCGCACACCCACCTGGAACAAAGAAACCTTCATTAGCAACGGACTTAGTTCAACCGTAGCGTACACTCAGGGAAACGGACTGCTAAGCTCTTTAAGGCGTACTATATATTCCCCAATGTTAACGCAGTACTGGCCGTGCCCGCTCGAATCCAGAATATCAATATGGAACCGCCTTTTGCACTTTTGCAAAATATTCTTTGATTTTCATATGCTTGTTTCATTTATGAAAAATTTCTAGACATAAATTTTTCTATGTAAAAATATTTTTAAACCAAGTCGTTTTGGAGGAGTATCCAAAAGTAGCGAAAAAATATCTTGTTGTTAAGACGACGACTAACGCCAACACCTTGAGGGAACAAAACGCGCACTCGTTACACACCCGCGCGGACCAAAATTTTCCTTATTATTCTATGACTTTAAAAAAAAGCCTCAGATCAAAATGCAGATAATTAAATTGTCTATGAGATGGTCTCGATTTTATTATACTTATATTATACGAATAAAGTTCAAAATTTTCTTAAATCAAATTATTAAGAAAATGGTCTAATGTAACATATATATTTGCCAAAAAATTATGACAAGCCGTTTAGACGTGATTCTCATTTTAAAATCAGCTACTCAGGGGTATCTGCGCCTTATATTTATTTAATTAATAAGGAATAAGGGCTATTCCTCTCTCCTAGACAATGACTGCATCTAGAATGTTGCTGTGCCCGACAGGGTTCATAATTTTTTATGTAACTTATATTTACCACCTGTATGTATGCAATAAGGATGCAACAAATTTAAATTGAATTTTTTTTAGACGCAAAAATATTAGTTATACGAAAAAACTATGTTTCAAAATAATCTACATGAATCAATATTAAACATATATATTTTTAAACAAAAAGGTTTAGTAAAAATATATGGAAGGAAGGAAAAATATAAGGAGTATGCTTTAGAAAGTCCGGTGGAAGGCCCTTAAATTGAAATTCAACTTCAAATGTCTGGATATTAGAGTCGTGTCTATCTGCCTAACCTTTCCCAACTTTAATGGGATAGGCTTCCAGTCTAACCGGATTCATCTGGATACTGGTATTTTACGTGTGACATGACTATTTCACGGCAAATGAACGTACGTAGGTATTCAGCTGTCCATCTGATAAAAAGACATTGCCCTGAAGGTTCTACGTATTTTACTTAGGGCCTTCATCAATCATCAAATCAGCCCTAACTAGATCTTGAGATGCCCTAGAATAGAACTTAATACAAGGCCAGCATACACTGACTTATTTACTACTGACGTGCGTTCTACTGCAAGATCCTATAATTTCTTTTGAATCTTACAAATATTATAAAGGCGAAACTTTGTGTATATGTTTGTTACTTCTTCATGAACAAACGGCTGAACGGATCTGGATGAAATTGGTCACAGAGACAGCCAGGAATAGCACATAGGATACTTTTTATCCCGGGAATATGTTCCCTCGGGATAATTTTCGATTTTCACGCGGGCGAAGCCGCCTGGCAGAAAGCTCTAGTTAAACTATAAACTTCTGAAAAATATCCATCCTGTAACTAAAACCAGCAATCCGATACAATGAACAACCTATGTATGTACCCTTGTGTTGCGGATAGAATATCAATCCTAGGTTCTAGAGTATGTTATGTTCTACTTCATCAGTCGTCTGGCCAAGGTCACGGCCGTCGGCGAATACAAGTCTAGCCCCACAGTAGATAGCTGTGATTAATGTGGGCTCTTTGGTTTGGCTGTTTCTTGTTTATATTATGCTCTTCCTGGAAAGTGAGTACTCTATGACAAGTGCCTATTTCAAGTTTATTACGGTTAAACTACGGATTACTTAGAAGCGAGACAAGTACGATACCGACTGATATTATAAATTACAAGTCTGTATACTTATTAATCAATCACGACTCAAAGGATTTGGGTTAAATTTGGTGCATGTGTAGACCATGACCTGGATTAAAACCGACTTTGTATCCCGGTAGTAACGCAAACGACCTTGAGGGAATAAAACGCGCACTATTTTCACACCCGCGCGACCCAAAATTTAGTAGTTTTTGTACTTTCCTTATTATTCTGACTAAAAAAACCTCTGATCAAAATTTTTATAATTAAATTGTTTTTGAGATGGTGTCGATTTAATTAAAATACGCCCAGCGGTTTTAGTGCATTTGTCGTGTTTTTGTCCATTTTAGACATAACTTTACAAGTTAATTACACTATGTTATACGAATGAAACTCAAAATTTTCTTAGGTCAACAGTCTAATGTAACATATATTTTTTCCAAAAAATTACGACAAGTCGTTTAGACGTGATTCACATTTTAAAATCAGCTACTCAGGGATATCTGCGCCTTAACAACTTACGATGGCAAACCTAATTGCAGTGAATAAATAAATAGGCATGTACTTGTGGTCGCGGATAAATTTGAAAAAGAGTTACCGCGGCCCTGGCTCAAGCAACTGAAGGAACACGGGTGGGTTTTAGTCAGTAAAAGTCTGACACGCCCTCCCGCCTCACCCAGAGCGGGAGAAGTCATTGGATGATTTCCCACCCAAAAAAAAAAAAAAAAAAAAAGGCATGTACTTGTAGAAACCTTCTCCAACAACAAAACCACGTGCCCTAGTGTTCACGTTGTACGTCAGCTATTGTGATTGTGATGTAGGTACTCGTGTTGACAGATAGCAGTTAGCTGTCTCCACGTCAGACATTATTTAGTTGATAATTTTACTGGGCGATAACTTATCATAAATTCAACGAACCTTATTAGTACCTAACAAATATTAATTCCATACAGACAATACGGTGAACAATGGACTTCAATCAAGTTAATAATTTCCAATGATTTTTAACTTCAGATGTTAGACCATCATGTAATAGGTAGGTAATCTATTTTCAGCTATTTTTGCACGTGGTTTAACGAACGCTGTGTCATTATTAAACGAGGTCATGCAACCTGACTCCTCGATTTGACCCCTCATATCAACGAACTCGTGCAACACTCTGTTATTACGATTAAAATGATTTGCTTTTTGCTTTTATACAGAACAATCATTTAAAATACCATTTGAAAATATATTAATAGGTACTACATAAACATACCTCAAGGCTTAAGAAATATTCTTATGAAGAACAATACATTTATTTTAATAATATGGGTAAGTAACACGCATCCACGGCATTCAAAATACTTTTGCACTGCAGTTTTATAAGATGGAGATATATAAAGCATTTTAGTACGGGCGCGCCCTTATTTCGAAATAATAGGGATCGATTTCAAGGTCACGAACGGGTGAATGAGCGCGTCCGGACAAAAAGAGGTCATAGTGAAGGTTCTCGCGCTCCCGACTACTCGAGACTCGAGCCCGCATCGACCTGCAAGACTCGTTCTCGTTTCAATCCTAATTTGAGATTACCCCAGCAACCAAGTTATATTAACAACGAATACACGCTACAACGTATCAAATTTATATTTTATAAGCATTTCTTCTGCAGTTAGCCTACTTATAAATCATTTACTGATTTGTTTTTGAACATACCTACTTAGGTAATGAAAGGCTCAATTTGCATTTAGTAAAGCAGTGAAATAATTTACACCTACGTTTCTATCTATCTCCAGCTTAAACTAGGTATTTCTTACTTACTTTGGATTTACATTATTTGAATTATATCGTTTTAGAGTACGTACTTGCTGCCTGTACAATTATGCTATAGAATATTTCATAGCTAAACAAAAGAGCTACATGTTAAGGTTTATGAGGTGGACACCTAAGAAAAGAACGGTTTAAGGGTTTGAATAATAACAGTTTAATTACCCTTTGTTTTATATATATCGAAAGGTGCGTGTAGCCGTGTGGATTCTACTAAGTATGACGGAGTACTGTACCAAGTGTACAGTGCCAGCTAGCATTTCAGTTTCGAGTGTTGACAAGGGCTCACATAATTAACTTTGTTATTTATGGTTAGACAGAGAAGGCTATATAGCGTTGATTTATTTTTGATAAACTCCAACACTACATAAATATACTTTCCAGCTACTGTATTTTTAATAAACAAAGTAGGTATCCATTATTTTAAAATTTGCAATATAATAAAGAGAACACAACAAAGCAAAAACATCGCGCGGAAATAGATCGGAGCACGCACGTCGATGAAATATTTTCATTATTGTGGCCGTCATAATATTTATTAAATAGTTCATTGCAATATAAATAAGATCCTTAATAAAGTTAATGAATCTTAAAATACTGGATTCGATGGCTGTCTGTACGCATGTCGGGCCGGTGCATGGTCGCCGGTGGCTCGTGCCCGACAGGACAGGTGATTCCTATCTCCGATCTCAAAACAACACACACGTGTATCCTTTCACGTGATACTTTCTTTCGCCGTTTTATGCTAGCGATATTATAAATCGGTTATAGCTCGAAGGAGCGGAGCGCAGCGTAGGTTGCAAACACGTTTTCACAATGCCTGTTGTGAATGTGATCTCAACCGCAACACAGCATGTTTTTAAACATAAGCAAACAAATTGATAAGGTCGTATCAATGCAGGCGGAAATATTATAAGTACCTACTTATAATATTTATTATCATCGTACGACTTACGTAATAAATAGCTGCAATAATAATCTGCATTATATGTATGGGCAATTATATTGGTTATCGTACATACGTACAGCACCATTCGAGTCAAGGTCATGTGAACAGTTTTCTAGTTTTATGACGGCGCCGTTTCTGAAATGCGTCGCCAACTTTTAATTGGAAGTATTAGTTGACACAACAAACTTCAGCAATAGTTTGTGCATCGGATACGCACTAGTTTGAAAATTTAGTACAACCTGATTTGCATCAATAAATTCATTCTTTTTTATCTCTGAATAAAAGGCAAGCTCAATTTTCTTAATTTTGTTTGATTGATACCTTGTTTCTGAGGCACCAGCCTAATAATAATAAATTAGTTATTTTCCGTATGAATTAATATATTAGTTTATTTCTGTTTTAAAGTGCTAAGGCATTTATTTAACGTCATTAGTAAGACCTACCTTATTGTTTCTACTATCTCCAAGGCCCCATCGTGTTTGTCCTGAAACAAATTAAATAGTTTTTGAATTCGTAAATAACCAAAAGAAAGAAATAAATTTTAGCTGGAAACAGTGTGTCAGTGTTATAATTTTTGTTCATAAAAATATTTGGGGTTATTTTTGTATCCTTTCTTCATCTATTACTGTGACAGTTTTTTTTATTTACTTAATAAATTAAAAGTTTAAAGAGTTTGGGACAAGAATATTTTTGTGATTATTTATAGCAATTAATTATATTACACAAATAAAACCTGCTGGCTTTGTTATGGTGAATTTTGTAAGCTGATAAAATGTTTAACAAGAACATATCCTAACAAGCTTCTGCCTGTGACTTTTCTTCATGCATGTTTACCACCTATACCATAAAACATCCTATGGCAATAGTCTATGTAGCTCTCTACTAATTTCTTGTTATGAGTATTTCCAGAGAGTATTACAGTATTACAAACAGACAACTTAGGACAGGAAAGTGAGGAGAACCAACTCCAAATAATGGGATCAGGGAAGGAAGAAGAAATATTTCTAGAGATTATTGAAACAAAAAATATATATACCTATTTACCCATTTTAACAGTTGACATTGAGTAAATTTCACAATTAGTGTTGTTGATAAATATACTTAGTGGGCGTTTGGGACCCTGAGCTTCGTCCGATCTGGTCTAAACAGGAATTTTATTATATTAATATTTTTCAGTGGTGTTTTGGACGTCAGAAACATAAAATCAGTAGAGAGTTTAATAACATGATAAAAATATAACTGTCTTTTTTGCTTTTTTAGTTAGATGTTGAACACTATAAGCATTTATACCCAAACTACCAGGAGGCCAAAATCATGAAGAAGTCTTAATATTTGCAGGGCTGGAATCATAACCAAGAGTTAAAGACTAATTTAAGTACCTAGAGATTATAATATATAATTATTATAATCATGAGGAAGTATTACCGAGGCTGGAATCATGAGATGTAAAAGGAGTACCGGGAGATTTTTGATTCAGACCTCCTGATACTCTGTTAATCTCTACTGCTAATGATTCTAGGCCCGCAAATACTTCTTCGTGATTCTGGTCTCCTGGTAGTTTAGGTTACAATTTTCAAAATGTAACTAAAAAAGCAAATGAGCAAGTTATATTTTTATCATGTTATTAAACTCTCAACTGATTTTAATCGTATTTATGTTTTGACGTCCTAAAAAAAAATAAACCTTCCAACACTAGTACCTACTGATCCATAGGTGCCAAATGTGAAATAAAATTTTAAATAATAAATTATGCCACTTAAGGCACCTGCGAAAAATATTGATAGGTGCCATATAATATGTGGAATACCTCAGGAGCCATTTTGTATACCTTTAAATTGATATGTAAGACTGATTATTATGGTTTATCATGTTTACTGTTGATTGTTGTAGTAATGATATATAAATTAAGCTTTATCTTTTTCCAAAACTTGCCTGATATTTATTTAAATAATATAACCCAAGGATTTTCATTTTGACTGTACCAAATTTGCTTAAAAAAAAGTATAGTCTGAAACACCACTCAAAAATATTAATAATAATGAAATTCCTGTTTAGACCGGATCGGACGAAAATCAGAGGCCGAAATGCCTACTAAGCCCTCTGACAAATTTTTTGTCAGTCACTGCACTTACAATAATAGCAAAGAAATGACTTATTAATTTAGACATTGTTGGACCACTACAATAACCTGTCATCAATTGATTTTGATACATTTATAGGCATATTTGCACTTTTTTCTATTATGGATGAAACAGCTTACAAAAATGCTGCTTTGATAATATAATTAAATAAACATGGTTAAAGTTCTGTTTACATATTTATTACAACCTGATTATGTATTTCTCTGGATTATGTCATTCAGATATTGCTCTTTTATGAAGGTTGTATTGCTCTGGATACTATTTCATTACATAAACTTATCTTTGATGACATTAATTTGTGAGGTACAGCATAGAAAATCTTCATAGTTCCAGAAAGGGTGGTTCCTACTTACCAGGTAGGTAGTTCTTTTTTATGTTTTAGAATTTTGGTAATATTAGAAAATAATAAAAAAAAAACATGCCATCTTCTGTTAAATCAAAATGGCCTGGCCTAGTTGGGTGACAAAAGCTGCTATACAATAATGTGATTTTTTTATTGACATTAACTAAATAAAATAATCAAAATTGCAAGCATTAGATTATTCAAGGTATTTTGTTACATAATCAGAGCTTGAAAGATTTGTTTCTAAGTAAACATCTTATCAACAACTTTGAAATCAGTTTCAGGTTATTTTTCTACATAATAATGAAATACCTAACAGATGTGAATAAAGTAAAAAGTATTAATAGAGGTATATTGGGCTTGCCAGTATTTACTATAATTGGAACACATGATCAAATTGAGTAATTACAAATAATATTAGATTATGTGTAGGTTATGCTTTTAAATACCTATATGGACCAATATTAGTAAGTGTGATATAAGAATAATTGATTTAATAGGGAAGTTCACAAAGCATAGTGATTGCAGTCTAATTAATAAATGTAAAAGTTACTAAAACTAATATAAATATTGATTGTTTACTTTTTGTTATTTGTTTATAACAGTAAGCATCATATCAAATAAACAGATTTTTAAATAGGTTGTGATACATGGTTATTAGGTACCTACTCTAAGGTACTATGAGCAAATGATACATGTGTAAAAAGATAATAAATACTAACTTAATCAACATTTAACTTTATGGAACACAATCAGAAACTCGCATTGCTATAATCGTGTAAAATGTAAATAAATGACGAATGAAAACTACGCAACAGTGTGTACATATCTAAAAAAAGCCGACACCTTGACAAAACACGAGGTCAATACACTCTACTGCAATACCCATGTGACGTGAAGAAGAGCTTACCTATGTCTAGATATTTGATAAACTTCTTGTTATTGCCTGAATCAATATAAGTACATAGAAGAACCACTATTGATAGCATTGTATAATTTAAACGGTCACTCCACAATATTCAACTAAACACGAGCAAGTACTTAGTGCTGGATAGTCACTTGTTGTACAATAGGAGTAGCGAGCCTTCTAAACAATTTAGTTACATCACCATTGATTAAAACGCATGTCTATGAAAAATAGAAAACAGAAACCTAGTACTGCTACTAGCGTCATTGTAACTAACTACACGTTAATAAAATATACGATTTCCTTACCGAGCCATGACCTGAAGTGAGGGGCCATGTATAAACAACAGGTTCCGCGCCTGCAGGAGAATGCAGGCGTAAATCCAAAGCCATGATAAGAAAACCACTGCATTAAAGCACACACTTTTCACTTAAACACTAAAATAATCACTAAAAATTCTAGATAATAACATAATTTCACTGCACTTTCACACACACACACTCTGAACAACCGGGCGCCATGTTGAAATTATTTCTAAATTCCAATCATGGCGGACATTCTGTGTTGTTACTCAAATAATAGGCCGTAAATAGTATTTTACTTTTAATAAAAGTAGTACAAAAATAGTTATGTAATAAAAATAAGAAAACTGTCAGTGTGTTTATCATGTGTTCAATCACAAAGTATCAAACTGTTTTTATACACAAATATTTTGGTTATAGCCTAGAGGTTAATGTAGTTGGTATGACATATATTAATACTTCTGCGAAATGAAATAAATTAAGTGGATAGAATCGCGGACCAGAATAGTATTTTACTTTCATAGTTTTAATGAGTCAATATTTCAGATTTAATTATTGAAAAATATGCGTAAATGTTGTACGTATGTCGTAGCTAGAAATAATATGAATAGGCCATCTTTTCTATCAAGAGATCTTTCTTTTCTATTTAGATTTTTTTTCATTAGTAGGTACATTGTAAATTTGTAAGTTGGCGTATCATGAAATGGTCTGACCATGCATGAGCATGGTCAGACCATTTCATGATACGCCAACTGAACAGAGATCGTTTGACGAGACAAATAATCAAACAGCTTGTTTCATGATATGACCATGCGAAACATAATAGCGGTGGTAAACAATACTCTTGCTCTAAAAGAGGAAGAAAGTTCAATGAAGTGTCAGTACAGTAGTTAAGATACAAAACAACGCAATTTATTTTTCAACTTAATTATTTTGGCCACTCTACATCAATGATATGGTCAAACTTTGATTACGAAATCCTCAAAAGTTCAACATTAATTGGTACGCGTACGACCAATAAAAGAGTAATATTTCTTGAAATCTTGAAACGACGCTGTCGCTGGCCAGCCAATTTATGAAATTGCTAATTGTAAGATCTGACTACGACATTTACATACGTTCGGCAAATTGCTCAAATATGTCTCTAATTAATTGTATGATAATTTGTTTTTATATTATTATTAAGCTGCTCACTGTTCATAGTTTGTGCAGTTCCCATACTGCTGTACAACAGCTAACATAAAGTCCTCGCCAAACTTCTGGACCACCATGAAGTTAGCTTTCCGGATGCGTGAGGCATGAAACGGTGATGTTTTTGTATGAGATTTACTACTGCGCAGCCATTGTTGCCAAGTTCAGGGCGGCCAAAAAGTTTTCTATACGTAAATAGCTTCTTTAAGCACATCCTCGTCCTACCTGCACTGGAAGAACGCTAGAGCGATTTTCTGCGAAAAAATGCATAGTAATATTTGAATACCATGTGAGGGACTAGTCTTACTTGCAGGCAAACCTAAGCATAGAGATAGTAAGCTCCACAGAGAGTTACATCTCTAATATTGAACCAAAAACCAAAGTGACAAACGAATTCTGAACGAATTGACTTGACATTGTTGTGTTGACAATGACAGCTTCAGACTGATTGATTGCTTTGATTGATTTTCACAGAACCTTGTTTTACAAACCAAAACAAATAAAAAAGTAATACAATGTCGGATTCAGAGGATGATAATAAGGAATTGAAAAGCTTTGCAGAAGTGCACGATGAAATAAAGCAATGCAAAAAGAATCCAGAAACATCGGGGATGTTTGTGTCTGGATGGGATGATGCTGATCAAGATGTCGAAGAAGTAAAGGACCCAAAAGGTCTTATACAAATTACATCCTTGCCATATAATAGATATGACATTTGGAACAATAAATAAATATATGTATTCTTTGCAAATCATATTTGTACGCCTCATGGTAAAACATAGAGAGTCAATGTTGTAACACCCCACACACTGCTGTGTCACCTATGTTTTAAAAATAAAGTTCTGATTCTTTTCTTACAGCCAATCCCATTGACTATGTGCTGTGGGCAGCAGAACATGGTGAGATCTGTATATTGAGAGAGCTACTGAAGAAACAGCCAGGTCTTGTTCATGCACAAGATGCCGATGGGTACACCCCACTTCACCGAGCAGCATATAGTAACCATAATGATGTCATATCATACTTGTTGAGTATTGGAGCCAATGTGCATACTAAAACACAGTTGGGCTGGACAGCCTTGCATTCTGCTTCAAACTGGAATAACTATGTGGCTGCTGCAAGAATATTAGCTGCTGGTGCTGATCCAGGAGCTCTTTCTGATGGAGGTAGGATAGAACTGTTATTGTTATTTTTCATCTGTGGATGGGCCTCGTTTCTGGAGACGTGGGGCATCGCGTGTCCCTTTGGGCAGTGCGGACTGTACTAAATTCAAACACATGGCGTTGTATGGGAGTGTTTATGGAGGAGCATAGGCGTTTTCGAAGAAGCAGGCCCACGGTACATGTGAAAGGCGACGCCCCACTTCTCCGTAATTGAGGCCTTACATATAAATGTAGCGCCCAATAAGTTCTATAATAATGTAAGGATTTCAAAGGTACAGGGGAGGACTCCAAGTGCTACACTCACAGCAGAAGCTTTACTGTTTTGTATCAATATCAAAGAATTGTCATTGTTTCAGGTCAAACTCCGATGCATCTAGCAGCTAAAATTAGTCATTGTAAGTCCACATTATTAATTTTATTCTTGAGAGATGATACTGTAGACATTGCCCGTAAAAAAAATCATGCAGATGAGACTCCGGAACAGCTGGCCCTAAGACATGGAATATATGCTCCTCTGTTTGAAATGGTTAGTCCAGCTGTGTCATACATAAAATCTTTAGCATTTACTTCTAATCCTTATTGTAGAAAAAGAACTGTGTAAATAAATTAAGTAAATCATTAAACTATGTATTTTTACTAAAACTAGGCTCTAACCTCCGGTAGCTCAAAACTCGACTATCGGGCTTTTAACGTAATCGACGAATAATCGCCGGTTATCTGCTGTGATTGGCTGTTGAAAATTCATTCAACCAATCACAGCAGATAACATGTGCTTTACAATTTGTCACATTAATTTTGCGATAATTTAGCGTCGAGAAATCGAGTCTAAGTGTTATTAAGGGATTCTCGCCAAAATTCTTGGCGGCCCTGAAGTTGGCTACAATGGCTGCGCCAGTAGTAAATCTGATACAAAAACAGCACCATTTCATGCCTTGCGCAGCGGAAAGCCATCTTCAGGGCGGCCCAGAAGTTTGGTGAGAACTATATTCTGGATCTAAAAATTACAATACAAAATGCGAGTACTTAGTATATTTTATAATGCTTTTAAAATAATCTGTTGATTAAATGAAATACATGCAATATTAGATACTAAAAAAAAATAGTGAAGATCAGTAGAATTGGAGACTAGCTTGCCCAAATGATTGTCTTCATCTTTATATAACATTTTCCAAAATCAGAATCACACAGTACAATTAACTTATTGACTAAATAATAATAAATATGATGACTATAGCTACGATTATATAACAAAGTAAATAGAATCCTAATGGGTCACTTGTCACAGAGATAATAACTGAATTAAATCTGGTAGTGTTTGTTTGCACAGTAGTATTATTCAATCATAAACACATTATCTATAAGTTCTGGATGCCATTCTTTCAATAACATGCATTGCACCAGATACCAAGTAGGTATCAGCATGTAAATTTTTCAAACTAGCTATCAGGTTTCTCCTATCAATTTTCTGTAGTTCAGATAGTGACTGCCTAGTTTGTGAAGTCATGTATGGTAAAATCAAACAACCTAATCCAAATACTTTACATCTTACACAATTTTTCCATATTTCTACCAAGTCTTCATCTTTAATAATAGGACAGATTGGTAATAGATTTACAGCATTCAAACATTTTGTTCTTTGACGCTCTGTTATTGGGTAGTCGGCACGTTGGAATGGAGACAAAATAACGGCACGCCACGCAGTGCATATTACGCTATCTAGTTGAGATGTTAGTTTCAATAATAATGGAATCATATCTTCATATAGACCTGCTCGCAATAGAAGCGGAATAATACTGCGTATAATTTGCGGAGAGCCAAATTTACGTGCAAGTTCAGCAGCTGTTCTTAATCCATCTGCGTTTCCTTCAGTAGCTTGAAGCAATTGTTCTAGACCTCTCAGTTTATCATGCGTGAATGTAGCTGCGACCCACGGCATATCAATGCTCTCCAAACTAACTACACTCAACAATTCTAACAGCGACATCCATAGCGCATTTCTTTCGCGATTAGCTACCTTGATTGCAGTGTCAGAGTCTACTACACTCATCAAACATTGAAGAGCCCTTAATTTTTTCGACTTGTTGTTATCACTTTCATCGTCAAATGCAATCCGGGATAAATATATAGCCCCCATTTTAGGGCATGTTGCTTTCAGTATATATTTTGCTGTCATCAATTCTTTAATATTTAAAACAGTGACACTTTTGTTGTCACCGTTATTTTTATCGAGTAAATTTTCTAATATTTGAATTCTTATAGAACTAACATTAATACAATTTTTATCTGCAATTTCATTAACAGCTCGATTTACATCATGACGGCTCATCTTTGAGACAAAATCTGGATGTAAGTATAAATTACGAATGAGTTGAGTTGGCTCTGTGGAAAGTCGAACGAGTTCTTCGCATGCCCAATCTATTTTGTATAAAGCATGTCGAGTGGAAAGAGTTGCATGTAGACGTTCCATTTGTCGAACAGCACGATTGCCAGGTTGCAGGGCAGCCCAACGTTGTGCAAACTGGTAGCACAGATGGGCCGCGGCCACTTGGTCTGCCCCCCGGGCACATCCTTGTAGCACGTAAAAGAGGCACGCTCCTGCCCATTCCATGTTAGCAATGTGTCTTACACATCGATGCGCAGCACGTAATAAAGGTTCTTCCTGACTCGTTAAACGCCAAGGTTCATTTTTGTTTTCTGAATCTACATCATCGTTACGCTTTCGTGATGTCATGGTTTGCTTCACGGCGTTACTACAAATCATGTCTTTGGCTGTTTGCGAGTCTGAATCAAGAGCAAGCAAAGCAACTGCGGGTATCCAAAGTTCATATGTTTCTAAAGTTATTTCAGACTTTAAATTAGCCCACATATCTTCTCGCATGAACAGATGAAATGGTAACCTAAAATGACCAATTTCAGGAAACATTCCCTTCACAGAGAAAAGTTCGTATTCGTACTGTTTGGGAGTACTTTTACGTTTGTATTCTTTTAGGAAGTGTAGTAAAAAGTATTCCTTTGTATTCTTTACCTCGATAGCCGAGCCGAATATGAGGCGGTAAATACACAGAAACACTTCATAATAATATGGATTTATGGATACCGCACGGCCATGTAGAGTGACTTCGCCGTTTTTCCAAAAATCATTGAGTATATCTTTTAAAAACTCCCTATTCTCTATACTATCCCAAACAATAAAACATTTATTTAAATATTTTTCGTCATTTTCTAGGAATATTTGCCGGTGACCCAAATCATCTGTGTATATTTTATATTTCAATTCCCAAGTCGACAGTAAAGCTATTAATTGAAGCGATAGGCCGTCGTTAGTTGAAATGTTTAACGCACGACACAATTCTACCAGTCGATCGAAACTGGTATCAGGATATTGTAGTAGAACGTAAAACAGTAGAACTTTGACATCCCAAGTTTCCTCACTATTATCAGGTAAAGCAACTTCAGACAAATTAATGTTGAATTTAGACTTGAGGATGTATTGAGGGGGATATGTTACAGAATTTCCAATTTCTTTATATATTGAATCATTGTCTAATGCGAATGTGCGACGGATGGGAGGTAATGAAAGATACCCAATTATGTTAGGTGGTAAAAATTCATTCTGACCTCTCAGCAATTCAAGAACACAATTTTCTTCCTCATAAGTTTTCATAACTAGTAATAGACTCGTCATTAATACTTCATCAAGCTCTTGGTATGCAACAACTTTAGCTAGAAGCCTCTTTACTATCTCAGACATATCATCTTGCCGTGTCAGTTTAGCAGCTTCAGAGATAGCCAAGCTGTTAGAAACCAGTCGCAGTGTAGTAAAATCACATTTGCTGTGAATACTGGATAATTCTGTATCAATACTCTCTGGGAATTGTATGATTCTATAGAAATTAATAATTTCGTTAATAGCTGTACTTGATGAAATAGGCAAAAATATGTAATGGAATTTCCATGCTATTGATAAGTTCTTCACAATAATACTGGCGTTTATAAGATTGTTCAACAAGGACAATTGTTTAATTAAATTGTGCAGATATTCTTCGCTACAATTAACAGCTAGCTCAATCAGAACATTGTAAGAATTCAACAGCAGGTCACAGTTGTCTCCATATTGAAATTGAGATAAAACTGCAATAAACTCTGCAACTGACACATCTCTAGTTGAAAAAGCTCTCAAGAGATATTCAACAAGTTTCCTTACTTGATGGCAAGTAGAAGTGCTTCTTAACAGTGCCATAAGAACAGAGTGTTGGGACTGACATGCATGTGTTAGTTGAATAACACTTCCACCGCGACCTGAGCTGGCAGTGGCTCCATCTTGACTGATCCAAGAATTAACTGCAGCTTCACAAGCTCTTTCATTATAAATATCATTCATATTGAGAATCAAACTATAAGAGTTTTTGAAATTATACAATGTTTCAATATTTTTTATTTCAATTTCATTTATGAGATGTGTTCCCTTTATGAAATCTATATAGTTTCTTTCAATTGTCAAATTATATGTGGTTCCACAAACTATTTGGTCATACTTAGCCACCACAGCTTTCAGTAACAACTTTTTTTCTTTTGATGATAAGTTATTGAAGTAATTTAATGCTGTTCTAGTTTCACAATCTTGAAGGCATCTTTCAATGTATAAAGCATTACCATAGTTGGAATATACTGGCATGACACCTGTTATTGCTTTCAAATCATCCAACTCTATAACTGGAACACTCACAATTTTGTGAAGTACTAACATGTAATCAGTACATGTCATTGGAAAATTATACTTCTTCAGGACAACTTTGACATTTGCATAATTTATTTCTTTTTGTACCTCTTGTGCAAGTAGTCTTTCTGAATCAGATACTGTAAAGGTTTTGGTAGCATTGGCAACAGTTGATACAGCTAGTTCCAGTACAGTTGAGCTCCATGGAACATCCAAAACTTTTAAAACTTGTAGTAAACATTCAAGTTTATTGTGGTATGAATGGAAAGATTCTAGTAAAATCTGTAGGCGTGTACCATCAATACCGCCGCCACTGCTTGCGGCTTCACTCTCAATGTATGAACTTAGAATATCATCTAAGTCAAACAAATGCTGCATAGCATATGATGGCAAATAATTTTGTAAAAATGTTTTCAGATCTTCAGTGTAACAGCGGCGTAGCATTATTAAAGCTACTTCATTTGGACTCTGTGAGCTCAACTCATTCAGTAATATATTGATTCTATATTTATCCTTCAACTCCATTATGTAAGTTATTCTTGTTTTAAGAATATCAAGGTCATCCATTGATATAGGTCTTAAAGTAATTGATTTTAGAGATGTTTCCAAAATGACTGTTATTTCTTCAACAAATTTTAACCCTATCTTTGGCCAAAATGGAGACTGCTCCAACATAAAAACCCTTTCACTCGCCCATCGGACAAATAGGTCAATGTAAAATGGATTTTGTTCCAACAGTGATGGAGTGAAGTTTTTTAACCAAATTATGATAGAAGCTAATTTTGTACTATTGTGTATAGCATTAAGAATGTTTATGACATCATCAGCAGTAACTGCCAACTTCAACTGAGAATATTTTAACCAGCAAATAGATGCAATATCAAAATCATGTTTAGATGTAAATGTGATACAAAGTTCTTTGAAGTTTTGGTCAAACAGATTGACATTCTCATAAGAGTTATTGCCTGTGAAATGAATATATTCAATCAAATCTATTTTAATTGATAAGTCACTCACTACATTTATAAGATAATTATCATTTGTTGCAAATATTCTCTTTTGTAGAGGGTATAACAATGATTTGTATGTGATGTTTTGTTGGCATAGTTGTTGTGTCACTTCAATGAGAAATTTAAAATCATCAATAGCCTCAAATAGAAGTTGTAACTGTGTTAGTACACTCCCTGGTTTAGTAGCAGTGGTGATGGACTCTAACAAGGTCTTCAGTTGTGCCTTCAGGGTGTCTTGAGATGTCAGAGTCTGATTGAAACTGTCTGAATGGTCAGCAGTCCCAGCTTGATTCAGAGATTGGGCAAATCCAGCACAATGAATCTGCACCTGAAATTCCAGAAAAACTAATGAACCTTGTGTAGGTCATCGCAATAAATTAGAACTATTTTCATAATAATTTATACTATATAGGTAAAAGGTAGGCACTTGTTTTACAGTGTTTCTAACAGAAATACTAGATGTATATCACAGCATATTCCTCTGAGGAGGGACAGCACAACCAAGACATACCCACCAGACCAGGAGAGTGATAACCTGCATGGACTCAATGGTATGGGATGATTTGAGGTAGGTCAGGAAAAAAATATTAGGATTGGGGGAGGCCCTTGTACAGCTGTGGGACAGTGTCAGCTAATAGAATAAATTGCTTACCTCATCCTTGCTCCATAGAAGGTAGTAAAACAAATCATTGTGAGCCAACACAGGGTAGTAATTTTCTTCAGTTTTCTCAAATTCATGAACAACTTGAGACTCTTTCAAGTCAACAATCCACATATTAGTTTTGTTTGCAAAAATTGCCTGGTCTCTCCATGAGACAATATGATTTAATTTTGTTCCAGTAGTAATGACTTCCTCTATGCCAGTCAGTTGACATTTTACCATCACAGTTCCTTCTTCAATGTAGATATTAAAACCACATAATGTATCAAACTTTGTTTTAATATTTGAGTGGGGCACATGGGCTTTCTTAAAAGGGATACAAAGCTCATCTGTACTCTCATCCAATTTTTTTACCAGTTCTGAAGCATGTAATTGTATTACAAAAGTATCTCCACTTTCACTGATGAAATATAAATAGTTCTCAATTCTTTCGATTTGGCAAATTATTAAACTAGTATTAGTATCATTCGTAACTTTAATTTGTGTACCTTTTACAACGTCTATTGCTATAATATCACCAGACTTGAAAACAAGCCACACAAAGTGATCAAGCAATATTTTATCTACGATTTCTTGCTCAAATGTATGGAATCCACTTGCATCTTGAGTTTCTTCATTATTTCCCAGTAAATTCACTACTCTCACACACAACTTGTTTTCAAAAAGTATCAATTTTGGGTAAAGTAGTCTAGCTTCGATGTTGGAAACATTACAAGAAGTATTCAACTTTTTTAGTTGAGATTGTGTTATCGTCATGGTTATTTAAACTGCACCGATTCAGATAGCGACAGTTGAATTGCAGTTTACAACTCGATTTTTTTAACTTTTCAAGTTCGTTGTTGATTTGAAACTTGGTAAATTCGTAGCCAACGTAGATTTACGTCAAAAATAAACGTCACAACAATCGATGACTTACACGGAATTAGTAAATACAAGATATTTCAAGGTAGTAGTTTTTTATTCTGGTAACACAAGTAAAAATCGACTAAAACGTCATTAAATGTTATTTTATACTCTATGGTCAAATTTTATGATTTATGCATGAAGGTATAGATAAATATGGAGAACACACTTCGAATACCTACTTGAAGCCAAACCTATGTATCACTATCTCGCTCTCTGTGGGCAGACCCTCTCTGTCTAAGCAGGGTAACCTTCATTTTATTTTTCGCAGGTCATCGCTATTGTTGCTGTCCATTTAGTGGTTTACAATTATATTTATACAATTATCTACATCTCATTAATACTAAGACCGAGCCCCTAAAGATTATATAGATCATGATAATTATGCATGCGTATAATTAATTTATAATTAATATGTGGCGACGCTTGGGGAGGCCTATGTCCAGCAGTGGACGTCTTTCGGCTGATATGATGATGATAATAAATTACGAAACAAACTGTTTAAGGGTGAAAGTTTGGATGTTTCTGAGTTTGTAAATTTGGCTCTTTGTAATTTATCTAATCACGCAGAAAGTGTAGGGTTCCACATGGACAGAATTTTTCGAAGAAATAGATCATGACCAGGACATAGGTTTAGTTACAGTGGCAATACGAAATGAATGACTGAGATCTGTGTGGGCACGAGAAAGAGGCATCATTGTACACATCATTTTACAACAACTGGTACTAAGGGACTAACCCAGAAATTGCGAAAAATAAATCAGATGTTTCATTAATTTTGCTGATAGTGAAACATAATGAACAGCTGTTTTTTTTTCAGATTCCTGGGTTAGACAGTGTTAAGGATCAAGGGTGGTAAGGAGAGTGTTCAGGTGCTCTATTTTTAATATTACGTATATATATTATACGGGACTATAATAGGGACTGTAGGGGCTGGGGTGTGTTGGCAAACTTACGCTTTGATAATTCAGCGACAAGCCTTGTAGGGCTTGGCTTTGTCGATGCAGTCCTACCTTGTCTGGCTCCATCAGAGACGGCAAGGTGGCGTGGTTTTGAGGGAGAGCGCAACGGTCGTGTAGATCCTCAAGGCAAGTGCGGTGATTTACCTTCACGTGGTTGCCGCCCTGTTCTTGGTCTAGTTCCCTATGAAATAGACGTAACAGAAATCATCGTGCGACGTATCACAGGGGTGGAGAGGTCATGCCCCTGGGTGTCCACCATCGAACAAGATCGATTGATGGATAGCAATGACCTCCTGCGTGTTATTGCCGTGCGCGGGGACCCGTACGGAGGGATGAAGGGATCCTGGTGGTTGAGTGGAGCAGGCTGCACACAACACACCACTTTGGCCCGGATTTCCTCTCAAACGGGAGGTCGTGGGGTAGCTACCCACGATCAATCGGCTGAGGCATCCCATAAGCGGGATGTCAAGCGAGGATCGGTTTAGTGGGGGGGGGCAGCCGGCGTGGCGTGGGGTTTCGGGATGAGTAGCGGCATAGTCTCGTGCCGTATACAGTCCCGTGATCTTCCGTCGCGTGCAGGTTCGTCTACTTTTCACTAAGCTGGTCCTATACCGAAGGAGTAGCTCTGGCGTCGCTTGTTTGAACGAGCGACGTCCCCGACTGAGGGCTCCGTGGAGGGTGGAGAGCTCCAACGGTGAATAATCAGAATCCGAACTCATGGATAAAGAGACTAAAAAAATTAAAAAATATAAAAAAACAAAAGCTGCGTCCCGCTCGTGCGATGCGCTTACACAAAACACACCAAGGGCTGCGTCTTCAGATGCGCCTTTCATGACTAACCCAAGGGTTGCGTCTCAAGATGCGCCTAAGCGACAACCGCCTAAGGCTGCGTCCTCAGATGCACCCAACACACACAAACACTCGGCTGCGTCCAAGGATGCGATGAGGGAGGCAACCGCAAGGGTTGCACCACAACAGGCTGCGTCCCAAGCAATCCCAACCCCATCTGCGTTCAAGGATGCGCCACCTAACACTACCCTGACCGAAAAGCCAAGGACAGTTCTCGATCACGGCGACTCGAAGAGCTCTGCATACGTGGATGCGCCCAAAACACGGGTCGCGTCAGCGACTGCGGTCTCTGAGAGGGACCTGACGAATCTAGCCGAAGGCCCATTGGCAGGATCACCTAACGCCAATAAATGGCAAACAGTTTCCACCAAAAAGACGCTCCCCAAGGCGGTGTCTGCTACGGCGGACACACCAACAGGCGAGGCTGCCACCAGCGCTAAGCGCAAACGCAGCACGAGGCCTAGAGGGCGTAAAAAACAGGTAAAAAACCTGGAACAACCGGCTAGGGCGCAGAAGCGTTCGCGTCCCGAGGATTCCGTCACACCGACTGGGGTAAGCAAGAAGAGCAAGCCTGCTCGCTCCCATATGGTTGATGGAACCCTGGGAAGCTACGCCGAAGCGGCCGCGTCGTTCAGGAACAACGAGCTTTGCGTTGCCGTCATGACCGAGCCCTTCATGGACATGACGCAGGAGCAAGCGGAGGGGATCCGACAAACAATAGAGGACCAGCTCCGGGCTCTGCTGAAGGCAGTTCCTGACCCAGCCACCCCAACCCAAAATACCGCGATCCACTTCAGAGGTCGGGCCCATTACGCTGAAGGCGTCCTCAAGACATGGTGCGAGGACGACTTCACACTGGCCTGGCTCAAGGGGGTCATAAACAACACACCGTCCCCGTTACCGGAGACCAGACTCACCGTTCGGCCTCAAGCCGATATACCCAAGAAGGCATTGTGCATGCTGTATGTCCCCGAGAACAGCGAGGACACTTCAGACCTTCTCGGGATGTTGGCGAGGCAGAACCCTAACTTAAAAATTAACACCTGGACTCTGACACACGCAAAGGTTAATCAGGAGCCACCGAGTACCTGTCTCTTCTTTCGTGTGCCGGAGTCCATGGTAAAAACCATTAAAGACCAGCAGAGGCGAGTATACTACCTTATGGGTAGTATATACATCCGGTTCCTGAAGGAAGGTGGAACCAAGGAGGATGCCGCTGCGCCATCAACCTCAACGACCTCGACTGCGCCTGAGGCGGAGCTTGGTCCGCCGCTGCCTGGGCGTTCCCAGTCGCCTCTCGCGACGGGGACCGCTGGGGAGGCGGTGGAACTGGCGACTTCTATGGCAGCGCTTGAGGTCGACTCAACTGAGGGATCAACACGGGATCCACCCTCGCCCGGGCTAACTTCGGACGAGGACTGCTTTCCGCCGGAGGGGGGAAGTAGGGACGAGGACAGCGATCCCTGCTCCTCTCCTTTGCGGGAAGACTAGGATCCTGCAGACTAACCTCCAGCACAGTCAAACTGCGTCGGCTACTTTACGCAGAGTGCTGGAGAACCAACAAGAGAAGACCATCGCCCTCATCCAAGAGCCGTGGATTCGAAGTGGCAAAATATGCGGTCTTGCTAACATCGGAGGTAAGTTGCTGCTAGACACCTCCGTAAGTAATCCGCGTACCTGCATATTGATCCCAAAACATGTACCTAACCTATTAATAAACGAATTCTGTTCAAGGGACCTGACAGCAACCAGGCTTTTCAGAACCGAACACGAACTCCCGGACATTGTACTAGCCTCGGCATACCTGCCAGGCGACGCGGACGTGCCTCTACCAGAGCTCGCCTTGCTGGTGGAGTACTGTGAAAGGGAGAAACTCGAACTAATCATCGGCACAGATTACAACGCGCATCACACGCTCTGGGGTAATGTCAAAACCAACAACCGAGGTGAGGAAATGCTTGATTTTATTCTTAGCAATAACCTTGTACTACTTAACAAGGGTTCTGAACCCACCTTCATAAACGCAAGATCGCAAACAATAATAGACCTAACTTTAGCAACTTTAGGTGTATCAAACTCCATCCAGGACTGGCATGTGTCCAACGAGATATCATGCTCAGACCATAGATGGATCCGTTTTACAATTAACTACAAATTAACCACACCACAACCAAGAAGGGTTCCTCGCAACACAGACCAATCGAAGTTCGTTAGACTTATAGGTACTGAATTGGGAAGGTTACCCTCTCTTCCGGCTGAAATAACGATAACTAATATAGACGAACATGTAAACAAAATCACGTCCATCCTATTATCTAGCTATGAACAGTCGTGTCCCCTCACCATACCCAGGCAAGGAATCAGGCAGTCCTGGTGGAGTCCTGAACTGGAGAGACATCGACACAAACTGAGAAGGCTATTCAACAGAGCTAGGAACACACGGTCGCCAGAAGACTGGGATCGTTACACAACAAACCGCAAAACATATAAAAAACTAATTCGCCTCCGAGGAAAAACAAGTTGGAGGCGCTTTTGTACTAACATTGAAAACAACAACCAGGCAATAAGGGTCAAAACATGTCTTGCTAAAGAGACAGACCTTTCTATAGGATGCCTGAAAAAACCAGATAACACTTATACAACAAACGACGCAGAAACTAGTGAACTACTCCTAACTACCCACTTCCCGGGCTGCCAGATTGCCACCCAGCAAAACTGGGAACCGTACAGGGAGAGAGCTACGAGTAGCTTAGACTGGGAGGTGGCGTTTGATGTTATCGACAAAGACAAAATAACGTGGGCAATCAATACCTTCCTGCCATTCAAGGCAGCGGGGATGGACGGTATCTTTCCAGCTCTGCTCAGATGGAGCGGTGGTCTGCTGGCTGATTACCTTGTCAAGGTATTTCGGGCCTGCCTGGCTCACCGCTATATCCCCATGAAATGGCGCGAAGTAAAAATAATATTTATTCCGAAACCAGGTAGGGGCGACTACACCCAGCCCAAATCTTTTAGACCTATAAGCCTCTCCTCTTTCTTCCTGAAGACACTGGAAAGGCTGGGGGACAGGAAGATAAGAAACCAAATTTCGATACAAAAACCTCTGCATCCCAACCAACACGCCTACTGTGCAGGCAAATCAACTGAATCAGCGCTCCACAGCGTAGTCTCACGCGTAGGAAATGCTCTCAAAAACAAAAATTCAACCCTAGGCGCCTTCATTGATATCGAAGGTGCTTTCGACAAAACTAACTTCACTAGCATCGGTCAGGCACTCAACACGCACGGTGTTGCGCCGACGCTTGTAGAATGGATTAACAACATGCTAAAAAACCGAGCTATTCAATTTACTGTGAACACTACCACACGAGGTATCGTGAGTAGGGGCTGCCCACAAGGTGGGGTGCTGTCACCACTTCTGTGGAATCTAGTCGTTAATGAGCTCATTGCAGAGCTCAACGCCAGCAGTCTTTACTCGGTAGGATACGCGGATGACATAGCAATTCTAATCTCGGGGAAATTTGAGGGCATCTTATGTGATCTCATGAGAAAGGCCTTCAAAATAATCGAGAGCTGGTGCACAAAGCACGAACTGTCGGTTAACCCCTTAAAAACGGAACTAATAATGTTCACTAACAAACGAAGTTTGGGTCTAAATAGGCTTCCAAAACTTTTCAACACAGAATTAACACTTAAAGAGGAGGTCAAGTACTTGGGGGTAATTCTTGATAGCAAATTGCTCTGGAACAAGCATCTTGACTACAAACTCAACAAATGCACAATCGCACTCTACCAGTGTAAAAAAATGTTAGGAAGAACATGGGGGCTGTCTCCAAGGATTACTCTGTGGCTATACACAGCGGTAATCAGGCCAATGTTAGCTTATGGCGCTCTGGTTTGGTGGACGAGGACAGAACTCTCAACCACCATCACCCGACTCCAACGGTTCCAGCGACAGGCCTGTTCAGCTATCACCGGCTGCATGAGAACCACCCCAACAGCAGCCATGGAGATAGCCCTACATATAACTCCCCTGGACCTGTACATACAGCAAGAGGCGGCGCTAGCTGCTATCAGGCTAATGCATCTAGGCATATGGGGCAAAAACCTCACAAGTCCACACGCTAAAATCCTGGACCGGGCGATTGAGTATCAACCTCTCATCGCTGCTCCGTGTGACAGAATACAAAAACAACCTATGTTCAACAAAACCTATAACATACAAACAATAGAGGAAGAAAGGGATCAGTCAGGAGCCAATGAAGTGCGAATCTACACAGATGGCTCAAAAACTAATAACGGTTCAGGTGCTGGCGTACACTCCCTTGACCTCAACATTAACTTTTACATACCGCTAGGCACACATAGTTCGATATTTCAATGTGAATGTGTCGCCTTAACACAAGCCGCAAAAACCGTAAAGCGTTTAGACATCCAGAACTACGGAATCAGATTCCTATCTGATAGTCTGGCTGTGCTCAAAGCTTTAGAAAACAAACTAACTAACAACAAATTAATCTTTGAGTGCCACCTCGCCCTGGAGAGTATATCAAAATCCAATCGAATCACCCTCCAGTGGATTAGGGGGCACAGTGGATCCCTAGGCAATGACGCCGCTGATGAACTTGCGAAAAGGGGCTCCGAGATGTTAGTGCTAGGCCCGTACCCACTTATCCCATTGCCCTTCTCGCAATTTCGTGCGTGGATTCGTCAAAGATCAACAGAACTACACAATAACAGATGGTCACGGGCAACAGACTGTAGACAGTCAAAAATGGCTTTGCCGAAAGTACACCCGCGTCTCACTAAAAAATTACTCAGCCTGAGTAGAAATAACCTCAAAATAATTATAGGGACAATAACGGGCCACACCCTTCTTAACAAACATTTATTCAACATAGGTGTCACGGACAGCCCAATTTGCAGGGGCTGTTTTAACGCCGAAGAAACAGCCGCCCACGTAATCCTGGAATGCGAGGCCGTGGCTTCTCAACGCGAAGAAACCCTCGGAACAGTGAGGTCGCTCCGTGAAGCCTGTGAAGCTCCCAGGAAGCTTCTGTGCTTTTGGGCGGAGCTGGGCTGGCTATGTTAGCCGGTACCCACACGCACAACGGACCAAATGGGAGTCTAAGTGCGGAAAAGGGAGTCCTACTACTACTACTACTACTACTAGGGACTGTAATATATTAAGAAAAAACAAAAAGGAAACAAAAACACTTGCCGAATTAAAATCATATATTTTATAACTTTTCTATTTATTATACATGACTAAATATTATTTCTCTGTGTAGTTTCTGTCGCTTAACACGTAAATCACTAAAATATTTTCGTTGTGACTCTTTAAGTGAGCACGTATACGCATGAAAAATAACCAATTAACTATTTGCTTAACTATCTTAGTTTCATGCAAATCATTACAATCAATGGAGTCCGTGATGGGATGGTTAACCATTACCTGCAACAGAGAAGTAAAATATTGTGATACGACATTTTTTTTTCTGTGTTATTTTCTCTAAGTTGGCGCATCAATTTAGCTCGTTGAAAATTTTTTTCCCAGATATATCCTCAATATGGTCACACTACTGCAGTACGACTTCATGTAAACAAAACAAATTTAATTGCACAAAATCAATGAAATTCAATGTAGATGTATTTGATCTTTACATAGTTATCATTTACAATTATTTTGAAAAGACTGGTTAATCGATTTAAGAGGAAATTATGTAAAAATACAAAGAAATATGTTTACAATGTCAGAAATCACGATTTAAACACTTACGCTTGAAATCTTATATCACCTTTTGAACACCACGTACTATGGCAACCACTCACAACACAATTTTGCACCAGTTTTTGAATTATAACAATGTAAAATATCGAAAAATCTCAAACGAAGCTGTAAACCGCAAAGTAAACAACCGCCATATTGGCCTGATTTATTTTGGCATATAGGGCCAATGTTGCCACATTACCGATTCCTTAAGAAATGGGATTATATTTCGTTGATTTGCCAACCCAGATATGCTGTGACCTACAATTTTAGGATTTTCAATTATGGAACTAATCTTAGTTTAATTATTTATTTATAGGTAAACTATTTGACAGTGTTTAACTTCTGGTTGGGCTAGTGTGGTGACTATTTCTAAGAATTTTCTAGCAGATTTAAATAAGAAGATAGCAATACTCTAGAAAGAGAGGTCGGCCCACAGAGAGCGGGATGGAGATACGTAGGTATTTGCCTCAAGATTTTGTTCTAAGTGTGGCCTCCATCTTTACCTATAACTTCATGGATTTATGCCTCCCTTTCCTTTAACTAGTGCTGTGCCGATTCGATTATTTATCTAATCGATTATGGGGGAAAATGTTATCAATTAATCATCGATTTATAATCGTTTTGGTTCAATGACTAGTTCGAAATGAAAATTGTTACAAATTGTCTTGGAAAGATTATAAAAAAGATACAAAATTTAATTATTTATTTATTAAAGAAAAAGAACTATTATTTATACAAAAAATCAAACAAATAAATTGAATATCGTGTATGTCTCAAGTTCTTATGAACCTAAAACCGTAAAAATTCTAAAAACATAATTCGGGATTTCCCCTATAATAGAGCACTTTAATAATACTTAGTTATTAAACTGCGTAATTGTTTTTATGTAGGTAAGTACATTTTATTTTACATCATATAATAAAAAAGTTAAAGTAGTACTGTTACGAGCTGGGGCTCAGGGATAAATTATTTAAACAGCAGACTTTAATTAATCACACTTTACTACAAAAACACATCTAAACAATTCTATTACTTCGCACTATTTTCCTTTTCTGATCGCTCTGTGTCGCTTCCGAATCGAAACTGACTCACGACGAACCCGACCGCTCCGCGCACCGAAGATGTTTCTAGAACGTTCCATACTGTTCGAGATAATTCGAGAAACTGCCAGAACAATCGACTTTTGAACTCACTGTTCCCGAAGCGACTAGAAACTTCCAGAATGTTCGGTTCGAACATTCTGGAAAATTCCATTCGACACGAGAAGATTAGTTCCGCTATTCGATACTAGATGGCGCCACTAGTAACTACTTAGTTCTTCTACTCGTCACTAGATGGCGTTGCCCTATCTTGTAACAGTACTTTGACAATATTTAGGTATAATAAGTAATTAGGTACTTACAAAACAAGATGCATTTTCTTAGACCTTAGCACTGCATTTTCTTGATTTACTTGGTCTTGGCATTACTATAAATTTTCATGATGCACAATATAAACAGTCTAGAAATATAAAGCATCAATATAGAGTACAGTCAGTACACACTTACGCGCACGATCATGTTGGGTTCTCTGCTTCGAGCTAGTCTATGAACGCACACTAATACACAAACTGTAAATATTTGCACTAACACGTACAAATGCGCTTAGTCGGACGATAGCCCGGTGGAGCAGCGAGCGACACAGCCTTCCCGTGCCAATGCTAACGCGGTACTGGCCTCGCCCCTGTAGAGAGCTAGAATATATACATTGGACCTTACTTTGCAAGACTTTCTTCGCAAAATTTTGATTGATTTGAAAAAGCATAGTACAATCTAAAGAACCTTTTACCACCAATCTGTCGACATAAAAATATTTTTAAATATCATAGCCGTTTTGGAGTAGTTTCCAAAAGTTGCGAAAAAATATCGAGTTGTTAATTATTTTTTTATAGCAAAACGATTAGTTACACGAAAAAACCTTGTGTACCAAATAATGTACATGAGTCAATAATAAACATATAATTTTTTCAAACCCTTTAACCTAGACGTTACGAAGGAGTATGCTTTAGAAAGAAACCGTTTTACGTCACTAAAGCGCATGTAGGCCCTTAAGAAGCGAACAAAAAATAAACACTTAAACAAGAAGAATGTCATGCTATGCAGTCGGATGATATAGATATATCATCCGACTGCACAGCATGACATTCTTCTAAATTATATTATTATATTTCGTTTATTCAATTGTGTACACATTTTAAATTTACATTTTTAAATATTTCTTTATAAAAACAAATCATAAAAAAAACATATCACACATCATAAATATAAAAAAAAATGGTTGCCGGTATCGGGAACAGGGTCCAAGCTACCGGTGGTTAGGGCTCCAGAGACCGGAACCTCCTCACAATGCGAGCCGTATCGAGGAGTACTGCCTTCTGTATCAGACCCTTGATCCAACCGCCCAATGACAGCCTCGACAGATGGTCGTCGAGGCTCTTGGCCATCAGGCCGTTGGCCGTAACGACAATCGGCAGAATGATCGCCGAGTCCACATTCCACATGTCGACAATCTCGTGTGCTAAGTCAAGATACTTGATTTGTTTCTCTTTCTCAGCTTTCACGAGGTTCTCGTCATGCGGGATGGTGACATCGATTATCATTGTGCGGCGCGCTAATCGGTCTATCACCACTATATCTGGCTTATTGGCAACAATAGTCCTATCAGTGATGATAGACCGATCCCAGTACAACGTGACATGGTCATTTTCAAAAACTGGGTCGGGCACATACTTATAATACGGCACCTCCGATTCCACTAGATTGTACTTCAAAGCAAGTTGCTGGTGAACAATCCTGGCCACTTGGTTATGCCTGTGTAAGTACTCGCCGTTAGCCAGACGAGAACAACCAGAGATAATATGTCTGATGGATTCACCCGGACGGTGGCATGCCCGACATGTGTCAACCGTCCCGTCCTTCATTATATGTCTCCGGTAGTTATTCGTCAGGATAACTTCGTCCATAATTGCACAGACAAAACCTTCAATTTCCCCGAAAAGGTCGCCGAAACGTAGCCAGGATACGGACGCTGGGAAATCTACATCGGGCCCATGGAGAGCCCGATAGAAGCGCCCGTGTAGCTCCTGGCCTTGCCATACCTCTTTGCGTTCATCAGTCGATAGTATTACAGGCTTGCGCCAGTTCTCTTTAGCCATGGACAACGGGGTGAGTCCCTTGTCCACTGTGACCACATTCCGGTGCATACCCACTTCAGCTTTTAAAAAGTATTCTCTGAGGCTGCACACCTCGCGGTTGTGAAGAGTCTTGGCGTTTAAAAAGCCTCGACCCCCACACTTCCGCGAGATGTACAGTCTCATCACCGATGATCGTGGGTGATGCATCCGGTTTGCAGTCAGTGTCCGGACTCTCCTATCGAGGGCGTCGAGCTTGGTCTGAGTCCATTTGAGTATGCCGAAAGAGTACATTAAAACCGGCATGACCCAACTGTTAAAGGCCACCTAATTGCCGCCCGACAAAAGGCTATTTAATACCTTTTTCAGGCAGCCAAAGAAACGCTCCTTCATCAGTTGCTTCATGTCAGTACTGTTGATGCCCAACGCTTCCGACATATCCAAATACTTGTAAGTTTCGGTCGAGGAGAGGTGTCTAAGGTGTATGGAATCAGAGAGTTGAATTCCCTCGGATTCCATAATCTCCCCTTGCTTTACATGCATGACTGCACATTTTTCCACACCAAATTCCATCCTGATGGAGTTACTGAAGGTTTCAGTTACCTTCAGTAGCTCCGTCAGTTGGAATTTATTGGGGGTAAAGACTTTCAGATCATCCATGTAAAGGAGGTGAGATATGACCTGACCACCTCTTCTCAACCGATAGCCTAGTCCTGAATCCTCCAGCAGTGTACTTAGAGTGGAACCAAAGTGGGCTCAAACTGTCGCCCTGAAATATCCCCCGCTTAATCCATACAGGTTCATCATCCCCCTGAATCGGTCGACATCCTGGATATCGAAGGACTGTCTTCCATTGCCCCATACATGACTCAAGGAAGGTGCATAGAGTTGCATCTATTTTGTACAACTCCAGCACCCTCATGAGCCATGTATGTGGTACAGAGTCGTAGGCCTTCTTGTAGTCTATCCAGCATGTGGACAGATCCTTGCGGGATCGACGAACCTGCTGGCTAATGGCCATGTCAATGAGGAGTAGCTCATTAGTGCCGCGGGACCCATTCCTACATCCATTCTGAAAGGTATAGACATTATTGAGTTATCTTCAATGTGTTTATAAATCTTTGCTCTCAGGATCGATGTAAGAAGTTTATAAACCGTTGATAAGCATGTAATTGGTCTATAATTCTTGGGTTCCGCGGGACTACCTGTCAGGTGGGTAATTCCTGTTGTTAAAAACTGCGGAAGCGACCCAGACTCTAAACATGACTGGAATTGAGATGCCAGAAACGCGTGTGAGCTGCTATACCATTTTAGCCAGAAGTTATGCAGTCCGTCCGGTCCCGGAGACTTCCAGTTCGGTAGCGGACGAACTGCTTTGGCTACATCAAATGGACTAATGATTGCTTTTTCCATTTCTGGTATAGCTTCACATACGCGCTCGACATCACGCATCCAGCCACCCTTAGTGTGACAGACGGGTACCGACCAGATGTTTCGCCAGAATGTACTCGTGGTGACATCATCCGGGCGGCACACGTCAGTCACACTTTGTTCAGGTCGCTCCCAAGTTCTGTATACCCACCTCTCATCACTCTGGAACACGCGATTCTGCGAGTACCGGTCAACCCGCCGCTTATACCGCCGAATACGACTGGCCCATGCACAAACTTTCTGTTTCAGGAAGTCGATGCGCTCCGTGACACGGGACATGTATTCTCGAGGACTGATTCTAGTCCCCGAAAATGCCCGCCTCACGAAGCGCATCACACGTGGTCGTGTGTTGCCCTCCCTGAAACAGCATAGTTTGCCCCATCGATACGGCGTTCGATCCTGCACTGCCAGGCTGGCACGGCAGGCTTTGGCCGCATAGCCTCCTTTGGAAACTTAACTTTGGCCAAACGACATGCCGCAACAGCCCCGCAATACAGGATTGAGTGCGTATCAACAAGGTTCTCGCTGCTTTCAAAGATGTTCTTAAGCAGTGAGTCCAAGGCACACACCAGCGCCCTATTCTTCTTGTGTATAGGCAACCGTGGTAATCGGGGCCTAAGTTCAGTCGGTGTTGATCTATACTCGCGAAGCGCATCTTCCAGAGCGCTCCTTAATCTTTCGTTGCACTGGCTACTTACTGTGGCAACCCTATCATCTGCCTCATCGTTAACAAGATTGGACCGCGGCGGGATCACAATAGTGGCTGGCGGTGCCGCGGTCTGTGTCGGGGTTGAGACGATTTGGTTGCTCAGCACTTCTGAGCGCAGCCTATCAAGTGCGGCGTCATCCAACCTGTGATTACGCTGGATGACCCGCACCTGATCCGACAATCGTTGGGCCGAGACGTTTACGGTTGGTTCTAGGTCCTGAAACAGAGACAGCATCCTAACACGGTACGTAGTGAGGTTAGTTCCCCCCTCTGTAGACCCGTAATATGCGCGCATGACGTTCTCATTCATACCTTGAGTCCATCTCATGCGCTGCACACAACCACCGGCAGCGGGGACCCGGCTCGGGGCCGGTTGGCCCCTAGATCCCAAGCTCCTCGGTGGCCGGCCTCTCCCCTGCCGACGTACAGGTGTTGGCGACGTCGGCGGGGAAAAATACTCGTCGCTTGAGCTCGACGCAGCTGCAACCGCCGATGACACTGATGATCTGAGGTCCGGCAGCGGCGAGGCGGAGCTGAGCGACGAGTCCGGGGGTGGAAGGCGTGCGCGGTAGGCAGCTGCTCTCGTCAACATTATTTAAATTTTTTCTTTAAATTTTTCATGTTTTGTCGTCACTGACAGATGTCAATCTGTATTTTCTATTGTATTTTCTTTGATTTTATTAAATGGGGATTTCTGGATGCGGATAATTGGATATTATAACAAATTGGCTCTTGCTGGTTTCTTTTGCGGTTTACTAGTTTGTCGAGATTTGATAATATTGAATTTATAGTAAAATAAGCAGACGGAAAAAATAAGGCATGTTGATATTATTAAATTAATTATTATGGTCATATTCGCGAGCTAGCTGATCAAAACCCGATGGTTTTGATCAGCTAGCTCGCGAATATGACCATAAGACACCGGGGATGACGGAATTACGGTCAAACGGTTACGGGCAGTTGCGCGGTATCTTCTCATCCAACCCTACTACTCACAGATAACTTTATACTAGTCAGACACTACTACTACTAGTGTCTCAAGACAAAAGTCTATGTCCAGTGTGTGTTGCCAGTGACTACATACGGGACCTAAATCTGTCGCTCACAATTTTTCACTCGTGTTTATTACCCTGCCCCAATATTAATGGGCATTATTCAGAAAGCCCGGTCAATTTAACAATTTCAATCGTTTTTAGTTTTATCATATCGGCTACTCATATTGGGCAAATTACCCGGGCATTTTGATTATTAGAATAGGATAGAATACTCTTTATTATGTACACCATATAAGTTACAGAAAGTATAGACGAAGAAAACATTACACTGGGTGACACAATGGGCGGCCTTATTGCTAAAAGCCATACCACAATAAGCTATACCGTATTAACCACTTGGTGTAAGGGGGAGAGCGGACATAATATCATTCCGGCCCAAATGACATCCTCACCTGCACGCGCTGCAAAGCGGCGGCTGTCATCTGACAGCTGTGGTGCTCCCTGCTAGATAACGAACGACGAGGCTATGGCGACCGTGCAATAGCGGGATAACTATACACCGGGCAACTGGTTTGGAAAAGGCTGCAGTGGTCTAAGGATCTAAATAACCCTTAAAATATCTGGTGCAGAAGGCAACGGGCAACCACTGCACTATTTCCCACGAGAGTCACAATGGATTTAAGGCGCCTCCCCGAGCAAAACGCCGCGCTAGTCGTTTTTGTGCAGTGTTTAAGAACTATCTACTCTTTATTTAAAAAGAAATATTAATTAATAAAAATACATTAAATTTCTACATAATGTTGATTCTAAAATTGTAGTACACTTTTTTTTTAAAGAGGTATATGTTTCACTAATCTCCTTCCAACAAAACCATAAAAATGTGAAATAATTATTGATAGCATGCATCTCCTCGTAAAGTGTTCATTAATTATTTTTTATACTAACACTAATGGATAGACAATTTGATAACGAACATTTTGTAAGTTTTATTTTTGTCAAAAGACCAATATTCGATTTTATAAAGATTTTATTCTAAAATCTGGGCGTATTCACTACCGTAATTCATGCGCCAACAGTGCCGCTAGGCCAATAGGAATGCTCATATCTCATGCTGATTTTTTGGTCAGGGTACGGCCTTAAGGAATAGCGATGTAGCGATGTGCCTGTTGAGCGATCCGGCTGACGCCCGGCGCCACCAAACCGGGGATGGTGGTGTGAAATGCGCTACCAGCCATGTAATTGTATCAGATCAGGCAACACATGGAAACTATGTTACTGATAAACCGAAATCAGTTAGACAGCATCACCGCCTTGGTACCTGCAATGTACGCGGCCTAAACCAACTGGGCAAACTCCAGATGGTAGAGAGTGAAATGCAAACGAAGGGAACACTATCCTCGGAAATTCTGGTTACTTTTCGACTGACCAGTCAAACAGTCTACTTTTCAGGACCTGAGAATGAGAGCTCGAAAGGTGTCGCCTTTGTGGTACCACTTAGCATAGGTAAGTATGTCAGCGGTTACAAGCCAATTAACGACCGAATAATTTCCATAAAAGTTAACACAACTCCCTGTAAGCTGAACATCATACAGGTATATGCGCCTACCGCCTAATCTAGCGAGGACGAAATTGAAACTTTTATAGTGCTTTGGTAAAATCTCTCCAAGAAATACCTAAAAGGGATATAACGGTAGTTTTGGGTGATTTTAATGCCAAAATCGGTAAAACAGATAGCTACGAACATCTTCGGCGGGTGGTCGGGCAGTATGGAATCGGTAACAGAAACGAGAGAGGCGAACGTATGCTTCAGTTCTGTAGTGAGAAAATTTTTACCGTGACGAACACCTGTTTTAAACAGCGTATCCGACGATTGTATACCTGGATTTCTCCTGGCGACTGTTTTAGAAACCAGATAGACTACATTCTCATCCAGAGCCGATGGAAATCGTCTGTTATGAATACCACAACATACCCGGGGGCGGACTGTGGCTCTGATCACTAGCGTTTAGTCACCACAATCCGACTTCGGCTGAGAAAACTCCTCAAGCAAGAACGCACACTGAACATGCGCCATGTTTTTTTTTTTAGAAAATCTATTGAACATAAAGTGCCTGAATGTTCTCTAAGTGACGCTACTGACCCAAACATCACGTGGAAGGCTTTGCAAAAAATTATTGTGCAAACTGGCAAAGAAAATATGCTACCTAAACCTACCATGAAGCTTTTTATATCTTCGGGAACAGCTGACCTAATTCTTCGTAGGCGTGAATTAAAGGGAAAGGGTCTGACCTTGGGTATGACCAACTCAGCACAGAGGTCCAGAGAAGCTGCCACGAAGATTATGACCAGTAGGTACATCAATAACATCTGTGCTGATCTTGAACAGAATTCTGCGAAACACGAGACTAAAATCTTTACCGCAGGGTCAAGGAGCTGTCTTAATCTCGTAGTACGAGACCCTGCACGATCGCAGATGAAGCAGGTAACGTAATCACTGAAAAATATCAGGTTCTGGAACGCTGGAAACAGTATTGCGCAACATTTTATGACACTGGTCAACCTGTCACAAACAGACTTATCATCACAAGAACCCGAAATTCTGCAGTCAGAGGTCAAACATGCCATTGAATGTCTCAAGGTTAGAAAATCTCCAGGTAAAGATGGAATTCCAGCCGAGTTACTCAATAACCTAGATTCCAAAGGTGTGAAGCAAATTCTAAGAATCTGCATCTGGAAGACCAGGAGATGGCCTGAAGAGTGGACTTAGTCCGTATTCGTTCCGCTTTATAAAAAAGGCTATGACTGCAGTAACTATAGGACACTGGCACTTAACCCACATGTCAGCAAGATACTCCGTACGTCATTAACAACAGACTAAAACACTTTCTCGGCCCACAAATTCCAGAAGAATAAGCCGGGTTTGTTAAAGTCAAAAGCACGCGGGAACAAATCCTGAACGTTCGCCAAATTATTGAAAAAAGCCGAGAATTTAACAGCCCAGCAGCCTAATTGCGTAAGTGAATTCTGCAAAGCAAACAAGTCGATTCCTTCCCAAAAACGACACTAGTCGACGCGACGGCACGAACTATTATGTGCGCGGGGTTCAAATGTATTTTATATCAACCACACTCAGATCAAATAAAAAAAGGCAACCACAGAACAGAGAAGACAGTAGAAATCGCATATACCTTTATTAGTATCGGAACCAGCGTACCCAAACTCACACATATACAGATTAATTGTATTTCATAACACTAAGAAATCTTTGGTGTGATTGGTAGTTTAATTTTTAGATGAAAGTAGAAAATATGTCAGTCGTCGCTTATTTGAAAATTAATCACAGATTTATGACAATAGAGTTGGTTTATTGTCTACTCTTTTTGAGTATTTATTACTTTTTTCGTTTAAAGCGCACACGGAATAGTTTAATGAGCAAGTTTACTACCCGCCGCTAGATATCACTATAGTAAATTCATTTAATTTAAAGCCGTATTTCGTTACAGATAAGATTTATATTTGCGAAATGAGGTCATTACTACTCGTCCTCCTGTAGTGATGTACCACGGTCGTTGACTTATATATCGACATTCCGTTTTATTTTCAAACAAAATACAGTTTAGTTTAAAAAAAAACGTTGCCCCACACTAGGAATTTCTCCTGTATCGTGGGTGCGTTTACAAACATATAATTTCACATACACAAACACCCAGAGCCGGAACAACTATTTGTAGATCATACAAATGTTTGCTCCGTGCGGGAATCGAACCCGGGAAACGCAGAGCAGCAGTCAATCGCTCAACCACTGCGCCAACCGTGCGCCCAATAACTAAGAGTCGATAAATATTATTATGTTTGTAATCAAGTTTTATATAAATTTATTCCAATACTTACAATTTATTGAAAGTGTAATAAGATATTTTATGGTAAACTACTGATCCGATTTTGAAAATGATTCTATTGATACAAAGATGGGCGTATCTTTGTATGTGGAGTTTTTGTTCTATCAATAGAATTATAGAATACAATACTCTTTATTATGTACACCATATAAGTTACAGAAAGTATAGAGGAAGAAAACATTTCACTGGGTGACACAATGGGCGGCCTTATCGCTAAAAGCGATCTTTTCAAGACAACCTTTGCATGGATTTAAAAAATGAAAGGAAAGACAGTACTGTAGGTAGTCTTTGGTGTACTATTATTAATTACTAGCTGTGCCAGCGGCTTCGCTCCCGTCATCTGTTTGCCAACCCTACCCTACTTACCTTCCTGCCTACCCTACTTACCTACCGACCATATTTGTTTCTATAGTCATCAATCTTTCGCGGAGAATCTTAACACCGTGATTCAGAAAATGACTTCAAATTCAAAACGCCATCTATCGAATATCGAGTTCAACTCTCCGAGTATCTGAATTACGTGTGTTGTGATAATTTTACTTCTTGAACACTTTAAATTCATCTAACTTTTGATAGAGTGAACCGATTGCGATGACACAAAAACTTAGTAATTCTTCAAGTTACGCACAATGTTTATGTATAAAAGTTATTTACATTGGTTTCGTACATTTCACGTGATGCGTGCACAAACAGAAAAACAGACAAAAATTCCAAAAATGCCGGCAATAGGTTCTGTTGGTTATCCTTTAACACACTGGCTATTTTTTTTGGAAATATTTTCGATGTACAAAAAACACATTTCTACAGATTTATTATATGTTTTGATTGATGATAATGATGCGATAGACTACACTACAAATGCAATACGTCCTACTGATATGGGAAGCTTACGCTTTTGCCTGCGGCTACACTCTTATTATGATTAGCTTGACTAACTCCTTAATGAACTGATGAAATTTAGGTCTATACACCAGTTAGTAGATCTTAAATTTCAGACTAACACATAAGCCACTTTTTAACTGACTTAAAAAAAGAAGGAGGTTCTATGTTCATGTGTTATTATTATTACACTTTGTTGATTTTGAAGGCTCTTGTCTTTTTAACCGACTTCAAAAAAAGGAGGAGGTTCTCAATTCGTCGTAATCTTTACACGGCTGCAAGGAAAGGGTTATGTTTTTCGCGCGTAAGAAGATTTTTTCGAATATTGTAGTTGAAGTTTAAAGTATCGATAACTCATTATCGATATGGGTAATCTCTAATTGAGTAGCTGAATGTGACATGTGCATAGTTGGAATCTTCGAGAACAATGTTTGAGTTTTAAAGAAAGTAGACCTTAAATTTAACGTTATAAAATCAACTTTTACTTGTCTTGTTTAATAAAATATTGTTTTTACATTTTTATCGAAATAAAATAAATTAAGACTTGCCGATGGTAAGATATACCTACATTTGATATATTTTTGGTTCTGCTATCGTATTTACATTCTAAAACAGCACAATAAGGCATTTTTGTATTTTTTTTTCAAGTTTTTGTCACCGTGACGGTTGAACCAAGACTGATGTCCGTAGTGTGTGCGCAGAAGGAAACATATGTGGAACTGTGCAAAACTCGGGGTACGCGTGCCCCGCCCACTTGCGACTTCTATTGTAGTAGGCGTTTTTTTTGTTCTGTGATATCAACCGACAACACGTGCGGAAGAGATAGATGCTGTGATGAGCAGTAGGAAGCTAGTTCGCGTACGAATACACACTTTTGCAAATTTGTAGCGAAATGGATAATGATTAAGGACGAAACCGAGCGCGCGAAATTTTATAAACAGACCTTTGGCAGTCTAGATATCATGAAAAACGACTAAACATATCTGTTCAAAATAAAATTATATGCATTGTTGAACTATTAATCTATCCGTGTATGGAGGCCGTTTTGCAATTTTCCGTCTTCTTAAGGTATTTATTTGCGCCCACAAATGCGTTAAAATTAGTGTCGAAATGTGGAACTTTCGACGCTCATAACTTTCAAATATTTTCTTTTTTTACTTTTTCGCTTCCATACAGGGCTAGATAATGATGAGACAAATTGATATCACCAAACAGTGGAATAATCCTCAGACTACGTTTGTATGGAAAAAAATCGACTAGTGTAGCCTTAATATGCAATACGTAAAGTCGTTTTTAAGAAGGAATCGACTTGTTTGCTTTGCAGAATTCACTTACGCAATTAGGCTGCTGTTTTGTTGTGATTCATTGACTACAGCAAGGCCTTTGATTGTGTGCAGTGGGATAGGCTGTGGTAGTTCAGGGCGACATGGGTACGCCTAAACACCTTATTGACCTAGTCCGATGCCTCTACATCAACAACCGCTCTTTCGTCAACATAGACACCGACTGTTCAAATGTGTTCTCCATCAAGAAAAGCGTTAGACAGGGATGCATCCTCTCACCTCTGCTCTTCAGTTTATATGGAGAGTATATAATCCGGAAAACTTGAGGACTGGGAAAAGGGGTTTGCTGTTGGTGGAAAGCGCATCTCCAATCTGCGTTATGCAGATGACACCGTTCTCCTTGCTACAATTTTTGACGACATGAAGGAGATACTGCACAGACTGGAGGTGGAGAGCGACAAATTAGGGCTTGCAATAAATAGGCAGAAAACCAGGCTTATTATGGTGATAGATCGTGCGGGAAAGCTAGCGGGCGCCAATAGCATCCAGAGTATCGATACTGTGGACAGTTTTATTTATCTGGGCTCTAGTATTAATAATGAAGGCAGCTGCGTCCCGGAAATAAAGCGACGGATAACCATGGCTAAAGATGCTATGACGCGTCTTCAGAACATCTGGAAAAAACGTGGTGTAAGTTTCAAAACCAAAGCGCGTTTGGTCAGAGCAAAGGATTGCCCGATTTTCCTCTATGGAGTTGAGACGTGGACAACCCGAGCAAGAGAAAGACAGAGGATAGACGCATTCGAAATGTGGTGCTGGAGGCGGATGCTCCGAATCCCATGGACAGCCGAACGCACAAATGTGTCTGTCCTTTCACAACTGAATATCAAGACCCGATTGTCTATGGTTTGCTTACAGCGTATTTTGACTTACTTTGGCCATATAATGCGAAGAGGAGATAGCAGCCTTGAAAAGCTGGTCATTATTGGCAATACCGAAGGAAAGAGAGCACGAGGCCGGTCGCCAACACGACGGTCTGACCAAGTGTAGGAAGCTACGTCCTCAAGCAAATTCCAGCAGGTGGTGATGGCAACAGTGGACCGGAGTCGATGGAGGCAGATTGTCCGCTTTAAGGGGTCCAGTGACCACGATCCTCAGTAATGAGGGACCGATTGAAGAAGAAGAAGAACCACTTGGTCCGCAACAAAATGTTCAACAAAATGGCGCTTGAGCCATTTAGCCTTCCCACTGACATTAAATATTTATGGAAGGTATAGGTAGTTATATTGCAGTCTCGCCACAACTGTCTGTACTCTGTAAGCGGTAAACTCAAAATCTAACAGACGGATTTTCAAATGGTTTCCACCAATGGACAGGGTGATTCATGCGGAAGGTTTAGGTTTTTAATTCATAGAAGTTTATGCAAACCCATTGTGCGGCACGGGTAGTGTGCTAGTATAGAAAATAACATAGTTATAATATGTTTCATTTTATTTTCCCTCGTATTCCTAGTCTATAAAAACAATTACGTATTAAGCTTTCGCTTTTGTGGTTTTGATTTTAATCTTCTTTTAATCTCCAAAGATTTCTTCACTTTTGTATCAATCTCGGCATGAATTTGCCTTTTAGTTTCGCTCATTGCTTGTTGGTAGCTGCTTGTTAGACGATCAAGAACATCGGCTTCGATTTTTATCTGTGGAGGCTCAGCTTTACCACCAGCCTGTATAATTTCCTGTAAATGTAATTCATACATTTTAAAAACGTTTCCTCTATACAGATATCAACATTTTCAGCTTCAATACATATGTATTATCAAGACTATGGAAGTACATATTGAGAATACATACCTTGAATTGGTTGACTTGATTCTGTAACAGGATAGTAACAGCGTGACCAATACGCCCTGCTCGCCCTGTACGACCCACTCTATGAATATATGTTTTGATGTTTCTTGGAGGGTCGTAAGATATGACGTAATTACAGTCCGAGATATCAATACCTCTTGCTAAAGCATCTGTTCCAATCAAGCTGCAAACAAACGAACGAATTATAATTTTAATTCTAATAATATTGTCACCAAGATTCTAGAATGAAAATTATTTTGGCAATTTGCAAGAGAATGAATTAGTTTATTCCAGAAACCAAGTGTTACTATATAATTTACTTACACATTAATTTCGGATTGTGTGAATTTTTTTAAAACACTCTCTCTAGTAGATTTATCTAAAGCTGAGGACAGTTCGGCTACCTTGAATTTTCCACTTCCCCAAGTGTTGAGGAGTACAGCTAATCTATGTGCTGCCTCAGCTGCATTTGTAAAGCATAAAACTTTGTCCCATTTTTGGTCAGCTAAGAAATGATACAAGAGGAGTGGTTTGTGCTCCGCATCACATGTAACATACTGCTCTGTTAATTCCTCTGGTGTGGCATACAGTCTGATTTGGTCTTCATCCTCATAATTGTTTGACTTGCCAGCAGAGAACAGTTTTGGTTGAAACAATCCCCATTGTTCCAACTTTTCAGGATCCTGAGACAAAGTTGCGGAGAATAGCAATTTGTGTGGCGGAGGTTTTTGCTCAACAAGACTGGACCATGTAAGATTTGAATGGCGTCCAGTCATTAGCTCATTCTCCAACTTGATGTGCTTATCTACATGATAAAGCCAGTCATTTTGTATGTGGTCCATAATTCTGTCTGCTTCATCAATGACTAAAAATTTCAAATGTTTCAGGGAGAAGCCTTCAGTGTTTTGTAAATGTTCTACTAAACGTCCAGCTGTGCATACTATGATATCTACATCACTAACCCATCCAGATGATTCAGCTGAAAAAGTAATATTTTACAGTAGACAATAATATAAAAAAAAAATAGCAAGAGACCCTTCTTTCTGTTTCAATTAAATACTTACTGTATCTAACAACATTTTGCTGTTCTTGTTGCATTGGTGTGGACCCTCCTAATAAGGCAACCTTTAATCTTGTCTTCATACAATACTTTTTGAAAACTTTGGCTACCTGTGCAGCAAGTTCTTGGACTGGTAAAACTACCAGAGCTCTAATATGACACCCAACTTCATTCATTAGTATCTGAAAATATATTTTAATTATAACCCATATGCAATATAAACATTGAAATGTGAACAGTAAGGGCACAAAAAAGGGTCAACATTAGCGGTGAAATTATATCAATACAAAATTTGAATATGGTTATATGTACCTGTACAATTGGCAAGACAAATGCCAGTGTTTTCCCACTACCAGTAGGGGCAGAAACACAGATATCATGTGGCCAAAATGGATAAGTTAATTTGTGTTCGTCTAAAATAAAAGGCACAACTTTTTCTTGAACCGGGAACAGTTTAGTGACACCTTCACTCAATAATGTCGCCTTGAGTGTACTGTGTAACCAATCCTGATCTTCTACAGTGCAAGAGGAAGATTTCAAACTTGTTGATATATTGAATGGATGTGATAGCCAGAAAGGTAGTACTCGCGAGACCTGAAACACAAAAGTAAACATTGTGTGATTGATGATATCCTATTTACCTTTTTACAGTTGTTTTCTCATTTGTGAAATATTACCTTTGCCTTCTTTTCAAAGTCATTAACTCCTAAAACTTTGAATTCATGTGAAGGTTTTGACTTTTGCCTGTCCTGTTTTTGAATTTTATTAATTTTGCTGTCAGTTTTGGTCTCTTCACCTGTCTTGGCCACTTCTTCTTTAAGTTCTACATGATCTTCTTTAGGTTCTTCAACAGCTTTTTGTGGTTTGAGGGTTATAACATCAGATGTCTTCTTAGTAGCATATGCTGATTTCCGTTCTGCAATTCGTTTCTTTAACTTCTCCAAATGTTTAGCTTCTTGTTTTGCTACATCTACGACTGTGTCTTCGTTTATATCTCTATATCTGTAAAAGAAATGCGAATATTTTAGATTAGACTTTATTATTCAACTCTTTGGACCCAAATATTTACCAGTGCCAAGGCTTAATTACCTGTTTATTACAAATAGATTATCCATTGTCCTATTTGTGAGGATACCACTTCATACAAATTCAATTTTATAAAAAAACCACGACTCTTGCTTGTGAACAGACCAACACATGAACACAACATAACCTAAAAAACTAAAAAGTAATCAAAGTCATAACATAGCAGCATTTTATTTTGACGTTTTGATTTTTAATTTATTGAATATCGACTAAAGTATCCCGAAAACTTCTTTACATGAATCTCCGCTCTATATTCGAGATGAAGGCAAGCACAGACTGTGGATGCCCCATGTTATGCCGCTACTACATCTACTGAAGGTAAAATTAATCAGAATTTTCTTAGTTATCTTTTAAGTAGCTGGTGATGTGCCAAATGTTTATTGAGAGGTTTAAATAATTACGAAATATCCATTTTCATTGGCAAATTTTCCATTAGATCTTGATTATTCTCGATCAGATAGAATAACAAGGTCAAAATTAATGCATGCTAGGCCAAAAAGGCCAGGTAGAAAAAGGTGTGCTTAGAATGCGTCACCGTCAGTCTAGCATTGATTTTCGGCCAATAGGCTATTCGTTTAAAATTATTCTTTATTATATTATACTAGCTGACCCGGCAAACACCTACCCTACACCTACCCTACACCTACCCTACACCTACCCTACACCTACCCTACACCTACCCTACACCTACCCTACACCTACCCTACACCTACCCTACACCTACCCTACACCTACCCTACACCTACCCTACACCTACCCTACACCTACCCTACACCTACCCTACACCTACCCTACACCTACCCTACACCTACCCTACACCTACCCTACACCTACCCTACACCTACCCTACACCTACCCTACACCTACCCTACACCTACCCTACACCTACCCTACACCTACCCTACACCTACCCTACACCTACCCTACACCTACCCTACACCTACCCTACACCTACCCTACACCTACCCTACACCTACCCTACACCTACCCTACACCTACCCTACACCCACCCTACACCTACCCTACACCTACCCTACACCTACCCTACACCTACCCTACACCTACCCTACACCTACCCTACACCTACCCTACACCTACCCTACACCTACCCTACACCTACCCTACACCTACCCTACACCTACCCTACACCTACCCTACACCTACCCTACACCTACCCTACACCTACCCTACACCTACCCTACACCTACCCTACACCTACCCTACACCTACCCTACACCTACCCTACACCTACCCTACACCTACCCTACACCTACCCTACACCTACCCTACACCTACCCTACACCTACCCTACACCTACCCTACACCTACCCTACACCTACCCTACACCTACCCTACACCTACCCTACACCTACCCTACACCTACCCTACACCTACCCTACACCTACCCTACACCTACCCTACACCTACCCTACACCTACCCTACACCTACCCTACACCTACCCTACACCTACCCTACACCTACCCTACACCTACCCTACACCTACCCTACACCTACCCTACACCTACCCTACACCTACCCTACACCTACCCTACACCTACCCTACACCTACCCTACACCTACCCTACACCTACCCTACACCTACCCTACACCTACCCTACACCTACCCTACACCTACCCTACACCTACCCTACACCTACCCTACACCTACCCTACACCTACCCTACACCTACCCTACACCTACCCTACACCTACCCTACACCTACCCTACACCTACCCTACACCTACCCTACACCTACCCTACACCTACCCTACACCTACCCTACACCTACCCTACACCTACCCTACACCTACCCTACACCTACCCTACACCTACCCTACACCTACCCTACACCTACCCTACACCTACCCTACACCTACCCTACACCTACCCTACACCTACCCTACACCTACCCTACACCTACCCTACACCTACCCTACACCTACCCTACACCTACCCTACACCTACCCTACACCTACCCTACACCTACCCTACACCTACCCTACACCTACCCTACACCTACCCTACACCTACCCTACACCTACCCTACACCTACCCTACACCTACCCTACACCTACCCTACACCTACCCTACACCTACCCTACACCTACCCTACACCTACCCTACACCTACCCTACACCTACCCTACACCTACCCTACACCTACCCTACACCTACCCTACACCTACCCTACACCTACCCTACACCTACCCTACACCTACCCTACACCTACCCTACACCTACCCTACACCTACCCTACACCTACCCTACACCTACCCTACACCTACCCTACACCTACCCTACACCTACCCTACACCTACCCTACACCTACCCTACACCTACCCTACACCTACCCTACACCTACCCTACACCTACCCTACACCTACCCTACACCTACCCTACACCTACCCTACACCTACCCTACACCTACCCTACACCTACCCTACACCTACCCTACACCTACCCTACACCTACCCTACACCTACCCTACACCTACCCTACACCTACCCTACACCTACCCTACACCTACCCTACACCTACCCTACATCTACCCTACATCTACCCTACACCTACCCTACACCTACCCTACACCTACCCTACACCTACCCTACACCTACCCTACACCTACCCTACACCTACCCTACACCTACCCTACACCTACCCTACACCTACCCTACACCTACCCTACACCTACCCTACACCTACCCTACACCTACCCTACACCTACCCTACACCTACCCTACACCTACCCTACACCTACCCTACACCTACCCTACACCTACCCTACACCTACCCTACACCTACCCTACACCTACCCTACACCTACCCTACACCTACCCTACACCTACCCTACACCTACCCTACACCTACCCTACACCTACCCTACACCTACCCTACACCTACCCTACACCTACCCTACACCTACCCTACACCTACCCTACACCTACCCTACACCTACCCTACACCTACCCTACACCTACCCTACACCTACCCAACACCTACCCTACACCTACCCTACACCTACCCTACACCAACCCTACACCTTCCCTACACCTACCCTACACCTACCCTACACCTACCCTACACCTACCCTACACCTACCCTACACCTACCCTACACCTACCCTACACCTACCCTACACCTACCCTACACCTACCCTACACCTACCCTACACCTACCCTACACCTACCCTACACCAACCCTACACCTACCCTACACCTACCCTACACCTACCCTACACCTACCCTACACCTACCCTACACCTACCCTACACCTACCCTACACCTACCCTACACCTACCCTACACCTACCCTACACCTACCCTACACCTACCCTACACCTACCCTACACCTACCCTACACCTACCCTACACCTACCCTACACCTACCCTACACCTACCCTACACCTACCCTACACCTACCCTACACCTACCCTACACCTACCCTACACCTACCCTACACCTACCCTACACCTACCCTACACCTACCCTACACCTACCCTACACCTACCCTACACCTACCCTACACCTACCCTACACCTACCCTACACCTACCCTACACCTACCGCCGTTCTCGAGTTTTAGCGAGACTAACGAACAGCAATTAATTTTTATATATATAGATAATAGATAATAGCACACTACATTGACATTTCCGGGCGATTGGTAGATAAAAATCAATGTTAAAGTTTAAATTTTCAAAACCGCGTCAAAAACGCTGAGTCTGAAATGGCTCTGCGCTGGTTATATTATGACACGTGTGATGTCACACGCAAGTAAATAAGTCAATAACCGTAATCAAACGGTGCAGTTGAAGTGAATTTTATCATTATTTTTCAAACTTATTGGATAAATGGTGTGTATCTAGTGTCACAATGTAAATACGACTATAAATATCAACTTAACCTAAAATTCAGACTTTATCAACATAACCTAAAATGTGATTTTAAAAACTTCTGAATGATCATACATAAAGGTTTGTAAATAAAAAAGAGCTTAAAAATCGAATAAAACATTCAAAAACATAAAACGTGAACTACAATCAGTCGAGGCAGCTGTTTACTTGCGTGTGACGTCAGTAGAGTTGCAACCAATCACAGGGCGTTCCCGTCACAGATCAAATTCCAAGGTTTATTACGTTTTTTTTTGTTTCTTTTGCAAGATATACATATTTTAGTTTAAAATAAAGTGAAATATGTTTTTTACGCTATTAACTGATGATTACCACAATTTGTAGTATATTTTCAATGTTGTTAATTTGTTAAATAGCTTTATCATCCATCGATCCAATCATCAAGATCACGGAGTCAGAATACTCAGATTGATCGCCTAAGATACCCTTTAGATTTCCCGTTCCAGACTTTTAATAATCAATTTCAAATGAGTAACTAAAAATTTATTTTAGCCTGATGGTTTTAGTTTTTAAATAGTGATTAATAATAACAAGATTACAATTAAATTAATTTTCTCAACAAAACTTAAATTGTTTTCTGATTCGATTTTTGTATTTCAGTATTTTGTTAAATCGATTAAAATTTGACAAGTCCATTTTTGTCCAATTTTTGTCTATACAATACAATTTTAGCGAAGCACCACGAAGCAAGTTTTCGATTCGTCGCTTTTATTTCCCGAATAATCATTCAAATGTTTTTTCTTCACCAATTACTCATGATAAATTGATAACTTTATCTTTATTTGGCTTTTGTAGTTTTCTGTTGTGATTTCAGAAACTAAACACTTTACAAAATGGCTAGTGTATCCTATCAAATTGCAAATCTTCTGGAGAAGGTAAGCCGGCGTTCTCATAATAACACTGAGTAAAATCGTTCCGTAATTGCGTATCAATAATGTTATTGTTCTAACTCCAGATGACGTCCAACGACAAAGACTTCAGGTTCATGGCTACTAATGATTTGATGACTGAATTACAAAAAGACAGTATAAAGCTTGATGATGACTCTGAGAGAAAAGTCGTAAAGATGCTCCTTCGTCTCCTCGAAGACAAGAACGGTGAAGTGCAAAATTTAGCTGTGAAATGGTATGTAACCTTTGCATCGTCCTCAGATTCATACATGAATCTTTTCTGGTAATGATAAGTAATAATTGTATTTATTATGTTGTAGTCTCGGTCCCCTTGTGAACAAAGTAAAGGAGTATCAAGTAGAAGGCATAGTGGACACACTGTGTGCAAACATGCTCTCAGACACGGAACAACTGAGAGATATCAGTAGCATTGGCTTAAAGACTGTCATATCTGAACTACCATTGGGCTCCAACACCCTAGCTGCTAATGTTTGCAAGAAAATTACTGGAAAACTTAGCAGTGCTATAGAGAAGGTAAATCCATTAATAATCCATTTAAGGTTCACAGAAATTCCTAAAATATTTTAAAATTTAAATAATAATTTTAGTCTCTCTTTTGCATTCAATATCACAATAACATGTTGCAATACATATAAACAAAGCTTTTCATTTTTACCTTTTTGGATGATAATGATATCATTTGTTTCTCAGGCATTTTCTATAATTAAAGTCATCATACTTAACAAAATCATAATAACCAATATCAAACTATCAATTAGGATTTGTTAAGTAGCATACTTCCTTATAATGCTTATAAGGGAACTATTTATGTCATTCTTATTGGATAGAGGGATCAGAAGAAAACAAATATGATTTTTAGTTGATATGATCCAATTAATGACATATCTTTCAAACAGTCCTGCAGTTCGGGGCCTGAGTCACCCACATCCGTAGGAGTGTACCCACAGATTACCTCCCAATAGATACCGCTTGCCTACTGTTTTGTTTGATTCCGAGTTCACCAAATTTGGCGGTTGAAACGGGTTGCGCAAGGGAGTGACAAGTGTGCTGTGATTGGCTAATTAAGGTCACGGTACCTGTCGTAGTGTTGGGACATACGCATTAAATGTCGATAAAAATATCGATATTTTTCAAACAGAATGGAATGAATAACAATTTCTTAGTTATTAATTACATTAATAATAATAACGTAAAAACATTAATCGAGAAAAGTTTTAGATTTTGGCCTGAAGTGATTTAATTTAATTTTAATCCTATGCAAACAGGTTCACACTGAGCTCTTGTTATGTGTAGAGCACAATTAGTTCAAAGTTAAAATAAACTAAATTGTTAATTTTTAAATAATCAATTTTAACAAAATCAATACTTTTCGATAAGCAAAAAAGGTATTTTGCTCAACATTTTTACTTTGGTGGGAAGAAGATAGCAATGTAATAATTCCGTATGAGAGAAAGGGACTTTCACAAAAGACATAAGTAAGTAAAGCCTACAAATACTGCTGGATATCCAACGGCAATATCTTCCTGCGCAAACAAGAAGGAGACAAGCAAATTATAATCCATTCGGACAAATGTCTTCAAGATCTTGGAAACACAAACATTTGACTATTTTTATTGTATTTTTCAGTCATGTATAGATTTAAAATAATTATCCTTCTCTATTCTATACATATAATAGATCACCAATTTTCACCTCACATTCTTTCAAACATACTCCACAAAACAGCACGAAACCCAAAACACAATGTAATCCTTCCCTATGACACACTCGCAACAACTTATCTAATCTCCATAGAGCGATGCACCATTCGTCTAGACTCCAACCATTTCCCAACTTTTCACATGCATATATCTATTCCACTGTTTGGTAGTGCTGCAAACTCCAAATGGCTATCATAAATAATATAAATAACGAGCTTGATCAAATAAATTTAAATTCTTTTGTCTGTAGTCCAGATGAATGTTTAAAATATTTTAATATTTCTAATGTCAATATTACTCTGTTACATATAAATATACGTAGTGTGAACAAAAACTTTGACCAGCTCCAAGTACTACTAAGTTCAACCAAAATTGACTTTGACATTGTCGTTTTAACCGAATGTTGGCTTAGTAAAGCTAGTTATCTACCAACATTGGATGGATTTGTGTCGCACTCGACAGGTATCAATGCAAATCAAAACGATGGCGTCATGATTTACACAAGACTGGGCCTACATAGTTACGTATGGGAACCAGAATTCAAAGGTGGAAATTGTCTCGTATGTCAAATAGACAAAAACCTTGCTGTGGTTGCTGTCTACCGTTCTCCATCATTCAATTCAAAGGACAATTTCGACAATTTCACATCTAGCCTGAATAATGTCTATCACGGCCTATCTTCGTGCCCTAATATCGCCATTGTAGGTGACTTAAATATTGATATTAGACCAGGAAACAGGGATGTCCGTAGTTTCGACTACTTAACTCTAAATGCTTCTCACGGGCTCATGCCAACCCATCTTTTTCCCACTAGGTTAGAACATTGTTTGGATCACATACTGCTAAAGTCTAACCTTCCATCAACTACACTTGTTTTGGATTCGTTTATAACAGATCATAAAGCCGTTCTACTTAATATTGCGAAAGCCAACCCCCAACGGAAAACCTGTTACTACAACACTCGCATAAATCACGAAGCTGTTATCTTGGAGTTAGAAAAGGCCGATTTTGCAATTATATACCAAATAGGTGACGTTAATGCATGCATGAATGAATTCATAAATATAATAAAATCGACCATAACAAAAAATTCGCAGTTAATAAAAATTCCCAGAAAAAAAAGGATTATTAAACCATGGATAACACCTGGTTTGCTAAAATGTATAAAAAATCGAGACAAAATGCACACGAATTCAAAAAAGACACCAGACAACCTGATTCTTAAAACCACTTACGTTCGGTACCGTAATTTTTGCAATGATTTACTTAAAAAGTTAAAAATTTCGTATGAGCAGAGCGAACTAGAAATAGCTAGTAAGAACCCGAAAAAATTGTGGAAAACAATAAAACAAATAACTAACACATATAAAATGCCTGACAGCCCTTCTGAACTGTTGGAAATACGAGATAATCCTAAATCCTCCGTTAACGAAGTATGTCACTTTTTTAGTACAGTGGGGAAAAACCTGGCGGCAGACATTATAACACAGAATCTAGGCCCGCCATTCCCAGTTAGTAATAAGGCCCCCATTGGGAACACCCCTCAACAATCCACATTAAATTCTCCAGCCATTTTGGACGTCGACGAAACTGAGGTAGAATCAATTATCCTTCAATTACGGAATGACTGTGCAGTGGGTTGGGATGGAATACCGTCTTCTGTGTTAAAGAGCTGCCGCCATGTATTGGTTCAACCACTAACTTACCTCTGTAACCGTTGCTTACAGACTGGAGTGTTTCCCGATGCCCTGAAAAAGGCAATCGTTCACCCTATTTACAAGGGGGGGAGTAGAAATTGTGTCAATAATTTCAGGCCAATATCTGTTCTGCCAGCGCTATCGAAAATTCTTGAGAAGATTCTCAATAAGTGTTTGTGCAGCTTTCTAAACAAAAACCAGATCATTGCTGACAACCAGTATGGATTCCGACCAGGGCTGTCAACAGAAGATGCTGTACTGGATTTCACGCAGAAGGTTGCTAAATGTCTGGATCAAAAGATAAAATGCCTGGGTATTTTCCTAGACCTTTCCAAGGCATTTGACACAGTTTCTATTCCCTTACTTACCTCTAAGCTGGCGTCTATCGGTGTACGTGGCATATTACTAGATATTATTAAAGATTACCTCAAAAATCGTACTCAATGTGTCAAAATTGACGCTTACCTTAGCGACGAGGAATCAGTATCATATGGTGTTCCTCAAGGAAGTATCCTGGGTCCAACATTATTCCTTATTTATGTCAACGATCTGTGCAGAATGAGTCTCCCAGATTGTAATATATATGCATATGCAGATGACACGGCAATTCTCGTGCAGGGATTTACGTGGGATATAGTCAAAACAAAAGCAGAAATGGCTCTGGCTAAAGTAAGGGAATGGCTTAACTCAAATCTACTTACACTTAACCTACAAAAGACCACCTACATTCCTTTTGCAATACGTCGTAACACCTCACCGTCAAATACCTTTAATTTAACTGCTCATACATGCTCAAACCCCTTAGGTCCCTGCACATGCCCCACACTCACTAGAACTGACAGTGTAAAGTACCTGGGAGTTCAGATAGACGACGGTTTAAGATGGGACAAACAAATTGATGCCCTCACTACCAGAACAATTCGCTTGATACACATTTTCAAGTCTCTCAGACAGTCGGCAAATGCTGACACTCTGAAAATCGTGTACTACGCTCTGTGTCAATCGGTCATTGGCTATTGTATTGCTGTTTGGGGCGGTTCAGCAAAGACTATCCTTCTTAGAGTTGAGAGGGCACAGAGAGCGATACTTAAAGTCATGACGAAAAAGCCCTATAGATACCCAACTACTGAACTCTACTCTGAATGCAAAGTCCTTTCGGTTCGTCAACTCTTTGTGCTAAAATCGATTCTCAGAAAACACACCAGTCTTCCTAAATCCGACCCAAACAAGCGAACATGTGTTATCCCGGGAACTCAGCACAAAACTTCTTTCGCTAAACGCCAGTTTTATACCCTAAGTGGGCACATATACGAAAAAGTTCACAAACACCTAAACATTCTAGATTTAAATTCACACACATTAAAACAAACAGTAACAGAGTGGCTACTACAGAAAGACTATACATACACGGAGTCTTTACTCACTTACATCGCCTAAATGGAAAAAACGTACACTGACAAACATGTACACCACACACACCCCTATATTCACACCTCAAACCCACAACAAACACATACCACATCACACCAATACACATCCCCTCCACATTTTACTTTATATTTTACTTTAATTTTACTTTTACTCGTACACGCACAATTATTACTGCTATCAAGTTCAAACGGTAGATCGACACTGTCCACTGTTGTATAAAAAAAAAAATTAAAAAAATGGTAAATTTATAAGTTAGACACTGTCTCTTAAAATACAGGATAGCCTAGTTTAAGAGGCAGGGTTACTATAGTTATGTACAGAAATTTTTGCAACACAATGTAATGCCTAGAAAAAGTCTACCCATTATAAACCTACTTGTGTACATTTCTGTAACTATTTTGGTGAATAAACTTATTATTATTATTATTATTATTATTAAGTGCTACTGTAAAGTGTGCAATTTTGATTTGCTAACCATTATAACTTGACCTTTTTTAGATTGTTCAATATTTATTACTTTGCCTACCGGTGGAATGCTATCCCATCTTTTTTTTAACTTGAAGGGCTGGTTGATTTTCCACACCATTTTACTGCACAATTCGTCTGTATTTAAGGCAAACCGTTGATAACTATTTTTGAAACAGAATTAAAACTAGTAATCACTTGCGTCCCTACAGATCTAATGTCTGGTTGACACTAAAGAGATCATACCATGCACTGAGTTATATCAGCCTAAATAAACTGATGTGTGGTGCGCGTAAGTTGTCTTCTATGCAGAATCTATTGGGAGGTTATTTGTGAGTGTACCCCATTCTGATACTCTACACATGGTCCCCGGGTGGTGCAAATCTGGTGACACCTACTGGTGGTAGCCTTCGGCCGAAGGCTTGCGACCACCCAACGGGCAAAGAAGTACCGCCAAGCGGCCTAGCCGTGTTCCGGTACGATGCTCGGTGTAGCTACTAGAGGAGTTGGGTCGAGATAGCTGTTCCACTGACGCGCGCGGTTATGGACGTATCGGGAGACTGTTCGCGGACGGTAGCGGGATCCGAGGCACGGTGCGCCTCTAGCCGACCGCAGGTAGTTGGGGGCCCAAGTAGTGTGCCAGCCACACTCGAAAAGCTGACCCACCAACTGTCGAAAAAGCCCGGAATGCGCCATCGTGCTAGTTGGCGACCAGAAGACAGTGCCCGATGGACATAAGGTCACATAAGGTGCACCTCTGTATTATCAGAGGTCTACACTCAAACCTTGATGCAGTCCACCATCATCTAGAGACTGATAAACCAGCGTGTTTTTTTTTCTTTCGGAGACGCAGATCGGATGTCCTTCAGACGTGGCGTTTCTTTATTACCCAGGGTTTACCCTGGTGCACAAGTTCAAGCCACGCGCGGGTGTATGCATGTACGCCCGTGACGACATCTGTTATCGGCGTCTCCGAAACCTTGAAGACTCTCGATTCTCAGCGTTCTGGGCCCTGGTTGACACAGGTCTAGGTAAGATTATCTATGCTTGTGTCTACCGGTCGCACAGCGGAGATCAGGAGACAACCGGTCTTACATAATACCTAAGTGAGGCAGTGATACTGGGAGACTTGAATGCCCAACACCAGGAGTGGCTCTTCCCGTTTCAGTTCACTGATCATGCTGGGCGAGAGACGCGAAAGCTTGCGCTAGCGTTAAATCTCACTCAGCTGGTCCAGGGGCAACGAGGGTGCCGGATGTTGATTCGCATACGGCTAATTGCTTGGACCTTCTGCTGACAACAGATACCGGCCACTGTCTGGTGAAGTCTGTATCCGTCTACTTCTCGCCTGATCCCAGCCCAAGAGGTACCAGATTGGGATGGGATGCGATCTTTCTTCGCATCCTATCCTTGGCAGCCTACTTGCTTTTCTTAGGCTGATCCTACGTCGTGCGCGGACGGAGTGACGGACGTGTTGCGTAAGGAAATGGAGTACTACATTCCGTTATCTGACGTAACAATGTCTAGCGAAGACCGACCTTGGTTTGGCGCCGAATGTAACCGCGCCGATACGTTTAAACATGAGGCGTACCATGCCTGGGTCGACGCTCGATCGCGCAAAGCAAGTGACGTGAGTCAGAGGAAGAAAACCTACAACAGGGCTGCCAAGTCCTGCAAAAAGGTGCTGCGAGGGGCTCGGTTCGACCACATTAGCCGAATAGGGATCAAACTTGCTTCCTACCCAGCAGGTAGTAAAGCGTTTTGGTCCCTGGCTAAATCGGTTGAATCGAACTTCTGCCGTCCCTCATTACTACCACTGCTGAAACCCGACGGGTCGCTGGCGCACTCCGCTAAGGAGAAAGCAAACTTGTTTGATTCTCTTTTTGTGGCATCTTCGCGTCTGAATCCTGGTGGCGCGCACCCCCCTTCTTACTCTGATGGATGCGAGACGAGTATGTCGGACATTCGCATCCATGAAAAGGACGTACGTAGGGTGTTGCGCAACCTCGACGTAAATTAGGCAAGCGGCCCTGACGGTATACCAGCAATTGTTCTTAGAACCTGTGCGCCTGAATTGTCTCCGATCATGACACGCCTGTTTCGCCTTTAGTATGAGACTGGAATAGTGCCAAATGCTTGGAAGGAAGCCAACGTACAGCCCGTGCCCAAAAAGGGCAGTTTAGCTGACCCAGCCAACTACAGACCCATCTCTGTAACGTCTATACTTTGTAAGAGTATGGAACGCTTGCTTAATAGCTAGCTCCTGGCATACCTAGAAGCTAACGATATCCTTAGTGACCGCCAATACGGGTTGCGCCGAAATCGGTTTACTGGGGATCTTCTTGCGTATGCCATTCACATATGGAGTGAGGCCATCGAGAGACACGGGCTTGCCGTCTCCCTCGACATCTCGAAGACTTTTGATAGAGTCTGGCATGAAAGCCTTATTGGTAAGCTTCCTTCATTCGGTCTGCCCGGTGGTCTGTGTGATTGGATTGCAGACTTCCTGTGGGATCGGTTCATTCGAGTAGTTATAGATAGCTGCTCATCGGACCAATTGGATATTAATGCCGGGGTCCCTCAGGTGTCGGTACTCTCAGCGACATTATTCTTGTTGCACATAAATGAGCTGCTAAAACTCGGCACCTTTGGGTATGCAGACGACAGCACTTGCTGAGAGATACTTGTACAACGCACGGGCTACTGGGCCTGAGGTCCTGTCTCTTCGTGAGGCCATGGTGGAGCGGTTGAGCTTGTCCTTGGAGGCAGTCTCCGAATGAGGTGAAGCCAATCTGGTCAAGTTCAATGCCGCTAAAACACAGGCGTGTCTTTTTTCCGCTAAAAAGAGCCAATTTCATCCGCCTCCATCTTTCCGAGGCGTAACCGTGCCGATAACGGACCATCTTGAGCTTCTTGGTGTAACGCCCGTTGACATCGACACTCAATTTTGGCCCATACATTAAGGCAAAGGCTCAACTGGCTGCCAAAAAGTTGGGGATCCTTGCGAAGGTGAGACGGTACTTCACGCCCGAACAGCTGCTTAAGTTGTACCAAGCGCAAGTTCGATCTTGCATGGAGTACTGTTCTCATCTCTGGGACGGATTTGCCAAATATCAGCTTGATGCACTAGAGTCGATCGAAAAATGGGCCAAAAGGCTCATTGGCAATAAGGCACTGTTGAGTCAAAGCTCCAACCCTTGAACATCGTCGCCTAGTTGCCAGCTTGTCGGTCCTTTATCGGTTACATTTCGGGGACTGTGCGATGGAATTGCATGATCTAATTCCGCAAAGCCCGTTTCATCATCGGACTACAAAACGTACGGCGATGCGCCATAGGTACATGGTGGACATCCCACCCATATGCACTAAACGTTTTGGAAATGCTTTCAAAAAGCGTACCGCTAAGGAGTGGAATTCCCTGCCTGAGTCTTGTGTTTCCCGATAGCTACAATCTCGGGGTCTTTTAGTCAAGACTGAATAGGTTACTTCTAGGCAAGCGTGCTACACCTTCGAGTGGCCTATCGAAGAACCTTTTTTAATAATATTTTTATGTTTCAGCAAGAGGACGTCTCTGTACAACTTGAGGCTCTTGACATATTGGCTGATCTGTTGAGCAGATTTGGAGGCTTACTCATAACTTTCCACCCCATGTTGCTCAATTCTCTACTGCCACAACTCGCTTCACCACGTCAGGTACGTAGTGAGACTGGAACATAAAAAAATAGATGTTTCAATATGATCATATTGAAACATCTATTTTTTTATGTTCCAGTGTTAAAAATCACTTTGTTTTTAAGCTCAAGATAAACACGATAATTCATATAACTACATAATTCCAATAAATATTATTCTTCGTGTTAAACTTTGGACTTTTATATCTAACTACAAATCAAAGCACTATCTAGAGGCATTCTGTACAAAAAACACTATAGACTCGTTTAAAACTGTTACTAAAATGTGATCCTCCATAGTCAGTCACCTAGTCCCTTAGGAAAAATAAGAAGTCCGTAGCCTCATACTAACAACATGGTCATTTATACAGGCTGTACGTAAACGCACCATAGTTGCATTGTCACATCTGGTCATGTCTTGCAATGCATCTCTTTACAACAAACTTATTGATCATCTACTGGAGGGGCTCAGTTCTTCCACATCATCCAGCGTCAGCCGCACTCATATACAGTGTATTGCATCTATTTGGTAAGACATTATTTCTAAATATTTATTTATCAATTAAGCTAATAAAAAAAAAAAACTAATTAGACTATTAAATACTAGAATAAATGAATATTCTTTAATATTAAGATCAATTTTGATTTAGAATAAATAAACATTCTAAATCAAAATTCATGAAATAGTTATTTATGCTACAAGTGCGGAAGGTAAGTGATTTCCGATGAGTGGATAAATCGACACAAGTCGGAAATCATCTTACGCACGTGTATCATACAACATTTTACTATACATTGTGCGAGGAAATAAAAAAATATATCTGAACCAAGCAAGAAATTAATAAAATGGCGGGCTTATTCAAGGGCGCTCAGCATATCCACAGATTAACTTTTACTGCGCATGTGCAAATAGCTGTCACGTCGTAACGCAAAAAGGCACGAGCAAAATATTCATTCTGCCAAACATATTTAATGAATATTTAAAATTAATTTATTGACCAAAATCTAAATCTAGAGTAATTAAAACCGCCTTAAATGAAGTATTAGTTTTGTTTTACCTTTTATATGATTGATAATCTGTACTTAACTAATTTTTTAAACTTTTCTCAAATAATAAAAACTCTATGCGGCAGGTTGACGTTGGAGTTAAAAATTAAAAAAGTACAGGAAAGTAAAAAGCACTAGTAAAAAAAATTGACACTTTCCGCACAGTTGGAAAACGCTCTTTTCGAGGACATGCATTGTGAAAATTATTATTTATTAATAAGGATAGAGAAATTGAGTAAAGGCCTCCCTTCTTTTTTCACCAGTTGGCTATCTTTGGTTTTTTGATCACTTTTCAGAATTTCTACTTCAGTTTTCTTTACTCAATATGGCTAGCCCAGTGTATAACTTTTTTGGACCGTCTATTCTTATTTAAATGTGCAATTGCTAATATATTGGCCTTTTTCCTAATGTCCAAGTTTCTCTGTTTTCATTCTAAATATGTGCACACCAAAAACAAACAAGATACGTACATGTGAAGTAACAAAGATTGATATTTTAGTCGCCAAGCTGGTCATAGATTTGGCGAACAGCTGTGGCGTGTCGCGCCTCAGGTCCTAGAATACTCAACTGATGCAGATGAAGAGCTCCGCGAGCATTGCCTGCAGGCACTCGAAGCCTTTGTACTTAAGTGTCCCAAGGAGGTGCAGCCCCATATCCCTACGGTAAGAATATCTTTAATAATATTATAATGTGCGATTGTTTTGTAATCTCTGGGAATACTGATCCGATTTTGTAAATCTTTTCTACTAATAGAAAGTGCCTACAAATTTTAAAAGTCCTGCCACGGGCCGAATGAATCCGCGAGATAAAATAATATTTTTTATTAAAAGAAACAGGCGCTTGGCACAATAAAATGTGGTCTGTGATAAATATAATGACTCATTCGTAAGCTTTGCCAGTCATGTTAAGACACAATTTTTTTTTTTCGCTGCCTTTTTTTTGTGCACAATGAACAAATTCTTTTTTTCAACAGATAATCGACCTCTGCCTTAAAATGATTACCTACGATCCTAATTATAACTACGAAGATGAGGAAGAAGAAGGCGGCGGTGAAGATGAAGAGATGGAAGACGAGTCCTTCGCTCCTGACGCTGAACCGGAGTCAGATTCTGAAGAGTATTCTGATGATGATGACATGTCATGGAAGGTAAGAAAGAAAGAAAAAGTATTTTTATTTGCCATAAAACAACCCTTAACGATACTATTTATTAGCACTACTGCAATTATGTTAGGAAAGACCAGGAAAAAAAGAAGCACAGTTCGACGAAGAAGAGTTGAGATCTAGAAGGGGGACAAGTTCATAGCCATTCCTTAAACAAAGCTATAATGTAAAACTTGACGTAAATTATTATTTTCTTAGATATTGAATTTTTAACTTGTCATCTCGAAAAATTTTATGACCGTAGTAAGTATATAAATAAACATGGAAGCATTCCTAGCTTAAAAAACCGGCTAAGTGCGAGTCGGACTCGCGCACGAAGGGTTCCGTACCGTTATCGCAAAAAACGGCAAAAAACACGTTTGTTGTATGGGAGCCTCACTTAAATCTTAATTTTATTCTGTTTTTATTATTTGTTGTTATAGCGGCAACAGAAATACATCATCTGTGAAAATTTTAGCTGCCTAGCTATCACGGTTCATGAGATACAGCCTGGTGACAGACGGACAGACAGACAGACAGACAGACGGATCGCGGAGTCTTAGTAATAGGGTCCCGTTTTTACCCTTTGGGTACGGAACCCTAAAAAATGATCCAACGCACATTGTGCCGCGGTGGGCGGAGCTTACCGATCGTGCCGCTCACGCTAATCACGCTTTTAGTTCGTCCGCAGTAGGCAACAGCGGCAGTCGACTAATATTTACCGTTTTTCGCGTGTTAAATGTTTAAAAATGCCTTCTTGTGCAGTGAAGTAGTGCATAAATAAATCACATTTGCATAACAAGAATGTTGGAATTAGTTTTCACGTGTAAATACATCGCAATTCATTATATTTCTATTAAAAACCGGCCAAGTGCGAGTCGGCCTCGCGCACGAAGGGTTCCGTACCATTATCGCAAAAAACGACAAAAAAAACACGTTCGTTGTTTGGGAGCCCCACTTAAATATTTAATTTATTCTGGTTTTAGTATTTGTTGTTATAGCGGCAACAGAAAATACATCATCTGTGAAAATTTCAACTATCTAGCTATCACGGTTCATGAGATACAGCCTGGTGACAGACGGACAGACAGACAGACAGACGGATCGCGGAATCTTAGTAATAGGGTCCCGTTTTTACCCTTTGGGTACGGAACCCTAAAAATGAAGTATGCCACGAAATCTGTGGGGATGATGTTATGCTAACCAAACAATTTCCTTTTTTACCTGACAATAATGACAAATATAATTTTGATTACAATCTAAGGTACAATACACGCCATTATTTTTCTATATGGGGACGGCACTATGCAAAATATACCAAGTTATTTTAGGTACATAAAAGTTCCTTTAATAGCATGGCGAAAAATAGATGTCGGTGCTGTATCTTTATCTTTTCTAATATCTTTTTGGTCAATAAAAGATGGTTCTTTAACACGTATTGCGGTAGGATTTAACTGGTAGAAGTCATCACGCGGAAAAGCGTTCATACTTCTATGCGATTTTCTTCTTTCGAATTTGGTCAAAATATAAATCCAAAATGACGGCTGCGAAAACTTTCATATTTTTCATCATGTGTTTAGTTTTCGAGGGTGCTAAAGTCTGTTGTGAGGCTAAAATAATCCAAGATGACAAAAAATTAAAAAAATGTTTTTGTTAAAATCATACGTGAGAAGGAACTTTGTTCCTGACGGTGCACGGTGGTCCCCTGATCACACACGTTTATTTATGCTTCTATAATTTTTTTCATATTATTTTAATACCATCACTATCATCTATACTAATCTAATATTATAAAGAGGTAAATTTTTTAAGTTTGTATGTAGGGGGTAATCTCAGGAACTACTGGTTGGAATTGAAAAAATATTTTTGTGTTAGATAGTCCATTAATCGAGGAAGGTATATAACATCACGCTACGACCAATAGGAGCGGAGAATAAATGAAAAATGTTGTAAAAACGGGCAAGAATATTACTTTTTGAGGGCTTCCGTTGCGTGCGCTGCGTAAACGGTTTCAGTTATGCAATCATGTATGTAGGGTAGGTAGGGTAGGTGTAGGGGAGGTGTAGGGTAGGTGTAGGGTAGGTGTAGGGTAGGCGTAGGGTAGGTGTAGGGTAGGTGTAGCGTCGGTGTAGGGTAGGTGTAGTAATTAATAATTGCGTTGCACCATATTGCATACAAAATCCCGGGCAACGAGAATGGTGGACACAGTGGCGTCGTAGAAATGTCGTTAGCGGCCTATACGTTAGATGGTAATTTAAACCCCAACTATCAGTAAATAAGGTCTATTTTTAACTGTGCATCATGAGTTGTAATAATATTGTTTGTGTACTTTGGCTAGTTTGGCGAATCAGTGGCGGGGTTTCGAAGTGTGAGTTTGTTTGGGATTTTGTGTCAAGATGCGCGTTAAGTTCCTTCGAAGTAATGCTTCCATGTTTATTTCCGTTCACTGCTTACTGTACATATGCTAGGAATGTTCATCGCTCACTGAAGTGTGTCTAGATAATCTACCCATTGTCGACAATACAAAACCATAATGAAAATAATAATAACCAGCCAAGTACGATTCGGACGCGCTAGCCGAGTATTCCATAGGACTTAGGATTTTCGGTTAGGTTTCCCTGTAAATTATGAATGAGGCCCTTTATACCTCAAATTATATACTAGTTAAATTAGTCGTCACTATTTTTAAAAGTTTATTTTATTATTTTGGTAAAAAATGTACCTCTGCTGTGTTTTTAGGGTTCCGTAGCCAAATGGCAAAAAAACGGAGCCCTTATGGATTCATTATATCTGTCTGTCTGTCCGTCCGTATGTCATAGCCACTTTTTTCCGAAACTATAAGAACTATGCTGTTTAAACTTGGTAAGTCGATGTATTCTGTGAACCGCATTAAGAATTTCACATACAATTTTTTTTGTTTTTCTAAACTGAATAGTTTGCGCGAGAGACACTTCCAAAGTGGTAAAATGTGTCCTCCCCTATAACTTCTAAACTAAGAGAATGATAAAACAAAAAAATATATATGATGTACATTACTATGTAAACTTCCACCGAAAATTGGTTTGAACGAGATCTAGTAAGTAGTTTTTTTTAATACGTCATAAATCGTAAACCGCAATTTTCCAAGTACGGAACCCTTCGTGCGCGAGTCCGACTCGCACTTGGCCGGTTTTTTTTAAATGAAACAGTTGTTGATAAGAAATAATAAGAATATTATTATTTAAAAATAATGCACAAGTTTATATAAATTATTAACTTAAAAATAAACAATATATGATGATTTCGATTATTTATTTACCTATTTCACCCGACGTTTCGTTTCGTTGCAACACGGCCGAAACGTCGGGTGAAAAAGGTAAATAAATAATCAAAAACATCGCGTTAAATGCCCGTGATATATTGTTTTTCAATTACGAAACGCTAAAGTTTTAAAGTTAATAAATTTAAAAGTATTTCTGTCGACCGCGACTGTGCTCGGTCCAATATTGCCCAAGAATCCCTGTAAAATCGTTATGTCCATGTGTTCGTGCAAAATGGTTCTTTGTTCGAAGTGGCCTCTCTGTCTACGGCGCGCCGCCTCCGCCGCTTACATATTTTGTGACTGAGGTATGGCAAAAGAGTTTTATTTAGAACGCAAGCAATAAAACGTCGAGTGACTCGACACATCATAACTCATAATATTCGTGCCGGTGCATTATACCTAGAGTACTCTGAATTTTCACAGGCTGTCAACCTTGTAAGTAAATGCTGACGCTCAGTCATGGTCATGTGCTTGGTCAGTTCAAGAGATGACATTAACAAAACTTGACATAAAAGTATAAAAAGTTTTGTCAATGTCGTCTCTATCAGGGCCCGTCGAGGCGGCTCGGTGCTCTTTCATTAAGAATATCAACAACAAAGAAAACAATATTAACAACAGATCGTCATTAAAATCTGAATTGACTTGTGTTTTGTTCTCAGGTGAGGCGTGCGGCAGCCAAGTGCTTGGAGTCAGTTATCGCAACACGTCACGAACTTCTCGGTGAAATGTACCTGACCGTATCACCCGCTTTGATTGCTAGATTTAAAGGTACAGTTCATTTTCTGCTTTTATAATCACACTAGCATCTGCCATCGGCTTCGCCCGCGTGAAAACGGATTTATTATCGCAAGGGAGCATTATATCGGAATGAAAAGTAGCCTATATGTTATTCCAGACTATAATCTATCTCTGTGCCAAATTCCATCCAGATCCGTTTAGCCGTTTTAGCGTGATTGAGTTACAAACATACCCACATCCATCCTAACTATTGCATTTATAATGTTAGTAAGATTAAAAAAATACTTTTGCCTGTGCCTTTGTTCCCATTCCACAGGAACCGTGGATTTCCCAGGATAAAAATTAGCCTGACACTCAGCATTAGTGTACCTTCCTATCAGTTGAACAATTTTCGTATTTGGATCAGAACTTTCAGAGATAACCTTTGACTAACATATAAAAAAACTTTATAAGTAACCTGAAGTTCTGAACTATTAATCAATCAATCTGCCTAGCCTATGTTGGGGTCGGCTTCCAGTCAAACCAGATTCAGCTGAGTACCAGTATTTTGCATGGAGCGACTGCCTATCTGACTTCCACTCAATCCAGTAACTGGGTAATACTATACCCCTTGGCAAGACTGGTGTCATATCTCAGGCTTTCTGACTACCCGTAACGACTGACCAAGATTATCAAATGCCGGGGCCAACGGCTTAACGTGTTTGCCGAGGTACTCTGGAAACCAGCTGTGTAAAGATAGTCACCCACCCATCCACAGACCGACCTCGGCAGACCACGAGCTCTGAACATATGATTCTAAAGCCATGTTTGTTTCTATGTCCAGAACGCGAAGAAAACGTGAAGTGTGATATTCTGAGCGCGTACACCGCTCTGTTGAGGGCTACCCGTCCACCACCAGCTTTACAGTTGGCCATTGTGCCCACCGACAACTCGCCACAAGCACTGCTTTTGCAAAGGGTAAGTTGAATGTGTTGCTTTGATCTCATTCTATCCCATGAGAGATCGCAAAGTCTGAGGATGGAATAGTAACATGAATTGTGCGTCTAAATTTCTACGTGTTTACATACTCATGTCATATAGAAAATTTGAGAGTGCCATAGGATATGCAGGGGAAAAACCCACATATTCTATGGAACTCTGACATATTGCAGCTTTCTTAGTGAAATGACATGGGACTTAAACTGTGACTAACTACTATAAGTACACCATGTTATTTTTATGTTATGTTTACAATCATACTTTTCAGCTTTCCCTCCTATAGTTATTCCCTATTAGTTCAGGATGTCTGTAAGGGAACCTGGTGATCCAATGATTCGTGTCTGTATTTGGGTGACGCCTGTGCACTTGTGGAGGTCGTGCGCGACCGTTCCATCTATGCCTCCTTGCATGCCTTGCACAGAGGACCGTCGGTTACAGCTGCAACCATTCATCATCATTATCCACAGCCCGACTTCGCTCATTGCTGAGCAAAGGCTTCCCTCTTCTTGTGCCAATACCCACGATCCTTTTTTTTTTTTGATCTTCGTAGAACATGCCTAACGCATACCGCGCCGTCCAGGGAGACAACGTGGTTATGTGGGGCTTGCACCTACTAAAAACTCTACCTGTGCACCTACTTTCGCCTTGATGGGTGGGCCGCGAGAACTGCTACTCATGATATTCGCGACCCATCCAGCGTGGCCCACCTCTTTCGGCGATGTCTGGGTGCACTGGGACATCACCACAACTTCAGGGGCCGTGCAGCATGAGCGAAATGAGTCCCGATATATCGTCCGCTGATACCTGTTATGGCGGCATCAAGTCGGGCGTTTCGCCGCTTGCGCCTCCTGCCCTCCTGCGACGAATCGGCACAGCGAGAAAGTCTGCCTCCCTGACCTGCGCCGCCGCTTTCTTCTGCGAGATAACATCCTCGCAATAAGACGCAACTACCTCCCGTGCCCTTTCACTGCTGACCATGGCCCTAACAATGGCCGGTGATCCCCACGTTCCTTTGCCAGCCTCATCCAAGGTCAACCAACCACAATCAGTCCACTCCATCCAGTACAATCCGTTAACCATATTCCAACCTCAACCAACATTATTCTATAACAAATCTGTCCATCCCTTAGGTGTCAGGTGTGGTCCGCGGCGCGTTGCGCGTGATCCGTGGGCGCAGCGTGCGCGCGCGCGGCTGTGCGCTGGCGTTGTTGCGCGAGCTGCTGGCCGCCGCGCCGGGCTGCCTCGCCGACCACGCCGCCCGCGTCATCCGGGCGCTCACTCCCGCGCTCACGTAAGTATTACTCTCGCAATCTACTGCGAACCAACTACTAGCTCAAAATAAATGTGCACATCGCCCCCCACTCCCGCCTACTCGCGCGGCGCCTCGCGTTTGCCTCATGCGCCAATAGCGAGAGTCGAACTTAAGAGTGCCTTGACAGCGCCAAGTATTTTGACCGGTCCGTAAGTGATATGTAACGCCGATATCTAGTAAAGTACCTTTTTCGTAAAATACCTCGGCGGGTTAAAAATGTAGTGGAAGTTATAGCCATCAAGACACCATTCGGAGCAAAAAATCTGAGGATCCAGTGAAATGGTTTGCGGTTGCAGGAGGGAGAGGCCAATGTCCGGCAATGAATTCTAATGCTCAAGGTGATCAATTCTAGTCAGAATTGATCACCTTGAGCATTGATGGCGATGATATACGTTCTAAATTCATGTATGATATTTTCTATGACCCATAATTCAGTGACAAGAGCACAGCGTCATCAATGAAGATCGAAACGCTCGTGTTCGTGGTGTGCCTGGTGCGCGGCCACCCGGCGGCGACCATGCGGCCGCACGTCGCTGCTCTACTGCCGGCGGTACTCTGCTGTGTGCACGACCCATTCTACAAGGTCACCGCCGAAGCTCTGAGGGTGCTGCAGACACTCGTCAAAGTTATGCGACCACTAGGTAAGTTAATATTACACAGTGACATCCAAATGAGTCGCTGGAGGCACAACATAGTTAGATAGGGGTACTCCAATGACCCCCAGTGTAATTGCGGGGCTATATCCCAAACAATGCCTCACCTCCTATCGTGCTCTCTGTGCAACAACACCTGCATCCTGAAAGATCTTTGTGAGGCAAATGAAAACGCTGTTGACGTGGCTGGATTCTGGACAAAACTTATTTAATTTTGGAATCATTCGTACGACGACGAAGAAGTGTCAAGAGCTCTGCGTCATCAATGTAGATCACGACCCTAGTGTTCGTGCTGTGTCGTAGTGCGGCGGTCACCCGGCGGTATTGATGTGACCGCACGTTATTGCCATCTGCCGTTACATCGAGGTCGTATGGTGGCTGCCGCAAAACTACCGGTGGGCCTTGCAGATGCGGCAAACACTAGTCAAAGTTATGCGACCACTGAGTTAGTTCTATAATATGACAACTCCGGCTTCAGCAGTAGTTGTAACCGACATATGCAAAGTCACTGATGTAAGTCTGTGAGCGCACCGGTATTATAGTAGACCTTTTGTCTAACTTTTCGAATTCCATCACACAACATGAAGATCAAGTTATCAGTGATATTATGTGTTAAGTTCGCTTAGGTTTTTCTAGGAGGGTTGTTGGTATGTAATGGACAGGCGCCCATCCATAGACCTACCTCGGCAAGCGTTGCTTAACCATATAGTTCGATACGTACGGCTGTGCCCTAATGTTGAAAAGATAATATAAGAAATAAGTGACTGAGGATCCAGTGAAACGGCTTGTGATTGCAAGAGGCCAATGTCCAGTAATGAGTTCTAGTGATCATGAATAGATCAAGGTGAACAATTCTAACTGATTGCGTTAGCATGCGTAACAAATAAGGTCCATTACCATAAACAATCAACTTAAAACTGCGTACTATCCCGCATTGCTTGAATTTGAATTCTCTGAAGTTGATATATTTATTTAATTAACCTACATTCAAATAACGAAAATAAATAGTGAAAATTATATATGGAGACAAATGACAAGCAACTAATCTTCTATTATTCAACCGTTTTTGCTTTTTACTTTTTCATAATTTTAATCCTATTATTATT
>OX411744.1:13616484-13772713 GCA_948252205.1 Orthosia incerta
ATGTACGCCAGCACCTGAACCGTTTTGTGTTTTTGAGCCATGTGTGTAGATATGCACTTCATTGGCTCCTGACTGATCTCTTTTTTCCACTACTGTTTGTATGACATAGTTTTTGTTGAACATAGGTTGGTTTGGTGTACTATCACACAGTACACCAAACCAACCTACACACAGACAGTTTGTACGTTACACAATTGACATAAAGTTCATTATGCTATGTACAATTTCGATGCAATAATTTCGCTTCCATTCCAATTTGCGCCAATGTAAATTGAGCCTTATGCACAAGCGTACCCACACTCTGTTCCTTAACTCTCACAGTTAGATGGGACGGCAATCCGACACGACCGGAGAGAGATATGGCGCAGGCCTAACGGCTTTACCAGCCACGGGGGTTTTATACCGCCAACTCCCAAACTCCGGGCGGCCACTAAGAATTAAATAATAGGAAAAGCCCAATAACATTTTGCCCGGTACTTGGGAATCGAACCCGGGATCTCGCACTCAGCAGCCTAATTGCGCAAGAAATCCACATCGCGTCTTTCATCTCGCAAGTGATTGGTTGATTAATGATTTGTTTGTGTATATATTTCGCGCACAGCGAAGTATTTTGTATCGGAAACGTGCCTGGTGGTTGCCGGAGCTTTGGTACAGAAAACGTCGGTTGTCCCTTATCCTTCCAATATTATATATACATCTTCCCATGATAACCCCCGAACGCACACGGTTTTCATCTCTTACGTAAACATTTGTCGATTGATGATTTGCTTGTTATAGCGGATGTATCCGAACGTCTCCCTGGTCGCAAAGGTAGAGGTAGGCCGCCTGAGCGATACTCGCCGTAATGCGTATCCGAACGCACCTTCGCTCATGCGTCTCGCGCCAACCAATAATAGCCGAGACGGCGCGATTACCAGCCACTGATTGGCTGTTTGTTTAGTATTGTTAAGTTGCTAGATTGGTGTTGGTTTGAAGGTCGCCACAATAATTATAATAAGGGTGGCGACATTGAAATGGTACTTCGGGCTCTGTTCTGAAAAGTGACATGATTGTATTCAAAGTTTTATTAAAAAGTTCAAGTTTATGCCCATTACAAAACCCTTTCATTTAAACTGACTCACCCCGACTACATCTTGGCACCCAACGTGTGTTTCAGTGGTTTTTGTTATGTGGATCAAACTTCGTTGCAAAAAGTTCGTCAAGTGAAAACTTTAGGTACTTTGCAAAATGCCGCGGACTCGCAAGTCGCTTTCCGCCGACAAAGAATCAAACTTAGAAGAATCCGAACAATCAAACAATATAACTATGACACAAGACGTCCTTACGACCTTATTGTCATCTATTCAACAGTCGCAAGCAGAGTTTTTCAATCAAGTCCTTCATGATTTCCGTTCGTCGACGCCGCAAACATCGATGGATGTCGGTACGTCTGCCGCCGCCGCCGAGGCCCTTGTGAAGTCAACAGCAAACTTTTCGAAATGTTCGTCCAAGTTCAGCGGTAATCCTGAGGAATCCGTGGAAAACTTCATTGATGCCATCGAAGTTTACAAGTCATGCCTAAACATAAGCGATGCGAACGCTCTCTTAGGTATGTCGATGCTGCTCACTTCTTCAGCAGGAACATGGTGGCAGGGCGTCAAGGGCACTACGAAGACATGGGATGAAGCTTTAACTAGACTCCGAAGTGCATATGGCGAACGTCGCCCGCCTTTTCGGATTTACCTAGAATTGTTCTCCTTAGTACAAGGCAAAGAAAATACAGATTTATTCATATCTAAAGTCCGAGCCTTATTTGCCAAGCTACCACAAGAAGACTTGTGCGAACGAGTCGAGTTGGATATGACCTTTGGATTGCTGGATCGCCGCATCCGCAAGCGTGTCGACAGAGCTGCAGTGACGACATTCGACGAGTTGCTGAAAAAGGCGCGAGCTATAGAGGATTCGCTAAACGAATCACAACATGGCCGCCTACCGCAAAAGTCATCGTCTGACCGCGAAGAAGGATCACGCGCCGCCGCCGTCGAGCCTGCGCGTTCTACCTCTTCGGGTTCTGCTCCCCGCTCTTCCTCTGCCTCTGCCGGTAGTCGCACGGGTGACTCGTCAACGAAAAAGGCAGGGAATGTGAAGTTGTTCTGTGTTTACTGCAAACGTAGCGGTCACACAAAAGATACGTGCGAAAAATTAGTAAAATGTAACAAAAATAACTCAAAAAGTGAGGACGTAAAAGACATTAAATGTTACGGTTGTGGTGCCGCGAATGTCATTAAGTCTAAGTGCTCAAAGTGTAACCCTAATAGTGCTAATAACGTGAAAGATAAAGAACATTCGGCGTTCTATTCGTTATCTTCGGCTCGTGAATCTCGGGTGCCCACCGGTCGCATTGAGTCGCATCCCGCGCGCCCTGTGTGTCCAGGGCTGCATGGCGACAAACGCTGCGTGGTCAACGCGCCGCCACCACAAGCGCCCACCCCGCCGCCGCGAGGTAGCGCGATGTTCGTCGGTGCGGGCGCGCCCGCGCCCCCTAGCGTCAACCAGTGCAAGACTTATCACGAACTTCGAGGTAACCCTGCGCAAGTCGTAGGGGTTTCTGATAATAAATGTAGTTGTGTTACTTGTTTTCCTAATTCTAATGTTGTTGTCGTAGGTACTAACTGTTCCGATAAAGGTGTACCTAAATGTTTAAATGCTTCTTGTGAAAATTGTGTTTTACCGTGTAGTAGTTTTAAGAATTTCAGATCACAAAAGATATACGTTAATAATAGCGTTAATCCTCTTTCTGTGTCTTTAAATGATAATTTCGATAATAATTGTGTTATTTATCGGTATTTTTGTGTTAATGAGCCTGTCGTATGTTTTTGTAGAAATTCAAAAATGTGTGTTTGTACTACTTGCGATCAGGGGGAGTTCGCGTTATCGTTACTGGATAGTGATAGTACGACGCAGTCGGTATTGTTTAATGGTTGTCAATCTTTTGCTGGTAATTCCGACGGATCAAAATCTTGCACTCGCGATTTTATGCCTATTGCCAGTGATAAGCCATTTTGTAACATTGCCAGTGGCTCTAAACATTTTTCTGATATTGCAAGTAGTTGTCAACATTTTTTCGAGAACACAGGGGGTTCTCAATTTTTTTCAAAAAACATACTCGATTTTGAAAACACTAATGAATCTCAACATTTTTGCGGAATTGCCAGTGGTTCCCAACCTTTTTCCGGTAATCGTAATAATGTTCGATCTTATCTTCGGCCCGTGCTAAAAATTAGTATTTTAGGTTGTAATGGTACTGCTTTGGCAGATTCGGCAGCGAAAAGCTGCGTTGCTGGCCATACGCTATACGCTCTCCTAAAGGCCAAAGGTCATCCTATGTCCTCTCGTATGGAAAATGTAAAATTAGCAGATGGTGTCAGTAGGTTATTGAATGTACTCACAACCGAAGTCAATGTGACTCTTGAAGGCAGAACCAGGCTTATAAATTTTTTAATTTTTCCAGACTCGGACAGTAACGAAAGTCTTTTAGGTATAGATTTTTTAATACAATTTAATATTAGTATTGATTTTGGAAATGCTAAATGGCACTTTGCTGACAGTGTTGAGCAGTTCGATCTTCTCTTTGAAACAGCACACCACGTTGAGAGTGTGCCTATTAATAGTATACTTAGGGACGAGGAAGCGTCACGTCTTAGCGACGATCAGCGTAAGGTTCTTGCTCAATTCCTTTCTGAAAATAAGGACGTATTTGAGTTAAAAGGTGAACCGACGACTTTCGCAGAACATGTCATTGACACCGGCGATCACGCTCCTATCGCGGTTCCTCCGTATAGGCTCACCCCTGCAAAAAGAGAGATTATGCAGGCAGAGATAGAAAAGATGTTAGCTGACGATATCATTGAAGAGTGCGAATCGGCATGGGGCTCTCCAGCATTGTTAGTGCCTAAAAAGAACGGACAAATTAGATTCTGTGTAGATTATCCAAAACTTAACGCGATAACAAAAACTGATGTGTACCCGATGCCGCTTATAGACGAGTTAGTACAGTCTACCAAGCGCAATTGCATCATGAGTACCTTAGATATGAGAAGTGGATTTTGGAATGTGTCAGTCAGGGAGTGCGACAGAGATAAAACGGCCTTTTTGACTCCTTTTGGTACGTACCGGTTTAAAAGGATGCCGTTTGGACTCAAAAACGCTCCATCCACCTTTCAACGGCTCATAGATAGACTGCGCTCTGGCGCCTCACTTAAGAATGTCACTCTATTAGCTTACCAAGATGATTTGCTCGTGATATCAGAAGGTTTCGGTCAGCACATCGCTGACTTACGTGCAGTTTTTGAGAGGTTGCGCATGTTCAATCTTCGCGCCAATCGCGAAAAGTGTGTTTTTGCGCGCGAAGAGGTGAAATACTTGGGTCATGTCATCACGCAGGATGGGGTTTCGCCTGATCATGACAAAGTTCGCGCTGTGGCGGACATGAAAGCACCAAGTTCGCTACGTCACCTCAGAACGTTTCTTCAAACCTGTTCGTGGTTCAGAAAGTTCATTTTGAACTTTTCAAATGTAGCTGAACCCCTAACACGACTATTAAAGAAGAATCAGACTTGGGTATGGGGCCCTGAGCAAAATCAGGCGTTTCAGGAGCTTAAAAGTCGCTTAACGTCTGCGCCCATACTGATCCAAGCTGATTATAGTAAACCGTTTATCTTGCGTACAGACGCAAGCAATTACGCTCTCGGAGCAGTGTTATTACAGGGTGAAGGCAAAGATGAACGCCCGATCGAATATGCGAGCCGCCTTTTGACCCCTGCCGAGCGTAATTACAGCACTACCGAAAGGGAAGCTCTTGCGGTAGTATGGTCAGTTGATCGGTTTAGAGGTTATATTGAAGGTCAACAAGTTATTATAGGTAGCGACCATCAACCTCTTAAATGGTTGTTGAGCTTAAAGTCGCCGTCAGGTAGACTAGTTCGATGGGCGCTGAAATTACAGGAGTTCAATATTCAGTTTGAATATACTCCGGGCAAGGCCAATGTGGTCGCTGACACACTAAGTCGTCCTGCCTGTGAGGAAAACTGTAAAGATCAGTGTGGTATTTGTTCCGTCGTTGTGGACTTACCCACTAGAAGCCCTGCTGATCTCCGACTTGCTCAATTAAGTGACTCTGAAATAAAAAAAATAATTAGTGGTCTTGAAAGTAATGATGCTGTTGAAGAAAAACGCTGGTCCGAACGAGGATACTTCATGCAGCAAGGAGTACTTTATAGGTACAACCCCGATGTCGACGTTGCGGAACCACAGCTTGTACTTCCTGTGAGCTTACGTCTTGATGTCTTGAGGGAATGCCATGATACTCCCATTGCTGGTCATCAAGGTATTGATAGGACCTTCCATAAACTGTCACAGCGATTTTTCTTCCCTGGCATGAGACGATTTGTCGCCGATTTTATTAAGTCTTGCGCGACATGCCAACGGTACAAGTCTTCAAACGTGAAGCCTTCAGGTCTTCTACAGACCCCAGTGTTAAATCAAAGGGGAGAAGTCTTGGCAATCGACTTGTTTGGCCCGCTCCCTCCTGGAGAGAAGGGGGAGAAGTACATTTTGCTCGTAGAAGATACAGCAACTCGGTGGGTCGAGCTTTTTGCTCTTGTAGACGCCACCTCAGTAGTCTGTGCTCGTACATTGATAGAGGAGTACTTCCTTAGATATGGTATACCTCGCCGGATTATATCCGACAATGGCGTACAATTTGTTTCCTCTGTCATGCAACAATGTACATATATATTAGGAATTAAACAGGACTTGTTACCTTTATATCACCCTGAGGCAAACCCGGCCGAGCGGAAAAATAGAGACCTTAAGGTGCAGCTAGCCCAGTTGGTGGACACACAGCATTGTTCGTGGCCCAACCACTTACCTTCTGTTCGCTTCGCCATGAACTCGGCATTATGCAAAACAACCGGTGTTTCTCCAGCTTTCCTCACCTTAGCAAGGGAGCTCCGTTCACCTGTCGATGCTCACTTTGATATCAGGGCTGTCCTAGAAAAAGATAATTTTGTTCCCCAAATCACGCCCTACCTTAAGAAATTCTTAGATTCATTAGTTTCTATTAGGGACAAAGTAGAGAAGGAACAGGACAGACGTAAAGATTACGCAGATAAGGGTCGTAAACCTGAAGAATTTGATGTTGGTGATCAAGTTTTGGTAAAGTCGCATGTATTGAGTAACGCTGCTAAAGGATTATCAGCTAAGTTTGTACCAAAGAGGGATGGTCCCTATACGGTCGTTAAAAAAGCTAGTCCTACTACTTACATTGTGTCGCATGTTAGGGATCCCAACGACATCATAGGCAGGTTCCACGCGTCCCAACTTACGCCTTTTATTAATAGAGACGATGCGCCCCTATCTCCAGTTATGTCAAAGCGTAACCGAGGCCGCCCTCGTCATATTCAGCCTGTTTCTGAACTCAATGAGCGGGTTCTTGAGCGAGGACGCCTTATCGAACCCGAGGGGGAGTGTATAGCGGATGTATCCGAACGTCTCCCTGGTCGCAAAGGTAGAGGTAGGCCGCCTGAGCGATACTCGCCGTAATGCGTATCCGAACGCACCTTCGCTCATGCGTCTCGCGCCAACCAATAATAGCCGAGACGGCGCGATTACCAGCCACTGATTGGCTGTTTGTTTAGTATTGTTAAGTTGCTAGATTGGTGTTGGTTTGAAGGTCGCCACAATAATTATAATAAGGGTGGCGACATTGAAATGGTACTTCGGGCTCTGTTCTGAAAAGTGACATGATTGTATTCAAAGTTTTATTAAAAAGTTCAAGTTTATGCCCATTACAAAACCCTTTCATTTAAACTGACTCACCCCGACTACTGCTTGTGTATATATTTCGAGCACAGCGAAGTATTTTGAGTCGGAAACGTGCCTGGTGGTTGCCGGAGCTTTGGTATAGAAAACGTCGGTTGTCCCTTATCCTTCCAATATTATATATATATATCTTCCCATGATAACCCCCGAACGTACACGGTTTTCATCTCGCAAGTGATTGGTCGATTGATGATTTATTTGTGTATATATTTCGCGCACAGCGAAGTATTTTGTGTCGGAAACGTGCCTGGTGGTTGCCGGAGCTTCGGTCCAGAAAACGTCGCTTGACCCTTATCCCCCTAATATTATATGTCTTCCCACGATAACCCCCGAACACACACGGTATTGAACGACCCCAGCAGACCACCGCGGGAATCAATATGAGTACTAGTTGTAATTTGTGTACTACTGTATCACTTTCCACCTGTCTGACAGTAAACGGTAGCTCAAAGAACAAATCCCTAGCTTACCGCTGCTGCATATCGCAGTTTCGCGGGTATAGACCTGGTAGGATCCAAGAGTCGCAGCATTGCTATGGGCCCCAGTGTTTGCCTCTTGGCTTTGTGATCCGAAGGCCTGTATTCAACATTGGGAATTTTCTTGCACAATTAGACAGGAGTCGTAATTGCGAACGCGAGATTTACAAGGCAGTAGGCCAATACAATAGGTTCATAGATAAGAAATCAAAATCATCAATCACATCAAAAAATTATTTATTTGGAAGAGTATACATACATACAGTTCAGAACATGAACACAGACAATACTAACAGTAAATGTCCTTAATGAGACGTCATTAAATGATTATTTATTATTACAAATTACAAGGCCAATTCTTAATTCCAAAACGGACCGTTAATTTAAACAGTCTTAACACTTCTTGGCCTAATCGAATATCACCAAACTGTACCGTTAATAACAGTCGACAATTTTAAATAGTAAAATATTCTTCAATGCTAGTTAAAGCTATGAAGATTACCATTCAGAAAAGTTCTTGACCTTTTGCTAAATGCGCCTGATAGGTACCAACAAGGTATCTGGCATTGTCGAACGATACATTATCAGTCATTATTTTAACGAAAGCTAGACTTAACAAATCGACAACATCATCATCAGCCTTTTAATGTTTCCACTGCTGAAACACAGGCCTGCTCTCTGTGAGAGGGAATGAGGCATAATCCACCACGCGGGCCCAGTGCGGGTGTCACATGTCTTCGAATTTTTGGTGCTAGGACATGCCGGTTTCCTCACGATGTTTTCCTTCTCCGTTTTTAAAGCAGTGTGGTAAAATAATTTACACAAAGTAAAGCGCCACCTGGGTTCGAACCCACGACCTACGAAACGTAAGTCGGTGCCGTTACCACTGGGCAACCACTGCCCTATCGAAAAAAGTCGAGATTCAATGAGGAAGTTTAGATTATGTAGACAACTAGCTTCCCGCGACATCGCCCACGTTCACAGTTAAAAAAAAAAGGTTCCGATCGCCACCAAACTTTACAGGATTACCCGCTGGGTTAATCTAAAGGTTGTCTGATAATTTCATTAAAATCGGTCCAGCCGATTCCGAATCTATAAGGGTCATACACACATACTTTTATAAAATCATATATATACTCCTTTATACACCGTGAAATTTAAGTGGTTGTTTTCCCGCGGCAGAACGACTTGCCTTAAGGAGTACTTTCGAAGCATAGAGTTAAAGTAAAAAAAGAACGATGTTTTTGTTTTAAAATAATAAAAAAAAAAAACATAAACTCGAAAAAGTGAGTAACAATAGTAACTTGTAGGTACTAGGTACTACGGTGAATAATACGGTGGTGACGCGAGTAGTACCTAGTACCTACAAGTTACTATTGTTACTCACTTTTTCGAGTTGATGAATATTTTTTAAATTATTTTAAAATAAAAACATCGTTATTTTTTTACTTTAACTCTATGCTTCGAAAGTACTCCTAAAGGCAAGTCGTTCTGCCGCGGGAAAACAACCACTTAAATTTCACGGTGTATATACATATATATAACGAAAGGACTGGAAATACCATCAATATGAACCAGATACACAATGAGGTCATAAAACGTGAGAGTGAGATAGTAAATATTGTACCGGCGGGATTTTCAACAATTCTACACTGAGTCTCGGCCGTCTCGCTCTTAAATTTTATAACCACAGTTGCCTCGAATTTTGGGGTATATTACAACACATTTAGTATATTGGATTATCATATGAGTAATTATACAGATGAATTTTTCAAGTGGGCAATCCTCTAGTCTCTATGAGGCATAGCGAAAAACATTCAATGGAGTCATGGACTCGAATTTCATCCTTATTAGCGACACTATCGGATAGTGCAGTAATAAAAATTTAAAAAATTACGGCGTGTTTCTTTTCTAAAATCAACTCGGTTCGATTCCTGGCTAGGAATATTGATATTACAAAAATTCAATGGTGCGGTCTTAGTTTTCATCAAAATCAGGCCCGTAACTCCTTTGAGTATTATTCGCTATTTCTCATAATTTCGGATTTGCCCATTGACGCCCACTTGGTACTCCAAGTGGGCGTGGATGGCCAAATCCCTTTGCAGTTCTCACTTATTTCAAATATTTCTCTACTATTTCATATTCAAGTAAATGATTCATCTAAAGTTGCGCAAGTGTCACCCTGATCCCTAATAATACTTCATTATTTTTAAAAGCTTAAGCCAAATTAGGAACTAAGCAAAACTAGAATCAGGCTAAAACGACTTACTTGTATTACATAATTATTTTATTTCGTCTAACAACATTGTTAGTGTCTAAAATTACACAAACGGAGCTATTAAAAAATATTTAAAAATAACTTAACTAAAAATAACTAAAATTATATCACCAGTATAAGAACAGCCATATCAGGGCAACATTAATCTGCATTATTTTTACAATAATTTAGCAACCCTGTAACCATTATTAGGTGGTACATTTGTTTACAGAAATAGTTAAAAAATATTCCTAAGCGAAAGAAATCACGGTGCGATATATTCCGAACTACTATAAACCTACCAAGCATTGATTAATAACTTATTGAAATTACCATTTACCATCAGGTGTCAAACGCAACCATATCGTCACAAAAAAAAAATACTTGAGCAATACCCGGGGCCCAAAACGCATCACAAGATTATAAATGCAATAGATTGGACGCATCATTACTTTTAACACAATTACAAACAGAAACTTGTGTTTGTGCCCTATAATATTACCCGCGTCAAAGGATAGTCTCCGCTGAGATTGACCGCCATGACATAAATTCGGACAGGAGGACTATTTAGTACTATTATTATTCAATAATGCCAAAACAGCTCATACACTAATATTATAACACGAAAAGCTGCTATAATCTACAACAATGAAAGCACAGCAGCAACAGGCACTGCGAAAACGCATCATATCCCAAAATTATTTTTTACCGACGATATCGTAAAGTCGCCTACTACATATTATTTATTGTTATTTTGAGCATGTGCTGTGCTTAAAGGCCGATTTCTGAATTGAGTATTTGGAGTTAAGAATGTGTCAAATCCTACTTTAGTGGCAAATCTGTCAGGTTTTCAGGGGGGAGTACAACTTGACAAATACTCAACTAAAAATGCTTAATTCAGAAATCGGGGTCGATTTCTGAATTGAGTATTTGGTGTGTCAAAACCTACTTTAGTGCCAAATTTTGATAGGTTTTCAGGTTTTTCAATTTGACAACTACGAATGCTTAATTCAGAAATCGGGGCTCGATTTCTGAAATGAGTATTTGGGGTTAAGAATGTGTCAATGCCTACTTGAGTGCCAAATTTTGAAAGGTTTTCAGGTTAAAGTACAATTTGACAACAAATACTCAACTTCGAATGCTTAATTCAGAAATCGGAGGTCGATTTCTGAATTGAGTATTTGGAGTTAAGCATGTATCAAACCCTACTGGAGTTCCATATTTTGACAGGTTTTCAGGTTAAAGTACAATTTGACAAATACTCAACTTCGAATGCTTAATTCAGAAAATGGGGTTAGGCTGTAGACAAAGTGTCATTCTATTAGCGATGGCATAAAAAAAACGCCAAAATTTCGATAGCGCTCGACATTCCCATACATTTTGACTTTTTCCAATCGCTATGAAAGAAAAGGGAGTCAGTGATAGCGGGGCGGTTGACAGGTCGATATGGAAGATGCCGACCTCAAGTAACATGGGACAAGGGCAGGAAGATAAGGCGACGCGCACGTTGATAGAATCTCACATGTCTATAGCCTCAGATGGGGTCTATTTGTTCAAAACCCTCACTAATAATGAACTATACTACAAAAAGTCGCCTACTTGTTTACGAAAAAGTCACACCGTGAATTCATCCTCTTAGACTTCCTTAATTATATGAAACAACAGGTATACTTACCGACTAGTCAGTAGCGCTAAACAGCTACTTTATAACGCAGAGACTCTTTAAAGGCCCAGTTTTTTTATTTTATCCGTTAACTCAAGCAATGATAAAAAAGCTAACCAATGGTTTCAAATTTCGCTAAAAAGCGTTTATTCTTTAATTGTTAGTCTTACAAACGGTCAAATAATTAACTCACCAACTTATTTGACCATTTGTGCGGCTAAAAACTGAAGAAAAATAGTGTTTTACCGAAATTTGGAACTATTGGATATTTAAGGGTACCCTAGTCGACGGTACGAACTATTTTGTGGGCGGGGTTAAAATGCATGCTATCTCATCCGATCACACGTGCGAAGAGATATATGCTGTGATGAGCAGTAAGAAGCTACTTCGCGTAAGAACACACTTTTGCAAATTTGTAGCGAAAATGATAATTTAGGACGAAAACGAGCGCGCGAAATTTTATAAACCGACCTTTGGGAATATGGATATCGTGAAAAAACGACTAAATGTATCTGTTCAAAATAAAATTATTTGCATTGTTAAACTATTAATCTATCCCTGTTTTGCAATTTTCCTTGTGACCAGCACAAGGAAAATTATTTCCGCCCAAAGATGTATTAAAATTTGTGTTGAAATATGTAACCTTCGATGCACATAACTTTCAATTATATATTTATCTTTTTCTTTCCATACAGGGCTAGATAATGATGAAACAAATTGATATCATTTATATTTTGAACGTACACGTCAAACAGTGGAGTAATCGCCATACTACGTTAGTATGGAAGAATGACCGACTAGGGCAACCTTAACCACTGGCTGAGTAAACTACGGATAAAAAAACTGGGCTTAAGGGAAATCTACTAATCCTACAAAACTTCCAATCTTTTTGGCCGGTCTGAACATAGGCTTTCCGATCCGCATGGCATGGCGCGCTGCTGTTTTAGTCCGAGATTTACTAATGCGCAGCCATTTATTGTCAACTTCAGACAAGCCAAAAATATTGAGGATAACTGCAGTCTGCACGTACATAATATCACGCCTTCATTCCAGGAAACGTTAGGCAGAAGTGCACCAATAGTGGGTGTACTTAGAACACATGTCAATAGGGTAGGTGACAAAAAATATGTATTTAGTCTGTCAGTTAGATAACGTAAAAATATTGGAAACGTAGTTTTCTTTTGCCTCGTAAAAAAAAAATTACGACGTTAAAATGCGTCGAAAGATCGTGTGACGTCACAGTGTGCTACAATTTATACTGACAAAGTGACGTCACAAGCCCCCACTCCTAAACTTTGATGCGCCTTGTCTTTGTAATTTTTTATTTACAGTAGAATCCACATATAACGACTTCGCTTATAACGACTAACCGCTTTTAACGACGATAATGTTTACTCAAGTTAGGTTTCATAGTTAGGTACTGAGAAAATGTAACCGTTTAGTGCGACTCCGGTTTAAGCGACGAACTGCTTATAGCGACCATTATTTATGATAATACGTCCGATTAAAACGACGCGCAATGTGTTGTTTACACAACCTACGCACCGATACCTCGGCGCCCCAACTTCACCCCGCCCCGCGTGCATCCTTAGTGGCGTGCGTAAATAAGTTATAAAGTTAGTGTTTGTCACTTGTTATGGCAAGTTCTTAAAGCTCGACAAAATGAGTTCTGTGAAGCGAAAGTGTTTTACAATTGAAGAAAAAGTGCAATATTATTCCGATTAGAAGCCGGTGAATCAAATGCAACCATCGCAAAGGAGTTTGGCGTATCTCATTCTACAATTTCAACAAAAAATAAGAATAAAGATAAGATCGTGCCGCTGTTTAATGCTTATGTTTTGAAATGCAAACGTGTAAGGGCTTCTACTCATGAGCAGGTGGATAAGGCATTGTTACAGTGGTTCAAGCTTCAGCGCGACGGGGGCATACCCGTTAATGGGCCTCTGCTACAAGAGAAAGCAAACATTTTTGCTAGACAGTTAGACAGTAAATATGTATTCGTAAGTTAAGTAATCCGTTTTGTACGTCATCCGGTTAGTACGACATAGTATCGCCGGTCCCTTGAAGGTCGTTATATCCGGATTCTACTGTATTTTATAAAGGAAAAAATAGAGGGTCCAATATTATTTGATAATCTCACTGACAAACTAAATAGAAATATCATTTTCTACTTAGGAAACATCCTTTTTAATGATCTAGAGATCATTCTGGTTCAAAACCAGTAAGTACATTGTAAACCATTTGACACAAATCGTAGGCTTCGCTTACTCCATTTCCACTCCGCATTCTTCATTTTTTTTCTCTGTATCTTCAGGATCAAACGCCACGGAGTCTGTCAGTGTCTCCACAACTACCTGTAAATATAATTATTTTATTTTAATTACTGAATCAAGAAAAAAATAAAAGCTAGTCTCTCTCGGCATTCGTTTATATATCGCTTAACCGTAAGCTTCATATTTCTATGTCTTATGTTGATACTATACTTTTCACTAGTGAAGTAACAATGGCGTTTGAGTTCTGGGGGGTTATATTTTTTTAGATATGATTAAGGTTTCAAATTGACTAGAGATAAACGAGTTTTATTTTGTCACAATATTATGACAATAATCCTCCCGACCGAATTTCAGTCAGGGTGGCCAATCTCAACGGAAATTAGAAAATATTATAGTTCACAAGGGTTCGTCGACTCCGACTCGGCTGGGCAGCGTTAGGGAAGTTGCGCGGTATCTTATCGTCCAACTTACCACAGTGTCTCAAGACGAAAGTCTATGACCAGTGTGTGTTGCCAGTAATGACATATGGCTCTGAGACGTGGTCGCTTACAATGGGCCTTATCAGAAAGCTTACAGTCACTCAAAGGGCAATGGAGAGGCCTATGATCTGAGTTTCCTCGCGTGATCGAATCAGATATGTAGAGATCCGCAAGAGAACCAGGGTTACCGACATAGCCCGAAGAATAGCCAAACTCAAGTGGCAGTGGGCAGGGCACATTGCTCGCAGAACGAATGGCCGATGGGCAGAAAGGTTTCGGAGTGGCGACCGGAAGACGTTGCGTTGGAAGGCGGGAGGCCTTCCATCGCAACGTCTGGTGGACCGATGACCTGGTGAAGGTTGCGAGGATCCGAGACGCACGAGACCGGTCAATGTGGCGACGCTTGGGGGAGGCCTAAAGCCAGCAGTGGACGTCTTTCGGCTAATATGCTGATGAAAGGAACAGAGACCGATGTGTAGTGTATAACATTAAATACCTAGACTAAGTATTAGAAGCAGACACATGTTTAGTTAAGCAGTCTCTAAATATACGTCGTACAGAACAGACGCCTTTTATTTTAATATAAACCTCGTCTCTCTACAGATGGGAATGCCAATACCAATGGGGCAGCTCAGGACAAATGGCTTTTCTTACTCTCCGAGGCACGGGGTATTAGAAATATTTTTTTATGTAGAAATACTTAACACGGTAAACCCTATAACTCTTTGCTGTTTCTAGGAATCGAACCCAGAAGCCTAACGCTCAGTAGTCGCACTCGCAACCACGAGACTAACGGGGCTTAATCATTTACACTGAGTCGGCAAAGCATTTTCTTTCGTAAACGGAGCATCATCATCTGCCTAGCCTTTTCCCAACTATATTGGGGTCGGCTTTCAGTCTTACCGGATTCAGCTAAGTACCAGTGTTTTACATGGAGCGACTGCCTATCTGACCTCCACACCTCAGTAAACTGGGTAACACGGTACCCCTAGGCAAGACTGGTGTCAGATCTCAGGCTTCTGACTACCCGTAACGACTGCCAAAGATCTTCAAATAACAGCCGGGACCAACGGCTTAACGTGCTTTCCGAGGCACAGAGGAAACTCGGTATGTTGAAATGGTCACCCATCTACGGGCCGACCTCGTCAAGCGTTGCTTAACCTTGATGATCGACCCGTGCGGCTGTTAGTATTTAGCCACGAGCTCCTCGTTATCGTAAACGGAGCAACACGAGTAAAATTTAAAAAACCCCCCGACACATTTTTATTTTATGATACATAATTTATCTAGTTGTAGACACGCTGCGATCGACAAACTATTGAACACGTAATTATGACACGATATGCGATATGCTTTGCCCGTGTCAGTAAGACGTGCTCAATCTCTGTCCATTTTTAAAACTATGGTAAAGAATCACTACCTCTCTCTTTAATAGTTGTTTTTCTCGATTTCTATGTTTTTTTTCCATACTTATTACTGTATATTAATGTATATGTCTATATAATATATATATATGTATTTATTTTATACATAAATAGTACACCAAATACTACCTAAAGTACTGCCTTTCCTTTCATTTTTAAAATCCATCCAAAGGTTGTCTAGAAAAGATTGCTTTTAGCGATAAGGCCGCCCATTGTGTCACCTAGTGTAATGTTTTCTTCGTCTATATTTTTGTAACTTATATGGTGTACATTAATAAAGAGTATTCTATTCTATTCTATCTTGCAGAAACAGCCCGATTCAATTAGTAAAACGCCTATAACTTTAGAACGGCTGTACCGATTTACATTAAGAGGGTACTCTATTGGGCCTTTCTCCATACAAAAACATTCCGCTGTTTTCTTCGTGGATAATGCCTCCAGAGCAATGATTTTTTCCCATAAAATCAAGGTCTAATTAATACGTGCCCCTATCATTTCCTTTTTTCGAAAACATAATCACTAAAAGAAATATGACAATCCAAAAACCCGAAAAAAATGCCCGTTTTTACCGCCATGTTCAGACGACTTTCAGACAAAATTGATAACTTTTTAACAAAAAAGAAAATGACAGAAGCATAGATATACTTTTCCTCTAAATTTTGATGTAAGATTTTTTAAGATCAGGCCAGTTTTGAAGAAGAAAACAGCGGAATACGAAACGCCTTTAGGTCAAGGTTTTTGTAGGTAAAATCAGCCTGAGCTGCAGTTGTCCCTTTCGCACTTTACGGGTGGAGGTTGGAGGTGAGGGAGGGTAAGGCTTACACGTACACTAATAGGGAAGTGGCAGTTGTCGATATTTTTATCGATACTCTAGTGATATACACCGATGTCGATATTTACACTATACAATGATTTTATTTAATAAATCGTGTGATTGTGAGTATTATTTATTATAGTTGAAGGCACTTGTCGAATGATTAACTTAGGCATGCATAAGATCTGGCAAGTGCAGTTGCAAATACACGCTCAAAAGTTGTTAAGAAAATTAAGCCAGGATCCAGAATAATGCTCGGTACAGACCAACCGAAACTAACAAATGTTGTTGAAAAGAAATCGCTGATTTTTGTTATTATAGATAGGCTCGCTCTTGACCACTATCTCACCTGATGGTAAGCGATGATGTGGTCTACGGTGTAGCAAACTTGCCCAGAAGTAACTTCACTCTTGACTTAAAGACCCCGAGGTTGTAGCTATCGGGCAACACAGACTCAAGGAATTCCACTTCTTGCTGTACGCAAAATGTTTAGTGCCTTTGGGCGGGATATCCACCTTGTACCGATGGCGCATCGCCGTACGTCTTGTAGATGAATGATGTCCGATGATGAAACGGGCTATATGGAATTAGATCATGCAATTCCATCGCAAAATCCCCGAAATGCATCCGATAAAAATCCGACAAGCTGGCAACTCTGCGACGATGTTCAAGGCTCTGGAGCTTTGACTCGATCTCATTGCCGATGACCCTCCTGACCCGTTTTTCGATCAAATCTAGTGCATGAAGCTGGTATTTGGCAGATTCGTCCCAGAGATAAGAACAGTACTCCATGCAAGATCGAACTTGCGCTTGATACAACTTAAGCACCTGTTCTGGCGTGAAGTACCGTCTCAACTTCTTAGCAGCATACGCCAAGAAGCTTAATATGGTCGGTTATCGGCACGGTTACACCTCGGAAAGATGGAGCTGGATGGAATTGGCTCTTTTTAGTGAACAAAAGACGCTCGCTGTATAATATAAATGTAATAAATTTATTTTTTTCCAAAGGTTCTAGAAATGGTATTTGACCTTTTTCGGTGCAATGACTTTCAAATGAAACGTTACTTTAAAATTTCAATATAAATTTACACATTCATAATACGAATGGTATATTGCATCTTATTTTTTAAAGTGGCTGCGTACTTGCTCACTGCCCTCTGCGACCAGTCTCCCGATACGTCCATAACAGCGTGAGTCTGGCCGGCCTTCCATCAGTGGAACAGCTATCTCGACCCAACTCCTCTAATGGCTGCACCGGGCATCGTAACCGGATCACGGCTAGGCCACTTGGCAGTATGTCTTTGCCCGCTATGTGGTCACAAGCCCTTCGGTCGAAACCTACCACCAGTATGTCACATGATTAGCACCATCCGGGGACCACGTGTAGGGATTCAAAACGCTTATTTTCCTACGGACGCGGGTGATCCGGTCCTCAAAATGATGGCTCTGATGTACTGATTCGTTCGCTCATCTTACGTCCTGTCTGCTGATTTGCATTCTTTCGGTTGGTCTTACACCCAGTATCATGCAAACTAAATTTTGATTTCTTATAAAGCAGATACTTATAAAAATGATTTATGAATTTTGGAGAAGTGGGGTTTGTGGGTATTTAAATTAAAATATAGAATTTTAAATTAAAATTATTAAAAATAATTAAAAACACGCTTATTAATTACTAGCTGTTGCCCGCGGCTTCGCTCCCGTGGACCACCCCACAGGACCCATTTTCGGGATTAAAAAATTGCCTGTCACTCAGGAATAATGTAGCTTTCTAATGGTGAAAGAATTTTTCAAATCGGTCCAGTAGTTTCGGAGCCTATTCAGTACAAACAAACAAACAAAATAATCTTTCCTCTTTATAATATTAGTATAGAAAAGCACTTTTTGACAAGGCAGCTTGTCGAAAAGTGAATGAAAAAATTGAACAAAAAAATTAAAAACAAGCGAAATTAATTTTGTGTTGAATGGGCTCAACTGAAAACCAATCTTTTCAACGATGTCGGGGGACCTGTAAAAAACTGATCCAAGGATCGATCCCCCGACTGCAAGGCAGGCGTGTTTTTAATTGTTTTTAATGATTTATTTTTTATATCATAGCTCTTTTAGTAATCAAACGATATTATTGCAAAAACAATTTATTTTATAAGTTTTCTATGGGATATTGAATAGTACTGTTATATTTATTTAATTCCTTTTGGTATGTTATTAGGGAACAAATGATTATTTAATACTACTGTTATATATTATTATATATATACTAAGTAAGCTCTAGACTAGCTAGACGATGATAGAATAGGTAGTAAATTTTTTATGAAATATCATTTTTTTATTTTTATTTTTTAATAACGTTACGCTTCTAAAGATACCACATAAATTGATACCGGTTAAGCTGTTTAGAAGTTATGGTGGAATAAAGAATCTCACAAACATACATGAGCGCTATAAACATAACATAACTCTCCTCTTTTGGACAGTCGTGTAAAAATGTGCATTTAACTATCGTAATTTCAATCCTTTCACTTGCAGGTAAATTTCGTGGTATACGACCATCAATTATTTCTGGCGGAAGGCATTTAAAAAAAACTACATTTCTCCAAAATTAATCAACTCTTTAAATTTTTTCGTAAAGTGTAAAGCGGCTCGGTACTCGCGGCGAGGGCGCGTGCACCGGAGTCAGCCGGCCGCTGCGGCGCGCTCTTACACACACAAATACATTACTCCTTCACACATTGATAGCTCGCATGGTCGGGCGTTGCGCGACGGCAATAGTTTCTTCAAATACCTATTTTTCAAATTCTTGTTGACTAGAGTCCGCTCTTAAACATAGCTAAGAACACTCGATAAAGTAAACTTTCAAACAAAAAATTATAAATCACAATCGGTTCATCCGTTTAGGAGCTATGTTGCCACAGACAGATACACAAATACACGTCAAACTTATAAACACCGCTCTTTTTCCATCGGGGGCTAAAAACAGACCTGTGCCACCGGCGTAGTATCCATTCGTTCACTGCGACGTTTTTCTTTCTTCTCCTTCTTCTTTGAAAAATTCGCAATGAAATCTGCTTGGTCGACATAGTTGTCCGGTCTTTGCTGCATGTAACGAGGATTTATTTTAACATCTGAAAAAAAAAAATATGAATGGCAAATTATGACACAATTAAGTCCAATTAGTTTTTTTTTTTAAGCATTTCAGTGAGCAGTGGCGGCCCAGTGGTAACGGCCCTGACTTACGATTTGTAGTTCGAACCCAAGCAGACGCTTTACTTTGTGTAATTTATTTCATCACCACAATGTGGTCTGTATCATCACAAAATGGTGAAGGAAAATATAGTGAGGAAACCGGCGTGTCTTAGAACCAAATCATCGAAGACATTTGACATGCACCAACCAGCACTGGGCCCGCGTGGTGAATTATAGCCAACTCCCTCTCAGAGAGGAGAGCTGTCCCAGCAGTGGGGAACATTAAAAGACTGATGATAATGAAGCATTACAATCTTAACACGAATTGCATTATAAATTAAAAAAAGCGCGAGGGAAGCCGCGGGAAACAGCTTCGCTCGCGTTGGCTACCCCGTATTTTCCTGGGAGAAAGAGTATCCCCTATGCTATAAAACTCAATAATACTGTAGCTTTCTATCTAAAGAATCTTCATAATCAGTTAAGTATTTTCAGAGATTCGTTTTTTTCATCACACTTGCACGTAAACAGTATCTAAACATACAGGTTAACTTGGCCGTAATGCCCCATATAAAACCCTCGAGCTTTCTTTTTGTCATGAAACCCAAGGTCGGTAAGTAATTTCTTTTAAATTTATAGCACAGCATACAGGTCATGCAAGTTCAAGCAAGGAGTTTACACGCAATTGAAAAATTGTCTTAAAATGTTATCTAAACAGGCATTTTATTGCTACATGTTACTTAAATACTCAACTGATGAAATGTTCTAAATAATCGATTATAATAGTTTTTTGTATCAAAACGTCGAATTTATTTTATTTTCTTTACACTCCGTCATGGCTGTATACCTACGTAAGTATTTGCGCTTAACGTTTCTGAACGAAACATTTGTATAATCTGTGGTGTGGGCAAAAAGCCCGCTATCCACTTAAAAAAAAATTCACGTGTTTCGTAATAATAGTTGTGCTGACTTGTGTATTTTATTTATTTACTCGCAAATGTGATGAAAAACATTGTATGTTTCACGGGCGGTACGGGAATTACGAACCTCGACTCAGAAAGCCCTCAGTCTTCGACTTCGAGCTTCTACTAGAGCCTCGATCGTAATTCCTTACTTACCGCCCTTAATACACAATGTACTGTTACCTCTTCATAATAGACAAATGTTTTTGTTTTATGTTTAAACTAGCTTCCGCCAGCGGCTTCGCCGCGTGATAAGTATTTTCTTATCCCAAGGGAACATTAAACCGGGATGATAAGTATCCTATGTGCTATTCCTAAATATAATCTATCTCTGTGCCAAATTTCTTTCGCATCCATTCTGCCGTTCTGGCTTGATTGAGTAACAAACACACACATACAAAATTTCGCATTTTTAATATTAGTAAGATTTACCTGAACCAAATACTTCTGGCACCATATAAGGGTACAGCCAACCCACCAACGGGTTTACTCCAGGCACATATTCAGCGAGCTTGTGGTAGAACAACAGGCCATCCAATTTGGGATCGAAATTTTCAAAAGCTGGGTATTTCATCATGAAACTGTAATAAAAAAATTGTATTATTATTAACATAACCACAGATAATGTAATACTAACATACATATGCCTCATTACATACAAAGAAACCGTGCCGACGTAACTAGCGTTTTTTTCTGATTAAACTGATTATTTTTCTAAGAACATCGATCGCGCTCGGTTCCGTCACACGGATATTGATGGTGTTAGCAGCGACTTGCAAGTAAAACGGTTTACTCGGTTCGTGAATACGTATTTGTTTTTAATACAACTACGATTTGTTTTATAGTATTTTTTGCACGTTCTTACAGTTTCATTGTAAAATCAAGTGGATGCCCCAGAAATTTAAAACCACGCCATCTATTGGAATCAATTTTAAATGATCCATTCAAATAATCTCTGAAATGTGAATTAAGCGACCAATATTTCTTAATTTTGTACTTAGGAGAGTTTATTAAACAAGAACATACATTTTTTATGATTGTCTCTAGAAAATCTTAATATTTCACAAAACTCAATAACAAATCGAAGTTTATCACGCCATCTAGTGCAATTTATTTGAACCAAATTTTCTTTCTTCGTGAGGGGTGACCGTGACATAACATAACACCCGTATTTCCCGATGAAAACGCAGAGACGACGCTCTACAAAGGCAGAACACCTGTAAGCCTGGCGTAGGGATGTCGGAAATGCAATAAAGTATCGATATATATCGTATCGATGTTTTTTGAAAATATCAATATCGATATTGATATTTTTATTAAAAAATATCGATATATAGGTATGATTTGACAGAGAATATTCGTGCTCTAAAAATTAATTTATTTGGTCTAATCTAATTCAATGATCTTACATTTCTAGATAAATATTAAAATATAATACTATAATAGACACCAGACTGCAGAATAGTTAACCTGATGCCGCGCTTCTCCGCGCGGATGGCAGCTGACTTAGCGCCCAACCCACAGGCTGCGAATAACGCGCCCAAAAATCCCACCCTGGCTGCGACTAACGCGCCCTTAAACCCAACTCCGGCTGCGACCCACGCGCCAACACCCACGACACGAGGCATGACCCCCGCGAACCTCTGGCAACAGAGCGTCGTGCGGGGCAGCTCCACCCACATAGACCATAACCCAGACCGACACAAAAAGACTGACACGGGGAAAGATGACGGACCTGGCAGCTGTACCAATCTCACGGCTGTAGTTGACGAAGTACGCCTGGAAAAGCGCGGAAAACTCCCAGCCAGAGAAAATGAAGTAGGCGACCGAGAGCGTAGTTCTCGCGAAGGCAACAGCCAGCGCGAAGCGCGATCGGACGCTGAAGGGTGGGTACGAGTCCAGCCACGAGTACGCGCAGAGCGCGAAAAGGGGCTGGACAAGGGGCCACGCGACCGGCTGCATGCACGCGAAGGGGAAACCCAGCGAGACAGGCGGCCGGACGCGGAGCCACGCGACCAGTCGCAAGTACGCGTAGGGGAAACCCAGTGCGAAAAGCGACCGGACGCGGACCCAAGCGAGCGGGGACAGGTACGCGCAGGGGCAACCCAGCGCGAAGAGCCTCCGCAAGCGAAAGCGAAAGTACCTGCCGGGGTCGCCGCCCGACCCCAAGACACTGACATAACCCACACCCGACCTAAACGCACCAGGGGCAAGCGCTCCCATGCCACACGCCGGACGTTGCCATTACCCAACGCCCAGCCCGGCACCTCAAACCCGAAGCCTGTACCGAGTGGAACGGGGCCGGGGAAGAGGACGCGCCCCGACGACACGGCCTCACCTAGCACGCTCCAGGGGGACGCTAAGCGTGTGAGGGTTCACTCCGCACAGGGGGGGCAGAGGACCTACGCGCGCGCCACGAAGGACATTAGAATAGAATAGAATAGAAAGTCTTTATTTCGGACGTAAAAATCCATAGGGTGTTAGTAACATAGAAACAAATTATTGCCTAGTGTTAGTAACATATAAAAAACTTATTACCTAGTGTTAGTAACAAAGAAAACTTATTACCTAGTGTTAGTAACAATCAACCTACTCACAAACTGTTGCATAATCGGAGAGCCGAAGCTCTCAGCTACAGTTTTCAGGATGCCGTTTTGACTGTCCCTCACTCTCCTCAGTAGCGACGCAGTTTTTTTACGAATAATCGCATAGAAACCATCTGTACGGGCTTGCGCAAACATCTCCGACGCGCTACAGTAACGGGGCAGTCTCAACAACATCCTGAAAGCATTGTTATATTGGACGCGCAGGACATCCAGCGATCTTTTAGTATAATTGACCCATAGACTGCCCGTGTACAGACTTTGGCAATAAGCCTTGAAAAGTGTTACTTTTACTAGGTCCGTACACCGCGCAAATCTACGGGACAACATATTGCTCCGGACCGCTAGAGCCCTACGCTCCCTCTCAATGTCCACATCGTCTCTGAGGTCGGCGGCAAAAAATGCCCCAGGTATTTAAAAGTGGACACCCTATTAATTGGTGACCCGTTCATGAGCAACTCTGGTCCTTCTCCACGGCGTTTGCCACCGACCTCAAAGACCATGCATTCACATTTTTTTACATTATATTTTAAGCCATGTGCGGCAGCGTAGGCTTCACACGTCTTAAGCAGCTCTCTGATTGCACCCGCCGACGGACCCAGCAGCACCATGTCATCTGCATAACTGATGTTGTTGATTCTAACACCATCAACACTGCATCCGACACGCATGCTGCTGAGTGCGACTATGAGGTTATCCACGTATAGGTTGAAGAGCCTGGGAGACGTCAGACCCCCCTGCCTCACCCCGCACTCCAACCTATACTGCTCTGAGACTGTATCATCCCATTTCACATGGTTGCTCTGATTACCATACCAATACTGAAACAGTCCACATATTTCCGCGGGTACACCCCTGTCTCCCATCTTTCTCCAGAGTACATCGTATGAACATTCCTGCGCGGCTCGCCGTAGCAATCTGCCTTCCCCACCCCGGTAGGGAGCTAACTAGGGATGAGGCCGAGCACATCAAGACCGCCCTAGAGGACAGACTATTGGACTCGGACCCGTCGACGCCACTCCCGGCCTTCCGCGGATACCCACGGGTAGCGGAGGGCACGGTGCAGATATGGTGCGAAGATGACAATGCCCTGACCTGGCTGACCCAAAATGTGCCCCACATCAGACTACCCGAAAATGACCAGACACTGACGGTGCTCAGACAGACCGACGTACCCACCCGTGTCCGAGCCTCGCTCTTCGTCCCTCGCTATAGAGGTGACATAAGCAGACTCCACGGTATCCTGATCCGCCAGAACACTTGGTACGACCTTACAAGGTGGTCGTTGTACAGGGCAACTACCATCGGTGGCGACCGTTACGGGACTTACCTGACCCTAGGGCTGCCACCGGAGGAAGCTGAAAAGGTCCTGGGGCGGGAGCGACGGATATCGTACCTGTTAGGGTCGATATACGTGCGCTTCTGGCCCACGACCCGCCCCGCCGACACCCAGACCGACAGCACACAGACGACAAACCCGACGACGATGACACAGACGGGCGACACGGACATTGCCCAGCTCGAGGAGGAGATGGCCCGAGCGGCAATGGCCGATGACGACGACACCATACCGGCCGCATCACCCGGCTGGAACGACCAACTCCTGGCCTCGTCGCCAGGGGACATACACGACGACGACAAACACCGGGAGGTGGAGACGGAGGGACTTTCCGATGGATCCGTCTCCGATTAACCCCACTCCACCTCCACCAGTCCCTCTCAACATAATCCAAAATAACCTCCAGCATAGCCAGACTGCCACGGCTAGCTTACGCAGGGCACTGGAGGTTAAACACCGAACAATCGCACTGATCCAAGAGCCGTGGATCAGGAACAACAGAATATGTGGCCTCGGTAACATCGGAGGTAAGACAATTCTCGACACACACGGCTCAGATAAGCCAAGAACCTGCATCTACATACCCAAAGAAATTCCCTTTACGACACTGACTCAATTCTGTTCCAGAGACCTGACATCTGTCAGGCTCCATACCGAAGGTAGCGCTCCAGACGTCGTACTGGCCTCGGCGTACATGCCAGGCGAGGACACAGATTGCCCGCCAAAGGAGCTAGCTGACCTGGTGCAGCACTGTGAGCGCGCCGGTTTGGACCTGATCATCGGCACAGATTCGAACGCCCACCACCCGCTCTGGGGCAGTGTCTTACCGAACTCCAGAGGAGAGGTACTATCCACCTTTTTATTCACTACTAATCTTAACATTGTTAACCGCGGCACAGAACCCACCTGGGTCACGGCCCGTGGACAAACGATCATAGATTTAACACTAGCCACAGAAAACGCGACAAATCTTATTACAAACTGGCACGTATCGGACGAGCCTTCTTGCTCAGACCACAGAAGGATCCGCTTTACACTAACTACAAACACTAAAACACCCGCACCAAGGCGAAACCCGAGGCGTACTAACATCCCCGGGTTTAAAAGCCTTTTGGCCTCACTATTAGCTGGACATCTAGCACTGGCAACCGTAAGAGACCAAGCACATTTAGAACACACCGTAGCAGAATTATCCAAATACATAACAGAAGCTTACCACGCATGCTGTAAATCAAGAGCGCCACAAAGCAGGAACGAAAGGAACCCCTGGTGGAACGCTGAACTTGGTAAACTCAGAGATACGCTGCGTAAGCAATTTAACAGAGCAAAAAACACGAGACTCCCGGAAGACTGGGAGATATACAAAGAGACCCAATATGCATTCAAAAAACAGACAAGAACTGCCAGGAGGAAGGCATGGCGGCAATTCTGTGAATCCATTGAAACAAATAATGAGGCCGCAAGGGTACGGAAGATCCTATCAACTGATCAGGATCGATCCCTTGGCGCGCTGAAAAAACCCGACAACTCATACACACAAACCGACTATGAAACCAGCAAGGTCCTCCTCGAAACACACTTCCCGGACTGTCAAGTCCTGGAGGAAAAGACGTGGGAGGCCGAACCCGAATGGACCCCAACGGAACAAGACTGGTCAAGAGCCCACAGCATAGTAACAATAGACCGAATAAAATGGGCTATCAATACCTTTCAGCCATACAAGTCGGCGGGGCTGGATGGCATTTTCCCAGCCCTGCTACAGTGGGGGGTAGATTATCTAACGCCATGGTTGTTGGAGATCTATCGAGCCTGCATAGCACTTAGATACATACCTCTCGGATGGCGCGAGGTGAAAGTCATCTTCATACCCAAACCTGGAAAATCTGATTACACACAACCCAAGGCATATAGACCTATAAGCCTCACATCCTTTTTATTGAAAACCCTCGAAAGACTCTGTGACAGGCACATCCGTGATGGGCCTCTTCGGGAAAAACCACTACACAAACAACAGCATGCGTACTCCACAGGCAAATCGACAGAATCCGCGTTGCACAGCGTGGTTTCTAAAATTGAATGCGCAGTGGACCACAAATGCTCAGCACTGGCTGCCTTCATTGACATCGAGGGCGCCTTCGATAAAACTATGTTCAACAGTATAAACACGGCCCTCGACAGACACGGCATAGACCCGACCCTGGGGGGCTGGATCACCAATATGCTCAAACTAAGAGCTGTTCAAGTCACGGTTAACGACACTACAAGAGCCATTGTCGCGAAGGGCTGTCCGCAGGGGGGCGTCCTTTCGCCACTTCTGTGGAACCTGGTAGCTGACAGCCTCATCAAAACACTCAACGACAAAGGTTATTTCACCGTTGGCTACGCGGATGACATAACAATAATAATAAATGGAACCCACGAAAACACTCTATGCAATCTCATGCGTCAAGCCCTGAAAATAGTAGAGGAATGGTGCAACGAGCACCAACTCTCAGTGAACCCCACAAAAACTGAACTAATTCTATTCACAAAAAAGAGAAAACCGATGACACTGCAACTACCGCGTTTCTTCGGAACAACCCTAAGCCTTTCAACCGAAACCAAGTACCTGGGCATTTACTTGGACAAACAATTGAATTGGGCAAAACACATGAACCATATCACAACAAAAGCCAGCATATCCCTGTGGCAGTGCAAGCGACTACTAGGCAGGAACTGGGGGATTAGCCCCATGGTCACTTACTGGCTATACACCACAGTCATCCGACCAATCATCACATATGGCTCACTGGTCTGGTGGCCCAGGACAGACCTCAGCACAGCCCAAAGAGATCTCGAGAAACTGCAGCGGTACGCCTGCGTTGCAGTTACCAGTAGTATGAGAACCACACCCACTGCCGCCCTACAGGCAATGCTGGGGCTGCCACCTCTACACCTAATAGTGCGGGAGGAGGCAGCCCTAGCCACCTTTAGACTCCACCTATCAGGTTCCCTAAATAAAGACTCCAGAATTAAGCACACACGCATAAGGGAAGATGCGATCAAGCGTAAACCGATGTTAGCATCACCATGCGACAAAGCCCCAAAAACATACCACTTCCTTAGGCACTATAACATAATACTCACAGAGGAAAGATGTGACTACTCAGGCCCGAAAGAGATGAGAATATACACTGACGGATCGAAAACGGACTCGGGTACCGGAGTCGGAGTCTTCTCACACGATTTCAACATAAATATATCCAGACCGCTAGGAGGTTTCAACACCGTCTATCAGGCGGAGTGTGTGGCCATCATACAAGCGGTCCAAGCCCTAGAAGTCAGGAGGGTTACGGACAGCCACATACGGATACTCTCCGACAGCGCATCAGTCCTACAATCCTTACGGAAAAAATACACTACATCAAAACTAGTACTAGAATGTCACAACGCACTAGAACAAACAACTGTATCCAGCCGTAACACGGTGACACTACAATGGATAAAGGGACATAGCGGATCGCTGGGCAACGACGCGGCTGACGAGCTTGCGAGACGCGGATCCAGCTCGGAGGTCTATGGACCTGAGCCTATTGTACCCATCCCCTTCAACCAAATACGCAGGTGGCTACAGGAATTCACCCAGACACAGGCAGAGAGCTGGTGGGCCTCGGTACCGGGCTGTAGGCAATCCAAAGAAGCTCTGCCATCCTTGGACAGTAAGCTTACCAGACGTCTTTTACGCCTGGACAGGAATGGCCTGCGCCTGGTAACGGGGACCATCACGGGACACTGCTCACTCAACAAACACTTCCACACAATAGGCATAACGGACAGTCCTCTGTGCAGGGCATGCATGGAGGCCGAAGAAACCGTCGCGCACGTTCTCTTTGAATGCACAGGTATCACACAAATAAGAACACGAACCCTCGGGTCACCCAGATCGTACACGGATGTTTTGATGAAACCAGGAGCTCTAATTGACTTCTGGAGGGAGGTGGGCTGGATGGAATGACCACCCAACGGCCGCCATGGCTCACGTACAAAGGTCCATCCAGGACTAAGTGCGGAAACCAAAACCCCCCTAACTAGAACTAGAACTATAATAATACATAAAATATAATTTGTTAAAAGATGTTAGTATAAAAAAAGTATTTTCTTTTTGGGATTTTTTAATCTAAAAACTTATAAATGTTTATTGGTCTGAAAAAAATATCGATTTTTATACCTTTTCGATAATTAGAATTTTATATCGATACATCGATATATCGAACTATTAAATATCGCTCAAAAATATCGATATATTGAAAAAATAATATCGATATATCGATGTATCGATATTTTTTCAACAAGCCTAGCCTGGCGTACGCGGGTAGAGTTAACGCTAGAGTCAGTCGTAGCGTGGTGCTCTACCAATTCCAAGTACTCTACCAGTTTCAATAGAGACTCTACACGTAAATTTATTTTCTATTAGTACGTCGCTCGAATATCGACACTCCATATACTCTAAACTTCATTTGCTATAACATTAGACGTTTAAATTAGCCCATTTTACAGCCTGTTCAACCGATTTTGACTTCTATTGCGTTGGCGATTCGACAAAAGCTACCATTTAGTAGTAAACAGTTGGTTTTGGTAACAGGTTTATGCTTTTTATGTCATCCTTATGTTTACGGGATAGAACTCAAAATCGGTTGAACGGACTGTAAAAAGATTTGGAAACACGTCTAATGTTATTTCAAATGGAGTATACTATACGTATACATGGGTCGAGTAGGCGGTAGAGTAGAGTGGGCACCGTGGTGGGGGAAGGCAAGTGGTAGAGTAGCTTGCACGCGGGGCTAGTCACTCTACTCTTTCAAGTTTTAGTAATCTAAGAAAGAAAATAAAAAGGAAAGAAAAAGTGTTTACTGTGTGTGTTTGTTTTGCGTTCTGTTTACCTTTTGTGTTTTTGTGTTGTATTTTGTTTGTGTGTTTATTTGTGTTTAGTGTTGTTTTTTTTGGAGTGTGTTGTGTCCCTTGTAATAGCGAGCAAGTCGCGGCACAAGTCCAGATTCCGGACTGTCACTTAGAAATTAAACATGGAAAAATCAAATAATACTTTGGCCGAACCGGGATTCGACCCCAGGACCGTTTCGCTGTAGTGCTTGCGACCACTAGTGCAATGAGGTGTTATTTTTTTTTTAATTTTCTTGGTAGTGATTTCAGATGGCTACAACTACAGCAAAACGTTTTAGGCTACACAGAGACAAAGCCAACCGTTTCCTTAAACTCGAGTTGCCATATTAACGAAATGTGGTAATGTTGCAACGTTTCAGTTCTTTTTTTTTCGGCTAATGAGATAGCAACTTGAATTTGAACGTTTTTAAGTGCAGTACTCTCCAATCGTCTTGCTGATAAAACAGCATATGAAATTTCATACTAAACAGCAGCGCGCTATGCCATGCTCATCGTAAAGCCAACTTCAGAGCGACCAAGAAGATTGGGCAGTACTGTTCAAGAAATGATACCACAATAGAATATTACTTACTCTTGAAAACTTTTTGGATCACATTGTATCTTAGGTATGACATTAAAAATTAAACTATTATCCGATGTGCGCTCTTTCAAACCTGGCAACACCTCTAACTGATGTAGCAGCCAAAAATGTCGAAATTCAGTCTGAAATTAAGGGATAAACATTAATTATTTATTTAAACGAAACCTGAAACAGCGTCATTCGATTTTTTATTAATCAATATTCATAGCCAGGAATCGAAATATTGGTAACAAACTGGTTTTATATTATTACTAGCTGTCCCACACGGCTTCGCTCAACTGGCTATCTACCTACCTTACCCTTCCCAACCTACCCTACCCCTACCCTACCTACCCTGCCCTACCTACCCTACCCTACCTACCCTAAATACATGAATGTTGCGTAACTTAAACCTATTACGCAGCACACGCAACGGAACATCTCAAAATAATTCGGGCAAAATTATCAGGAATAATTTTGCCCGTTTTTGATACATTTTTCATTGTTGCTCCGCTCCTATTGGTCGTAGCGTGATGTTATATAACCTTCCTGGATAAAGGGACTATCCAACACAAAAATAATTTTTCAATTCCAACCAGTAGTTCCTGAGATAAGTACGTTTAAACAAACAAACAAACTCTTCCGCTTTATAATATTAGTATAGATATTACTTAAATAGTTAGTAGTAATAGATAAATAATTAATAAACATTAGCGCTGTGGCGATACTAATAATTATTTAATTACCTAAATCATAAAAAAACAACTCAATAATTGGATAGATATATGTGAAGTCATCATAGACCTTGTGGCTGTATCATAGATGACATGCGCTAACTATGATTTGATATTGGAAAAACCCAGGTAATAATCAGATGATTTCAATCTGCCTTATCCCAACCCCAACGATAGGTCGGGCAGTCCAACCCCAACCATGTTGAGGTCGGGCAGTCCAACCCCAACTATGTTGAGGTCGGGCAGTCCAACCCCAACGATGTTGAGGTCGGGCAGTCCAACCCCAACGATGTTTAGGTCGGGCAGTCCAATCCCAACGATGTTGAGGTCGGGCAGTCCAACCCCAACTATGTTGAGAACGGGCAGTCCAACTGGATGCAGCTGAGTATAGTCATCACACGTAACTTGGCAAGGTTTTGGCGTAGTGGGTGTAAGTTCGCGCATCGTACACTTATTGCCACAAAAAAGTGGTCACTTTTATTTCTTGTAATCTTTCAATAGTTATGGCCATCATTTATTTTTAATCATGTATGTTTAGAAGAAAGTTAAATAAAGGAGAGGAATTCGTGAAGTTTATAAGGTGTTATAAATAAAATATATACAAATAAAAATTCAAAAAAAAATATTCGAAAAAGATATTAAAAATTATGTGTCCTCGTCGTCACAATCATTTAATAAATCTGCTACCCCTGACACAAACTACTCCTAACAAAAACTTAACAAAAACTCAACAAAAACAAAGTGTACAATTTTCGTGCACGCAAGTGTAATCGGGAGCGAACGGAAAGATGACGCGGTGCGGGAGGCAAGGGTCGACTGAGCAACCAATCGCGCGCTCGGATCGGCGCTACCTTGTACCCCACGTCCCGCTTCACTAGCAAGGAGACCTAAAAAACTACTTCTGCGCATCTAACGATTCTTGCCAAGCTACGAGCCGATGACTATACCATTATTTTACATGGAGAGACTGCCTATCTGACCTCCACAACCCAGTAACTGGGTATGTTGTTTCAAAAAAGAACATAACTTAAAATTTAAACTTTTTATAGTATACTAGCTTTTGCCAGCGGCTTCGCCCGCATGAATGTCGAGAATTATTCCAAAGGAACATATTCCCGAGATAAAAAGTATCCTATGTGTTATTCCAGACTATAACCTATCTCTGTGCCAAATTTCATCCAGATCCGTTAAGTAGTTTTTGCGTGAAAGAGTAACATACAAACACAAGCTTTCGCCTTTATAACATTAGTGTGATTTGTCTTTTGCAATTTTCCTTGCTATTAAAAAATATCACAGACAGCCAAAATATTACAGGCAGTCACATACTGGCTCTCATGATAAAATACTTCCTAGTACAAGAGCCAGCGCTGCACTAATTTGTGATTTAAAGTGTGTTAAATAAATTGTAAAATATTACAGACAGCCATTGTAAACGAAGTCTTACCTCTCCATCAGTCATTATTTGCATGTTCAATGCCAGGAGGTCCAAAATATGGATGGTGTTAGTCTCATTATCATAGAATCCATCCAGGACGCAGCAATGACTGGTATTGCTAATTGTTTTGTGGCTGCCCCCTGGTAATGCAGTCTGACATGTTCTTATAAGACTACCATGACGGTTGAATAATTTGGTTTTTCCCTGGAATTATAAATGTGAAATCAGTACATCTAAAAGAGGTTTGGAAAATCTATTGATTTTTATTAAGAAAAACTAGAAAAACAGAACAGGATAGAATAGAAACATAACATATTTTATCTACGCTCACAACGTAATGTGCTAAATATGAAATCAAAAAATATTATATAAACACGTACTTTATATTCGTGGATAGGTAAAATTAAAAAAAAAAACCATTACAGTGCAACATTTTCCTTTGATTTTCAAACAGCTGCATCATAAAATAACTTTTTTTTTATAGCACACTTTTACTTTTTAATTTATTGGCGCTTATGGGCTCATTGACTTAATGTAGAAAAGTAGTGTCATTGTTTATGGAGGCGCGCGTTGCGCAGTCATGCGCAATGAGAATCTCTATTCATTCATTCATTTTTTTTTTCGTCTCCATTTTTGTTTTATTTCAAATTTAAGAGTGATGATAAAGTAGTGTATGCAACGGCATATAATTAGGTATTAAAACACTCACGTGTTATTATTATCATATGAGGCGAACCCACGCTCATGTTTTAATAACCCCTATTATATAACCATTGCATAAACTACTATTATGAGTCATTAAGGGAACTACTTGATGGTTCCTTGCGATTCGATTTACATCACACCAATAACCGAAATTGCAATTACATTCACATGGACGCAATAAAATGTAATTCGACAGACTTACACTCAGAGATTTTTAACGGTTACTTAACGCGCTTCGTAGTATAGATTTTGTACTAAAATCTGTACTCAGGAGAGCTTTAACGTCTCTGAATGTGGCAGTTTTAAATAAAACTAGTTAAGTGAAAATCCAAAAAAAATATCGGATGATTTTTACAAGTTGGCGTGGATGGCCAAATCCGAAACTATGTAGCGTAAAACACTCAAAGGAGTCTCCGGCCCGATTTTAATGAAAACAGAAACTGAATCATTCGACTTTTTTAAATCAATATTCCTAGACAGGAATCGAACCCGCTGATTTAGAAAAAAAAAGCTATATTATTACACCATCCGATACTGCGCTAATAAGGATTAAAATGTTATGATATACAGCAAACTTTAAGAATGATCTAATTTTTAGAAAATAGTTGCAAATAGTGCAGTTTTAATCAAAATAAAGGTTTGAAAAACTCACCCTGCATAAGTGAGTATAAGAAATAATATGATGATAAAAAAACTACTTACTTGACTGGCCACCAAAAGCGTTCTAACACCTTTAGGGCAGGGTACCACATACCAATTTTCGTGGAAATCCTTTGGCTTGCTGACCATCCATTCTGAGTGCATGAGAACGTCTTTATATGGGCATTTATTAAAACCAGCAACATAAATTTCTGGCCGGTACCAATACTGAAACATAAATAAACAGTTGTAGATTGCATGGCCTTTATAAGTACATTTTACGCAAGCGCGGCGTCGACGGGGATATCCAGCCCGGTGTTGCCAGAATTAAAAAAAACTAAGGAAGAAAAATAGTTTATTTGCGCCAGACATGACGCATAAAATTAAGATTAAAACAAATAATCGAAAAGTGTCCCACTACAGGGCAAAAGTCTTCCCACTTCTTCCCATTTTTTTTTAACTTGAGCTCAGATTGAGCTCAATCCAGCACGTCAGGCCTTTTCTTTCTGGATCTATCGCGTCGCCGGTTCCTCACGTGTGGGACCCTGGCTGTGACTACCTTCACCCAGTTCTCTTCCACAGTCGGTGTCTGCATGCGACCAATCGAATGAGGTATTCTTGGGACAAGAACAAGTGTGCGAGGGAACACCGGGGTGGTTTTAGTCAGTAAGTCAGACAGACCCCACCATCCATGCGGATTTCCACCACGAAAAATTTAAAAAAGAAATACTCGTTCTGTGTATGTTCCTGACAGTGGCAAATAGTAACTAAACTTAGAAATTCAGATAGTACAAAAAGAGGTACCTAATAAGGTGAACAAAGAATGAGCGCAATTGAATCATCATTAAGTACAAAATTTAACATTTTATACCATTCCCACTCTAAAAAGCTTATTTTATTCACTGAAAACATTTAATAAAAAGCACTTTCACTATATATTCAAACTCCATCTCAATGCTATAAGACCTCCTTGCGCAAAAAATACTCGATACAAACTCCTTGTGCTTTTCGGTTAATCTTTCTTTTTCTCGTAGTCATGGTATAAAGTATAGTATGCAACTCTTGAATAAAACGGGGGCCATGAATCACTCGCGTCGCTCAGGATTCTAACACTTGAATCACTCGCTTGGCCCTAGGGCCTAAAACTCATTTGAGTTTGGAATGTGGATATTTTTAGTAAATATTCCAATCAGCAAAGAGATGAATCACAACCATGCAGTTCAAAATAGGATTACATCGCTAAAATCAATTACGACGAATATATGAGGTAAATGGCTAATGAGCGATTGTTATTCTATTTCGGACCGCACGAGAACATTGTATTAAACAAGTGACTGGCTGAAAAACCGCGCGCGAGCCAAATAAAAAATTAAATTCACACCTGTAACGGATGGTACTAATAAAATTGTTAAGATGCACTTCCATAATTGCCCAAATATAAACATTAGTCTCTAATTATTTCTATGTTATGTGTTATGGTTCCTAATTGTATGTAAATAAATAAACTTAAGTTTCTTGTTCATAAGTTGCACTTACTTATTTTCTCATAGAGGGTGATAAAAAGTACTGTCTACCTGGGGAGCAACAACTATTTTAAGCTCGGGATTCTACTCTAGAATCCTTCACTCCAATTTGGATTAAAAAAAACACTCTCGCCTTTAAAATTGTAGATTGCTCCTTAGATAAAAAAAACTGCTATTTCCTAACCGTGTAAAGTTCCGCAATCCGCCAGTTGTGCCAAAAATACAGAAGTGCACATAAAAACTTGCACATGGTGTTCATTAATCTCGAAAAGGCATACGACCGGGTGCCCCGTGAGGTTTTGTGGTGGGCCCTTAAGAAGAAAGGTGTGCCTGGGAAGTATGTACAGTTGGTCCGAGTGATGTACAGTCGATGCAGTACTCAAGTCCGATCTACAGCGGGAACTACTGGCAGCTTCAGTGTGGCGGTCGGCTTGCACCAAGGGTCGGCTCTCAGTCCTCTTCCTGATGATAATGAACGCTCTGACGTCGGACATACAGGAAGAGGCACCCTGGTGTATGCTGTTTGCCGATGAAATTGTGCTGGTTGCCAAAAGTGGCCTAGAGTTCCAGAGCAAATTGGAGGTGTGGGGCACAGACTGGAGAGTGTTGGCCTGAAATTGAGCAGAAACAAAACTGAATACTTGTTTTGTGACTTCGGCGGTCTCTCTAGTTCCGTGCCCATAGCTCTCGCTGGAACGCCCATACCAATCTGCTCCGACTTCCGGTACCTAGGGTCGCTTGTCCAAGGGGATGGCGAGGTAGACCGAGACGTAACGCAACGGATTAACTCGGGATGGATGAAATGGCGACAGGTCACTGGCACAACTTGCGACCCACGGATGCTCAAGTTAAAGGGTAAAATTTACAAGTCCGTGATAAGACCTATCGTACTGTATGGATCAGAATGTTGGGCAGTGAAAAAGATGGATGAAAAGAGATTGCATGTAGCAGAGATGAGTATGGTGAGATGGATGTGCGGAGTGACGAGAATGGATAAAGTGAGAAATGAGTATATTAGAGGAAGTTCGAAAGTGGCGCCAGTGACAGAAAAGTTGAAAGGAAACCGTTTGTCCTGGTATGGTCATCTGATGAGGAGGGATGAAACGCATGTTACTAAAAGAGTTATGAATATAAATGTGGATGGATGGAGAGGGAGGGGACGGCCAAAGAAAAGATGGGTGGACTGTATAAGGAGTGATATGAAAGAAAAGGGAGTCAGTGATAGCGTTACGGGGGACAGGACGGTATGGAAGAAGAAAACGTGTTGCGACGACCCCAAGTAACATGGGACAAGGGCAGGAAGATGAAGATGATGAGTTAGCTATGCTTGTGATCACAACACTATAGGTACAACTTGATACCATTTAATATAATTTTAATTGACTTATTACCATTTAGTTGATTTTAATTGTAATTGTCCTTAGATCATTATTTGAATTTTATGACCATTTAAATTGACATTAATTATTATATAATTTGAAAATAAGCTAACTATTTGTTATACACAAGAATTAGGGAATAAAATTTGAATTTGATATTGACTGTATTTGTAGCCATAAGAACAAAAATCATGTATAATGCATCATCTGCAAAGTAGAATCACTTTTCATAATGAGTCCCAAATTTGACCTCAATCAATCCTGATATACATAGGTGACATATATATATAATGGAACAAGCATACAAACAAACACAGATACTGGCACAGAGCTTCCATTATTGCTGTGTGTACATAGTAAACAATAGATTTATCTTACGCTTTCTTTTCGGAAAATGTTGCGTTGTTCCTCCTGTTGTACTGAACCCAAGACGCCACGAAGTTTATCCATAAGATTTTTACGGTTGCTGAAATTATAAAAGAGGATAAAATTATTAACACCCTACTAATAATATGAGAAACATTTTATGTTCTGATGGTTATTAATCAATCACACCTCAAGACATGAATGCATTTGCCCTGGTAGCATGTTGCCGTGGAAAACTGCAAGCTAAAACCAGATTCAATATGGTTAACTTTAGTTACAAAATTAATTCTAATCTTAGTTTTGTTATGAAACAAAGAATTCTTACAACCAGGAGACCATGATTTTCTTTACATTGCGTCTGGGGTGATTTGGCATATCAACACTGAAACTACACAATCGAAGATGTTTAGATATTATGATAGTCTTTGCTAGAACCATTGACATGGATCGATTGATTTTTATGCTGCTCAATTGCTCATAGGAAGACAGGCATTAAAGCGATTTAGTTTGAACACAAATTTTAATATTATATCTGCCCATACCTTTAAACATAAAAGCCAAGATGGTGGAATGATTGACATGTGTTATATACATCGACTATACAGCCTCTAGACGCCTAACAACAGGCGAGCGATGTCTGTCAACACATATGACTAAAATAATCATATACTGGTAATATAGGTCGCCACTCGACAATTTCGAATTAGTAGCGACCACTTCCGTGAGCCGTAAACACTGCCGCGTCAGGCAATTACAAATTGGTAAAATAAATATTATAATGGCCCCTTGTAGCGTACGTTGGTGTGGTAACAACAGCCAGAACTCGAGTTTCCCGAAAAATGGCTTAACATTTCATCGGTAAGTTAATAGTTACATAATCATAATCAGATTTATTTTCTGATATTATTTATCGGAGTTCATTTTGTACTGGTCATTATTGTAGGTGTAAACTGCAACAGCACAAATTTTGTCGCGCTCGTTGATGTCTTTTGTGTTTTCGTCTCTTTCTTTTTAATGTACTTTTTTATCTATCTCTTTTCCTCTATAATTTGGTACGCAAAACTAGTGATGCACCATTTTCTATGACCAAATCTGTTATGGATAAAACTAGAAACCTACATACAATTATACAAAAAGAGACATTAAATTAAATAGTTTATTATTTGTTAAATTAATTGTGAAACGAATATTGATTTGTATAGTGGTTGAAAATGATTAGTATAGTGGTGATTTTTATTGCACAAAAAATAGGTGAATTCTCTTAGAATTTTTTCTCTTACGGAGAAAAGGCCTCTGTTCCAGCAGTGGAAATATTGTAGACTGATTTTTGTATTTTATAGATAATTATTTTGATTTTAGAATTTAGGTATTTTTTCTATTGATGGTTTATTTACTAATATTTAATATTATGAAACAACCGCCGAAAATATATGTTATCTTTAGAATTTTGTTTTTAGTTTTTGCATTTTATGTTATTACTGTATAATTAATAATAAAAGTAGCTAACATTAATAAATAAAAATATTAAGTACACTAACAATTTAAAAAAATATTGATACCTTCGTGGTTTTATTTAAACCTCTCCCATCCCTAGTTCGGCGAAATGACGTTGGTAAGGACCAATCAGAGCGCAGTCGTCCCGTGCCTCATACCTCAGCTAGTTGACAGAATTATTTTGATGTATTCGATCAAGCTTTAGGCGTCTAGAGGCTGTATAGTCGATGGTTATATATGTTTCTTATAATAAAAGGTCTTCTATTTATTTCAATGATCGAGATCTGTGGAAGGTGTAAAAACTACACAGTAAAAAAGGAAAATCAAGACTCACCTTTTTTGGACTTCAAGCATTTCCCAACGTCTCTCTTCTTGGAATTCCAAATCCCTGTCCTTATTCTTGTACAACACATCGAACTTGGTTTTATTCAGCTTATCCAAGACTTCATCCATGATTGCCTTTTTAATTTTGTTTGAATTTTAATAAAACTGTATCAGAGAAATAAAAACACCGAGACAAAAATTAGCACAGCGGTATTAATTAATTCACCGCATTAGCGACCACAAGATTCCTAAAGCTTTACAATAACAATCTCAAAATGTCTCAAATTCGCAAGTATTCACAACAGCGGCATAGTCACTAACTAAATAAAATACCACAGCGAGATGTCAATGTCACTGTCATTGTCAACACATTCGCATGTGTCGATAAATTGGTGTTGGAAAAATGATGGTGATATAGTCGACTAATGACAAGTTAAACTCGTTGTAGAATCATGGGTTTTCCGTAGATCGTATTCAACAGCGAACTTAAACAATCTATTTATCAATAGTTCAATCCGGCCAGTCTTAAAGGTAGACTTTATTGCATTAAACTATCAATCGGCGAAGAATCCAACCAAAATTATTTAATTCTTTCTAGGGTATTTTCTGATATTTTGTAGAGACATTGTGTTTGGTAGCACTACCATGGTCACAATCAAAATAAATGATATATAATGCCAGTCTGTTACTTTTCCGCTGCAGGAAAACCGGCTCTTCTCATATAGACAAGGCACGAGCAGGCGAGGTAGGTTGGCTGGCGATTTCAAACATTATAAAGAGTATACTAATATTATAAAGAGGAACGATTTTTTTGTTTGTTTGTTTGTTTGTACCGAATAGGCTCCGAAACTAATGCACCGATTTAAAAAAATATTTCACTAATAGAAAGCTACATTATTACTGAGTGACATAGGCTATTTTTTAACCGACTTTCGAAAAAGGAGGAGGTTCTATGTTCGACTTCTTGTATGTTTTTTTTTTTTTTTTTTTTTTTTTTGTGTATGTTCACCGATATCTCCGTCAATTGTAGACCGATTTAAAAAAATCTTTTTTTGTTTGAAAGAGTTTGTTTCGAAATTGGTCCCATTTTAATTTGGTGAAGATCTGATGAAGAACTTCGAAGATATACAACAGAACTCTTCAATAAATAGCGGCAAAACTCTCGGGACTGCTGCAATCGCATGTCTGTTTATTGTTTAGACCATTTCATAACATAACATCACGCCAGTACGCTCTTAAGGGGTAAGCAGATCTCTCATTAATTGATCGGTTTTGTTCAAGTTACATGATATTTGGGTAATCTATTCTGGCGTTATAGGAAACTAACTAAACAACTTGCCTATTAGGTAGGTACAACTAAAAAGTGAAAAATAAAAAAACTTTTTTACAAAAAAATACTACCGACTTCCAAATAAGAAAACTACAAAGTGAAAAATAACTTTATTTTTGGAAGTCGGTGTCCATAACGCAAAAAAAATGGTACCTACGAAAGACACCGACTTCCAAAAATAAAGTTATTTTTCACTTTGTAGTTTTCTTATTTGGAAGTCGGTAGTATTTTTTTTTAATCCCGAAATCGGGTCCTGTGGGGTGGTCCACGGGAGAGAAGCCGCGGGCAACAGCTAGTACTAAATAAATAAATCCAAGTTACCTCAAGATGAGGCAACAAAGAAAATACGAGATTAATACGAGATAGAATATTTCATCGAACTATAGAATTCGACTATGAGTGTCGTTTCTTACTATTATATTATTCAATGGCATGGCAATCCATATTGACCAGTTTTGTAGCGGGAACTTTAAAAATGGTATTATCAAACATTTCAGAGAATGAAATAAGTGCAGCTCAGCTTAGTCATCAGCTGTTTAATGAAGGGTAATTTCGATCAAAAATTCTAATCGCAGGGGTAGACATTTGTTGCATTTCTGAATGTTACAAAGTTTTTAAACATTCAGAAATAATTAGGTCAGTGCCAACTATTACTTGACCCGTCTACCCCTTTCTAAGAGGGGTAAAGTCCTGTTTTACTTTGATTTCTCATTATCACAAAATACTCTTATTTTTTACGTTAAGTTCGTTACCAGTTAAATCTTTTTAAATTGTTCAAAATGATGGCCATTATTTTTATTACGACGACTCAAGGATTAAACCACATTCAGCATTACAATCGTTTTGTTTCCATTTAGAATCATAGGCATATTAAGTATTTAGAGTAGTCTTCTTATCTCCTAAGATTGTTTTCTGTGCATGAATGATAGGTGTTTGCCGTAAGTTATTAAATGCTTCCCAGAATTCGATTTTTATTAGCGAAAAATCGGATGGCGATCTACATCGCGTTTTTTTAGGGTTCCGTAGCCAAATGGCAAAAAACGGAACCCATATCGATTCGTCATGTCTGTCTGTCTGTCCGTCCGTATGTCACAGCCACTTTTTTCCTAAACTATAAGAACTATGCTGTTGAAACTTTGGTACAAGTTGTAAGTAGATGTATTCTGTGAACCGTAATAAGTTTTTCACACAAAAATAGAAAAAAAAACAAAAAATTTTGGGGTGCCCCATACTTAGAACTGAAACTCATTTTTTTTTTCCATCAAACCCATACGTGTGGGGTTTCTATGGATAGGTCATCAAAAATGATATTCAGGTTTCTATTATAATTTTTTTCTAAACTTAATAGTTTGCGCGAGAGACACTTCCTAAGTGGTAAAATGTGTATCCCCCCCCCACCTGTAACTTCTAAAATAAGAGAATGATAAAACTAAAAAATATATATGATGTACATTACCATGTAAACTTCCACCGAAAATTGGTTTGAACGAGATCTAGTAAGTAGCTTTTTTAATACGTCATAAATCGTAAACCGCAGTTTAAGTTGTCATCAAAATCGGCCCAGCCCGTGGCCCCGTGATTTCTTCGTGTTTTTCGGTATTCCTTATCCCATACGAAGAAACCGTGCCGACGTAGCTAGCGTTTTTCATCTGATTATACCGATTATTTTTTGTAAATCGATCGCGTTCGGTTCCGTTCCACGGCGATAGATAGATCACCATCTAAATCCGTGGAACGAACGCAATCGATGTACAAAAAATAATCAGTAAAGTACGTCGCCACGGTTTCTTTGTATGGGATGAGACACCTCCTCTTATAGTTTCGAATTTGGAAATCCACGCCCACTTGAAAAACTCATCCTGGTCAATATAACTGTGCAGGTGGCGACTGTGACGTCACTCTGACGTTTGACTCTCGCTGTATTGGCAAATTGGCACAAAGTACGTAAGCGGCTGCTATTGGCGCACGACCGAACGCGAGGCGCCTCGCGATCAGGCGGGTGTGGAGTCGCATTCCAGCGAGGTGCACAGTTATATTGACCATGTAGCATAGCTAGAGGGCGGATGCCGGATTATATGCATTTACATGTACCTAGCATACCTATGCTTTTGTATATTTCGAAGCTTTTTAACTAGAAATTCTAGTGATGATGCTGACTCCCAAGGCTCGTTCATACCTATTTGGTTTAAATGGTCCAATTCTGCTTTATTAAAATGTTTTGGGCGAGAGTTTATGTTAACTGGTTGAATGGATTTCGATAACTTATTGCACACCGATAGTTTTTTTTTTAACACATGGAGGATACTTTTTATTCGGCTAGTTCGAAAAGGCAAGAACAAGACCCTTTGTGAATTTTATTATCGAAGAGTCCGTATTGTGATATTTAATGGAATATTTTAATCAGGTATGTTAAGGAACTCCGTAACCTAAACTATCGGATATCCGAAATTAAAATCTATCGGTAACCGTAACCGAATCCGATGTTAAAGTTGCAGATAATTTCGATTAGGGGCGGAGTCTAAATGAGACACGATATGACATGTTTTTCTGCCCGGCCCGGGCCGAGTCGACTCACTAGCCAGTAGCCAGTAAAACCCCGAGCGAGAGCCCGCGAGTATGATGCAGTACTCTCAGTACTAAGTTCAATCTTGAAGTATTTGGTTTAAAAACTCCAATGTACCTACAGCTTTTCCTCGGGCTCTCGCGCTAATAGAGTGTACAGCCGGTTTTACAAGTTTCTTTATTATTTCTATTGCTTAGTCACAAAAAATGTGTGAAATTATAATAATTATAAATTTTATTTTTTTTGACATTTACAATTTCTTAAATTCTGATAACCGTAACCTAAACTAACGGATGAGCCGAAATAATGTAATATCCGTAACCGTATCCGAAACCAGTAGGTATATTTAATATTATTATTTCTATACCGTACCTACCCAGATCCGAAATTTCATATCCCTAACATCCTCGATTTTAATGATAATAAAACAAAACGAAACGGTTAGTTAAATTAATATCGAAAAGTATATACACGGGAGACAAAAAAGACAGGAATACATAAATGCTCGCCTTTGTACATAAGCTGTCCTACTGTATTCGTACGTTAGGAGGTCAGCGGGAGAAGTCATTCGATGATTACTCACACAAAAAAAAGAAAACCGGCCAAGTGCGAGTCGGACTCGCGCACGAAGGGTTCCGTACCATTATCACAAAAACGGCAAAAAAGTCACGTTTGTTGTATAGGAGCCCCACCTAAATATTTATTTTATTCTGTTTTTAGTTATTATAGCGGCAACAGAAATACATCATCTGTGAAAATTTCAACTGTCTAGCTATCGCGGTTCATGAGATACAGCCTGGTGACAGACAAACAGACAGACAGACGGATCGCGGAGTCTTAGTAATAGGGTCCCGTTTTTACCCTTTGGGTACGGAACCCTAAAAAAGGGTAAGGGTGTTTGTTTTGTGTACAATAAAGAATAGGAAAATGAATGAATATAAATGTTCAAAATGTAAAGAATTAAATCATGTAAGAAATCTGAAGGTTTGTTTGATATGTTAAAAAATAAAAGTCTAAATTATTCTTGAAACAGTCTGCATCTTATACTCTTCTTACACTTTTTGTCCTTCTTTTCAACAGCTCGGGACCACCATCGGCCGTCCGGATTACAGCGATCACCGAATAAGCGGGGATCCAGAAACGAGGCCCTACTGTGTGTGTACAAAAATGATTGTATGTTGGATTTTAAGTCAAATAACTAATAATTACTAGTTTTTTTAATGTTTTTGCAAATTATGACACCTTTCGTGAATATTTAAAAAAACATTCATACATATTTCGAGCCTAAATGAAATATTAAAATAATATCAATGTTCTTATAATTTACTATCAGTCGTACACTCTTAAAAACTCGCCGAATGCAGAACCTCCTCCTTTATTGAAGTCAGTTAAAAATAAATATCCATAAACAATTTTTTTTGGTCCAGTCAGCTGCGATAAATAAACCTGTGTAAATGAAAATGTTTCGTTTCGGAAGTCGGTGTTGAAAAACAAGAAGTACCAAAGATACCGACTACCGAAACAAAAGTTACTTTTACATTTTCTTTTTTTGTTATAATTATATTCTATAGGTTCGCGCTTGACCATTATCTCACCTGATGGCAAGCGATGATGTGGTCGACGATGAGGCACGCTTGTCAAAAAAATAACCTATTCACTCTTGACTTAAGGTTACACTAGTCGAAAATTCTTCCATACAAACGTAGTCTACGGATTATTCCACTGTTTGACGATGTACGTTCAAAATAAAAAGTGATACCTATATCAATTTGTCTCATCATTATCTAGCCCTGTATGGAAGCGAAAAAGTTAAAAAAGAAAATGTTTGAAAGTTATAAGCGTCGAAAGTTACACATTTCGACACTAATTTTAACGCATTTTCGGGCGCAAAAAAATACCATAAGAAGACGGAAAATAGCAAAACGGCCTCCATACAGGGATAGATTAGTAGTTCAACACTGCAAATAATTTTATTTTGAACAGATAAATTTAGTAGTTTTTTCATGATATCTAGACTGCCAAAGGTCTGTTTATAAAATTTCGCGCGCTTGGTTTCGTCCTAAATCATTATCCATTTCGCTACAAATTTACAAAAGTGTGTATTCGTACGCGAACTAGCTTCCTACTGCTCATCACAGCATCTATCTCTTCCGCACGTGTTGTATATAAAATGCATTTTAACCCCGCGCACAAAATAGTTCGTGCCGTCGACTAGTGTAACCTTAATTGCGTAACTGTTTAGACGGCTCGAAGCTTCGAAGCACGCACGCTCCCTTTCATTTTGACAACTCAACAGTATTCATTGCATGTTTTACGCTGTCGAGTAAGTACACGGATTTTTAGGGTTCCGTAGCCAAAGGGTAAAAACGTGACCCTATTACTAAGACTCCGCGATCCGTCTGTCTGTCTGTCCGCCTGTCTGTCTGTCTGTCTGTCCGTCTGTCACCAGGCTTTATCTCATGAACCGTGATAGCTAGATAGTTGAAATTTTCACAGATGATGTATTTCTGTTGCCGCTATAACAACAAATACTAAAAACAGAATAAAATAAATATTTAAGTGGGACTCCCATACAACAAACGTAATTTTTTTGCCGTTTTTTGCGATAATGGTAGTTACGGAACCCTTCGTTCGCGTGTCCGACTCGCACTTGGCCGGAACATACCAAGCAAAGAACGCGTGCGCCATACTTTAAAGTTATGAAATTAGGGTTCAGGTGATTTTTGTTCTCACCTTTCCTTGTAAGATCACACTGTACCTAAATGTGTTCTGGAAGAAATATAGTTTTTTTGCTCCAGAAACCGGTGGAATCTCTCGACTCTAATAAAAGCAAGTCAAGTCATGCGATAGGCTGTTGGAATTCATTCAACTAATCATGGCAGATAAATGCATTTAGCTATAATTTTCGTTCCACAAACCGAGCTTTATATACCTAACAACGCGTCATCACAAAGTTAATAGAGTATGAAAAAGTACATACTATTATCTGCCAATTTTGATTTCTACCTCGTCTTTATATTTTGCATCAAACTTTTTCGGATAGAATCGTATATTTTAATCCTTGACATTAAAATTTGCGGAAGCCAGACATTTAATAATACAAGATATTTATTATATAATCTTTATAATTGATTTTAAATTTTGCATGCTATCATTTAAACCGCTCACAACCAAAAAGCCGTTATAAAAAGTATAAATTTTATTGAGTACCCTAGATATTGATTACTAGTGTGGTAATCAATTTGGTAAAAAAAGTACCTGGAAATAAGGATAGAATAGGTACCAACCTCTGTTAAATAAATCCTTAGGCGTTTAAAAGTGGGTCACTTCAATTAGATCAAATAAATACATGAAATCCATAATAGACAATGTCTGAATAACTCCGAGACAGTTTTTCAAAGTATTATTAACAGAAACTAGATAACTAAATTACCATAAATACCAATTTATTTAGAATAGTCACGAAATAATTCTTGAACACCAAGACGTTATTGCTCGCGCCGCACTACTCATTCTATATTTGAATTTGCCGCGTAAAAGGTTCGTTACAGATTCAGCATTTATTGACCGTTATTATCATGTTTTTAGAAGGTTTAAAGATAGTAATACAATAAAAATATGTAATTATCTTTTTGATCATAGTACCTTTGTCATTTTACTTAAATTATGTGCATGAAATTAGTCGTTTCAGTACTTATAAGTTTCACGTATTGAGAACCAGTGTTGTTACAAAAGTTCATTTCCCGAAATAGGAGAGAAAAATTGTTAGAAATGATTGATGTGGGTGATTGAGTGGCCTTCAACGGTGATATTGTACAATCGTTATTGAGCAACCAGTAAAGTTTTAAAAGCAACAAAAATAACAACTTCTAGCACTCATCTCATTAACCTCTAAAATGTTTAAGTTCCATATGTTATGTATGTCATTACCTCACAGAATTTGATCCTTATTAGTGACACCAACAAATGGTGTAATAATACGGCAAGTTTTTTTTTACTCAACATTAATGGGTTCGATTCCTGACTAGGAACTATTGATTTTTCAAAAATTCAATGATGCGGTTTTAGTTTTCATCAAAATCGGCCTCGTGACTCCTTTGAGTGTTTTTCGCCTATTATTCCTCATAATTTTGGATTTGGCCATCCCCGCCCTCTTTAAAAACTGGTGGGCCAAAAATCATGGCTAAAATTATTATTCATTATTATTATTTAGGTCATACAACATTTATTTTATTATTTTTTATTTTTGTCTTTATAGTTTTGGTACACCATCACTAAAAAGTTAGCAAGTTCTAAAGTAAGGTAACTAAAAGATACACAAAATACCCATAATCCTACAATTTACATGTTCGTGATGTTTGTCGTTAAGGATTTCGGTTGTATGTATGTTCCATACCTTGAAAGCTCTCCTATTCCCTAAGTTGAGAGATATTTAATCGAATAAAAAATAATGCTCACGATCCGATAACTTGTTTCGGAGAAATGCGTGGACAAACACACATACATAAATCTATGAAATATGGCACTCCTTTTTTTGAAGTCAGTTGAAAATTTAAATGTCATTAAAATAGCTTTCATTAAAATAAAATAATCCTAGCTCCGCTTTGAAAGATTGCATCAACATTAGGGTGAATTTTATCTTAGTATGGTAACATTTGTCGCTAGTCAACGGACATAGCCGACAAATTCCGAACTTGTGATTAGGTCACGTGGTACTTTTGGAGTCTTCGTCGTGGCGTAGCTTGTTCAGCTGCTCGTCGAAGCGGCTGTCGGACGGTCGCCTGTCAGCGAGACAGCGTACGATGTAGCGGCCATTTTTGTTCTAAGTTCATAATAGCGTGCACATATTTTAATGTATTTCGAAGGACATTTAGGCAATTTTCACGATGACTATTATAGTTTTCTTAATAGATACTTCAGCCTCTATGAACCAAAGAGCATATTTGGGCGGACGCCCAACGTTGCTCGATGTAGCCAAGGGCGCTGTGGAAACGTTCGTAAAGGTACGTGCAGTGTCATCGACTCGTCAACCGCCTCGTTTTTGTGATCGATTTGTTTATCGCGTGTTAGTGTGTTGGACTGATTTATTTTATTTCATAGGTTCGTCAACGTTCCCCCGAAAGCAGAGGCGACAGGTATATGCTTCTAACTTTCGAAGAACCACCCGCGAACATCAAGGTTAGTATATCAGATTGAACACGTTAAAGAGAAGATTTTCTTGTGGATTGTGCATAGTGTGAGTGTTTATGCCGGCTCCATAGTGTCTTAAATGTCAAGCACCGTAATCTGCATCCAGAACATTTAGGTACATATTTTGAATGTGCGAAATTTACTGAAATAGACAGCACGGCGTAAACAGGACGAACCGCCGCCGTTGCTGCCTCCGCGATAGCGCTCGCTACTGCGCGCTCGTCGCACACTCTCATTGGCCGAACTCGAACTCTACGAAATGGCGATTTGGGGGGGAAATTCAAACTGAATCATACAACACGCCAATTAATTTCTTATAAGACTGATATTGTGTTGTTGTGAATTATGTATTGAATGATAACATCCATTGCTATATTTTATGATTATTTTAGGTTGTGTTTAAACATTAATGGTGTCCCTAGCCATTTTTATCTTCTAAGATGAAATATTTTCTGAAATACTTATATAAAAATAATGGGTTCTTACTCCAATTGTTACTTTTCAGGCTGGTTGGAAAGAGAATCTTGCAACATTTATAAATGAATTAAAGAATTTGCAATGTCTGGGCTTGACAACAATGGGTGCGGCCTTGAAGCATGCCTTTGATGTTCTAAACATAAATCGTATGCAGACTGGTATTGACACATATGGCCAAGGAAGATGTCCATTCTATCTTGAACCATCTGTTATTGTTGTCATTACTGATGGAGGGAAACTTTCAAGCAATGCTGGCATTCAGGAAGAGGTGAGTCACAAAACATTTTATTACAAATTATTTTTTAATTATAGACAAATAGTCTACTATTTTTGTTATCATTTTGTTACCAGTTGGAATGTACCAATTAGTGATGCTAAGTAAGCACAATTTTTGTGTTCCATAATTTAAAAATTTTCTTGAATCTTTGATTTATTAATCCATAAACAAACACAATTCAATATGGTTCATTTTAAGTCAAACATTTAGTTTTGAGTGAAATTGTGCTTTGTTTATCTATCTGTAATGTAGTTGGAACTTTTGGTATTTAATTTTTATTTTGCAGTAGTTTTAGAATTGTCCTAACAGTGGAATGTAAGATAATTTTTGTAATCTTAGTTTTAATAATTTTGTTACGAACTGACAAAATAACAACTAACTTGAATTATTGAAGCATACATCAGATATACCTATGGATTCTAAATTGAGTATCAACATTCTGCATTTATGTAGAGTTTGTAAAATTTTTAGCTTCAAACATGTCTTTACAAGCTTTTATTTAACTTGCAATGTATGTATGTAAGTGTGTTCGGGTCAAATCTTGCAACAGAATTTTAAAGCAGTTATCTTCAACCGATTATGATGAAATTTTGCATACACGTTTGGTTTGGATGACAATGTAGCAGTTATCTTCAACCGATTATGATAAAAATTTTCATACACATTTGGTTTGTATGGTAAGCTAAAAAGCTTGACAAAAAAAAAAAAAAAATTTAAGTGGATTCAATTTTGTTGATGATGATGTATTATAAATAAAAACCTATTTAGTACATTATGTACAACTCGCATAAGACTGTTCTATCACAAGAATTCAAACAGATTTTTTTTGACGTTTGGGCAGTAAATATTTCTAACCATCTTCAAAAAAGCGAATAACAAGTGTGGTTTATTATTATTATTTTTGTAGGATTTTTACCAGTGTTGACCTATTCCATTTAAATTTTTGTAAAATACTTTATACGCTGTATGACATTCAAGCACTGCAAATCTACTAACTTAATTAGATAATAATAATAATAATTATTTTTTATTTAATTTATACATTAAAATATTAGGACCAGGGAAGGAAGAAGAAATAGAAAATGTAAACTTAAGTTAGTATAATATAAATTATAAATACTTCCATTGCAAAGTTAATGTGCTTTTAATATTATCTTATCTAAGCGTGGCTAAGTTGTGTTGAATTGGAGTTTAAAATAGTCAATGCACTCATGTTATATGATTCATACTGATGCTTAGTTAACATATAAAAAAATGCTAAGTTATAACTATCTATTACAATATAGTGAGCTCAAATGCATACTCAATATTGAAGTGGAAAAGTATCAGTACCGTAATGAATACATTCTTACTTTAAATATTCTGAGGATTTAAACATCGTAAGTAATTAGTTAGGAAATATTTTTTTTTATATATTATGTCACTATCTATTAGGACTAAATGCGTGCCTGCCTTTATAAATATTAAATTTTCCACACACTACAGTTGCCCAATCCCGACAGAAATAGACCTTTTAACCTGCCGTGGCATAACTTTGACTGAAAATAATAAATAATAATAATATTTTTCTCCATTTGCTAAACTTAAAAGCTGGCCTAGGCGCGCTTTAGTATTCCTAATATACCTATACTTTATAAGTTTTTAAACTGTCATGGTCACTAACACTAACATTAACATTAAAAGCGGGATATTTACCATGTTTACTGTTTGTTACGAGTTCCCGATATTTCGGTGCTGTTGCAAGCACCATGATCACGGTTTATCCGTGATCATGGTGCTTGCAACAGCACCGAAATATCGGGAACTCGTAACAAACAGTAAACATGGTAAATATCCCGCTTTTAATGTTAATGATACCTATACTTTGATTACATACTTGCTAAGTTATCCCTCTTGGATTATAGCATGTTATCCCTTAAGATTTTTAATAAAATAACTGTGTCAAAGCTAATTGTAGGTATTGGCTCAGTTGCAGTTCATCTTATTACTTTTGCTGTAACCTACTTCTTGACGTCAGAAAAATATCTGCAATGAATGATGCACGTAAATAAATTTTGGCCAAGGTCTGGCGAACACCATACTTGGTTACGATTTTATGACTGAATTGATCATCGCGTGTTGTCGACTTTCGGAATTCGGATACTGTTAAATAGAATACTTGACTGCATAGATGCTTCATCTTGCGTTTTTTACGGTGCCGTACCCAAAGGGTAAAAACGGGACCTTATTACTAAGACTCCGTGTTTTGTCTGTGTGTTTGTCTGTCTGTCACCAGGCTGTATCTCATAAACCGTGTTAGCTAGGCAGTTGAAATTTTCACAGATGATGTATTTCTGCTGCCGCTATATCAACAAATACTAAAAACACAGTAAAATAAATATTTAAGTGGGGCTCCCATACAACAAACGTGTTTTTTTTGCCGTTTTTTGCTATAATGGTACGGAACCCTTCGTGCGCGAGTCCGACTCGCACTTGGCCGGTTTTTAGTTCAACTCAATCTGCCTAGCCTATTACCAGTATATTGGGATTCTATTTGATCCCCACAATCCAGTTTCTGTGTAACACATCTATCTATCTATTAACATATAGATCTACAATTGACAGCCGACTTTATAGTCCTACTTTTTAGGGTTCCGTACCCGAAGGGTCCAAACGGAGCCCTATTGCTGTCACTCACGTGTCCGTTTGTCTGTCCATCGTCTGTTAGTCAATTTTGTTCCGAAGAATTTTTTAACTCGTCAAAAAAATCAAAATCAAATATTTTTATTTTACATAGGCCTACATGGGCACTTATAAAACGTCGACAAAAGGTGCACGGTTCGGGTTAGTCGTTTCCTATGGAGAAGAACCGGCAAGAAACTCCATGGTTACTCTTTTGAATTGTTTTGTTTACAATATTTCCATGTTACAGCATTAGTACTTGGATATGGGGGGACAACGTAGGCCCGACAATAAGTCGTACGAAATTGAAAAAAAAATAAATAATGCACGAAATAAAAAGTTAACAAATGTTAACAATCATCTAGAAAACTAGAAAGCCTACAATGTTCACACATTCACAATAGGTAAAAGAATCTATACAAAGGTAAAAAAAAAAAAAAAACCACAACACTAAATTTAACATGTGGCACAAATACTGTAATCAGTGCTGTAACTATTCTTAGCAAAGGGCTATAATGATGATTGAAAAATATTGTAAAAAGTCTAATTAAAAGAGAAAAAAAAAATGAGATTGAGAATAGTTAGAGATATCCATATATTTGTGCCGTTTATGAGTTACCAGGGAAGCCGCACGCGCGGAGGGAACTTCCCATGGATCTCATCATCATATCAGCCGAAATACGTCCACTGCGGACATAGGCCTCCCCCAAGCGTCGCCACATTGACCGGTCCCGTGCGTCCCGCATCTAGCGGATCCCCGCAACCTTCACCAGGTCATCGGTCCACCTGGTGGGAGGCCTTCCCACGCAATGTCTTCCGGTTCGCGGTCGCCACTCGAAAACTTTTCTGCCCCATCGGCTATCCGTTCTGCGAGCAATTTGCTCTGCCCACTGCCACTAAAGTTGGCATTCTTCGGGCTATTTCGGTAACCCTGGTTCTCTTGCGGATCTCTACATTTCTGATTCGAACACGGATACTCGAGCATAGCCCTCTCTATTGCCCTTTGTGTGACTGTAAGCTTTCTGATGAGGCCCATTGTGAGGGACCACGTCTCAGAGCCATATATCATAACTGGCAACACACTGGTCGTAGGCTTTCGTCTTGAGACACTGTAGTGGTCCCATTGACCTATAAACTTAAAATTTGGTGATAATGTTTATTATTACGTATATTTTACTATCAAATACCAATATATTGATAAATCAGAATTTTTCTTTGGTACTGAACCCTTAACGTGCGAAGTCCGACACGCATTTGGCCGGTTTTTAAAGAAAAATATATTACAAACAGCAGCGTGACTTGCGGTCAGTAATGTCTAGGGTGGGTTGGTTGATTCAGTCTCGGTTTTTACAATCGGCTGCATATCTTCCGTCATTCGATTTGATTTACGAGACTTAATGTTCTGTGTCCCCTAGATTGGAATGAAGTCCACAGAAGTCATCCATCGCCAACTATCTTGAGCTTCATGCTTCATCTCGCTCCATTCCAATGCTCGTCGCATCTGCCAACACGGTGCGACGCCAGGTTTGACGGGGTAGGGCCACACTTTATCTTCCCTTGGGGATTCCAGACCAACGCTTGTTTGGGAATATGATCGGGATCCCTTCGTAGCGTGTGGCAATCCATCTCCTCTTGCGACGCTTGATCTGGCGGTCGATCGGGCTCTCATGGTATTTCTCTAGCAGCTCTACGTTAGAGATGGTCTCGGGTCAGTCAGTTGGTCACTTCTAGTAAAAAAATATCTCGTGTGTTCGGATCCTAAGATACCTGTTTAAACCTGGTTGGTAGTAACGTGATGCATTACACCAACGTCACCTACTCGTAGTCAAATCGCAGCTTAGTTTGGAGGTCGCGCATGCTTTATTCAAATTTCACCAAGTGTTTCATTTGAATACTATGTCAATAGAATATAGATTTTTGGAAAAGTATGTATTAAGTATTACTATGTAGATAATACGTACTTACTCTCTAGCTGTGTAACTAGATATTCAAACTTATCAAAGTAAATTTACGATTGACATTGACTTATCACACGGCTGTCTAGATTTAGAGATAACATTTGATGACTCAGATTGACAGTTCGTTTTTTTTGGATTGAGGTATAGTCAGCGAAATAAATTGATGTTGATCTCATTCGTTTTGGCAGTTTTAGTAGAATAGTGTTGAACCTAAGTGATATTTTAAAATATCATTTACCTTGTAAGAAATTCAACTCTTTAATAAATGTTTAAATACATGATCCTAGGAACGTATTTAATTGACGACACGGATGACACGGTTGGCGTAGTGGTTTAGTGATGGGCAGCTGCGATGCGGTTCGATTCCCGCACGGAACAAATATTTGTATGGCTTACAGATAGTTGTTCCGTGTCTGGGTGTCTTGTGTATGTGAGTTTATATCTTTGTAAACGCACCCACGATACATGAAGAAATTCCTAGTGTAGTAGTGTAGTAGTGGGGCAATGACAAAAAATTAGAACTGATTTTCATCAACTTATGTCGGTATAAGTACCTAATACATTTTAAATACTTCACACACCCTATTTCACTCTTACTAAAACAACACTTCAGGCGTTACGCACACATACCGCATTCCGAATACGATTGTTAGGCTGTTCTGTGGACTCTGTGGTTAAACTACCGAAGCAGTGTATAACAACCACTGTTTTGTCGGAGTGCAGTCGTCATGACAGTGGTTGATTAGCAAAATCAACCACAGTCAGATAAACAAGCTTTTTTTCTAGCATAGGTACAGTTAACCAACGATATGACTCAGTTCCAATACTTCCAATCGAAGTCAAAGTCAAATTCTTTATTTCATTTAGTCAATCAAGCGGCACTTTTGAACGTCTAAAATTTAAATTTAAAAGTAATTATAATTGATACTACCGTCCATTCGGAAAAATAGCTTGTTATGGAGAGAAAGGGACAAGAAACTCCAAATTTACTCTTAAAAAAAAGTGTTACAATATTTACATAGGTACATACATTAATTCATATAAGTGAGGACGATGCACCCAGAATAACTCTACTACGTGTAGGTATAAAGTATTACAAGCACTAACAAGTAAATTCATTCATTTGATAAATAGGAACATGGTTCTCACATACTTACAAATATTGCAAACATAGATAAAACTAGCTGTGCCTGCGGCTTCGCTCCCGTCATCTATCTGCCAACCCTCTACCCTACTTACCTTCCTGCCTACCCCACTTACCTGCCTACCATTTTTGTTTCTACTATAGTCATCATTCTTTCGCGGAGAATCTTAACACCGCCATTTAGAAAATGACTTTAAATGCACAACGCCATCTATCGAATATCGAGTTCAACTGTCCGAGTATCTGAATTGCGTGTGTTGTGATAATTTTACTTCTTGAACACTTTAAATTCATCTAACTTTTGATAGAGTGAACCGATTGCGATGAAACAAAAACTAAGTAATTCTTCAATTACGCATAATTTTCAGGTATAAAAGTTATTTACATTGGTTTCGTACATTTCACGTGATTCGTGCACAAATAAACAGACAAAAATTCCAAAAATGCCGGCAATACGTTCTGTTGGTTATCCTTTAACACCCTGGCTATTTTTTTTTGTAAATATTTTCGATGTACAGAAATTACTTTTCTACAGATTTATTATATGTATTGATTACCTAATTCAACAACAACGGAACAGTGTGTGAGTCAATTTCAACAAACAAAAAAAGGAAATTGTGAAAAATATAACATAGGTACACCTATGTTATATTTTTCGCCATTTGCTTTTTTTACATACCTTTTGTTTTGTTTTTATGTCTCCTGATAACTTTTAAGACTGTTATCACAGACTTTTAGGCTACTTGACCAGCCGTAACGACTGTCAAAGAAGCCAGACAAGAAGCATGGCAGCCAGAACCAACGGTTTAATGTTCTTTTTGAGGCATGCTCTTCCGTGTATGAAATGGTGGTGCACAGAGGCCTTTAGTCATGAAACACGGCACTACTACCGAAAGCGTAGCTTGTCGCTTACTTATTCAAAAACGTTTTTTTTTTTTCAGTTCAATCTGCCGATGAACTGCCCAATACCTGGCTCCGAGTTGACCCGTGAGCCGTTCCGATGGGACCAAAGGCTATTTTCGTTGGTGCTCAGGCTTGCAGGGACACCAGCAGTCGAAAGGGACACTGGCCTAGTCCCTTCAGACTCGTCGCCGATCGACGCGATGTGTGAAGTCACTGGCGGTAAGTTACTATTATGCAACCTAGTATCACCTTGTTTCGGGAACGGAGATTCCGACACGTCACGAAGTAATGTCAAGTGATGCGATCAGCTGGTAATATTTCATTCTACAAATCTCAGCAATTAACGTGCGCTTAGAAACTCTTTCCAAAAACTGGGTGCGACGTTTGTAAATTACAGTGTAGTAGACAGTAACATACCTAATTGCAACCTCATACCTATATTATGTCTTATCTAAAAATGTACCCATTCAAGATTATTTTTGTAAACAAACAACTTTCAAGATATCTTTCTTATGTCAATATTAGTACGAGCTTTAAAATCTTCAACTAAGTAGATTCTTTTACAGATAATAATAAGCTAAAAATACAAGGAGACTTACACGGATGTAGAAATTTCATATTAACGGGGGATAGTAAGCCCTTTAGAAAACCAGTCGGACTAGTTTTTGTGCTGTTCATTTAGAGTCAAGGTAGATGTATTCAGTTAAAAGTATAAATAATATTTTATACTCAACTACCAGCTGGCTTAATTCACCGGTCTGAGAATTAAATGTAAGCAGGCAATATTTTTTACGAATACGAATAAATTAACTCGATTTGTGCAATACACTTTATTTTGTCATTAAAACATACGTCACAATTAATTTTAATCCAGTATGAATTTAATTTCATTACCTACGAAAGTAAAATGTACGATTTTCCTGTTAATTTTATTTGAATGGTATATATTATATCAGTGGCGTTTATCATTTACACGTGTCCTGTTTCCCGGTTGTAAGTTGCATGTGTCCTGGTGGAGCAACTTTGTATTATTGCGTTTTTTTTTATCATCGACTTACCCAGGTACCATACCATGATACATAAGTAAAATAAAAATAAAATAAAAAAGCCTTTTATTTCTTGCTTATTCAATTATACAATTTCAGTAACTATGTGCATGCAAAATTATTCTCAGTTTTAAATTTATTTGATTAAAAATATAAAAAAAATATAATAATTATAAGATTAATAACACAATCATAATGTAATTAAATAATTATTCTATTTGGAATGAGTGTTATATTGGATAAAATTATAATATATATTGATTTAATGAATTAGATTTAGTCAGGGTTTGTATTTCGTTTGCAAGAACCCTCTCAATGAAAGGTAAAGGCCTCCTACAGAGATGACCTACTCTCTATTCTCTGCCGCTCGCGGCCATTGAACACCTGCTACTTTTATGATATCGTCTACCCAGCGTGCGTATGGTCTTCCTCTTTTTCTCTGTCCTAGTGGACCCGCCCATGATGTTATCTTTGTAGTCCAGCGATTATCGCTAAGCCTCGCCACGTGTCCAGCCCATCGCCATTTAAGGCGATATATACGCCCCAATGTTAAGAGCGGACTCTAGTCAACAAGAATTTGAAAAATAGGTATTTGAAGAAACTATTGCCGTCGCGCTGCGCCCGACCAAGCGAGCTATCAATGTGTGAACGATTAGTGTATTTGTGTGTGTAAGAGCGCGCCGAGCGGCCGACCGACTCCGCCGGTGCACGCGCCCTCGCCGCGAGTACCGAGCCGCTTTACACTTTACGAAAAAAATTAAAGACACGATGAATTTTGGAGAAATGTAGTTTTTTTAGGGTTCCGTACCCAAATGGTAAAAACGGGACCCTATTACTGAGACTCCGCGATCCGTCTGTCTGTCTGTCTGTCCGTCTGTCTGTCTGTCTGTCCGTCTGTCTGTCCGTCTGTCACCAGGCTGTATCTCATGAACCGTGATAGCTAGGCAGTTTAAATTTACACAGATGATGTATTTCTATTGCCGCTATAACAACAAATACTAAAAACAGAATAAAATAAATATTTAAGTGGGGCTCCCATACAACAAACGTGAATTTTTGGCCGTTTTTTGCGATAATGGTACGGAACCTTTCGTGCGCGAGTCCGACTCGCACTTAGCCGGTTTTTTTAAATGCCTTCCGCCAGAAATTATTGATGGTCGTATACCACGAAATTTACCTGCAAGTGAAAGGATTGAAATTACGATAGATAAATGCACATTTTTACACGACTGCCCAAAAGAGGAGTGTTATGTTTATAGGGCTCATGTATGTTTGTGAGTTTCTTTATTCCACCATAAATTCTCAACGGCTCAACCGGTATATATTTATGTGGTATCTTTAGAAGCGTAACTTTATTAAAAATTAAAAAAAAAAACTAATGGGAAAAAAGGAAAAAAAAGTATTTCATAAAAAAATTACTACCTATTCTATCATCGTCTAGCTAGTCTAATATATTTATGTGGTATCTTTAGAAGCGTAAAGTTATTAAAAAATTAAAAAAAAACTAATGGGAAAAAAAGGAAAAAAAAAGTATTTCATAAAATAATTACTACCTATTCTATCATCGTCTAGCTATTCTAGAGCTTATTTAGTATATAAATAATAATATATAACAGTAGTATTAAATAATCATTCTTTCCCTAATAACATACCAAAAGAAATTAACTAAATATAACAGTAGGTACTATTCAACATCCCATAGAAAACGTATAAAATAAATTGTTTTTCCAAAAAAATCGTTTTATTACTAAAAGAGGTATGATATAAAAAATAAATCTTTAAAAATAATTAAAAACACGCCTGCCTTGCAGTCGGGGGATGGTTCCTTGGATCAGTTTTTTACAGGTCCCCCGACTTCGTTGAAAAGATTGGTTTTCAGTTGAGCCCATTCAACACAAAAATAATTTCGCTTGTTTTTAATTTTTTGTTCAATTTTTTCATTCACTTTTCGACAAGCTGCCTTGTCAAAAAGTGCTTTTAATTAATAAGCGTGTTTTTAATTCTTTTTTTATTATTTTAATTTAAAATTCTATATTTTAATTTAAATACCCACAAACCCCACTTCTCCAAAATTCATAAATCATTTTTATAAGTATCTGCTTTATAAGAAATCTAAATTTAGTTTGCATAATACTGGGTGTAAGACCAACCGAAAGACTGCAAATCAGCAGACAGGACGTAAGGTGAGCGAACGATTCAGAAGATCTGAGCCATCATTTTGAGGGCCGGGTCACCGGCGTCCGTAGGAAAATAAGCGTTTTGAATCCCTACACGTGGTCCCCGGATGGTGCTAATCATGTGAAGTACTGGTGGTAGGTTTCGACCGAAGGGCTTGTGACCACACAGCGGGCAAAGACATACCGCCACGTGGCCTAGCCTTGATCCGGTTACGATGCCCGGTGCAGCCATTAGAGGAGTTGGGTCGAGATAGCTGTTCCACTGATGGCAGGCTGGCCAGACTCACGCTGTTATGGATGTATCGGGAGACTGGTCGCAGAGGGCAGTGAGCACGTATGCAGCCACTTTAAAAAATAAGATGCAATATACCATTCGTATTATGAATTTGTTTTATATTGAAATTTTAAAGTAACATTTTATTTGCAAGTTATTGCACCGAAAAAGGTCAAATACCATTTCTAGAAGGGAACCTTTGGAAAAATAAATTTATTATATTTATATTATACAGCGAGCGTCTTTTGTTCACTACAAAGAGCCAATTTCATCCGGCTCCATCTTTCCGAGGTCTAACCGTGCCGATAACGGACCATATTTAGGAGCTTCTTGGCGTAACGTTGACATCGACACTCAATTTTTGACCATTATATCGAGGAATGCCTCAACATGCTGCTAAGAAGTTGAGACGGTACTTCAAGCCAGAACAGCTGCTTAAATTGTATCAAGCGCAAGTTCGATCTTGCATGAAGTACTGTTCTCGTCTCTGGGAAGGATCTGCCAAATACCAGCTTCATGCACTAGATTTGATCGAAAAACGGGTCAGGAGGCTCATCGGCAATGAGGTCGAGTCAAATCTCCAGAACCTTGAACATCGTCGCAGAGGTCAAAGTCAAAGCACTTTATTTCAAGTAGGCCAGTTACAGGCACTTTTGAATTGTCAAAAGACAAAATAAAATATTACAAAATTATGGTGCTACAGTCCCAGTCACAAGACATAATAACTGTGAAAGTACCGTAGATGCCCATTCCAAGGCGTAGATCTCTATGGAGAAGAACGGACAAGAAACTCCATGGACGCTCTTTTTCAATTAGGTGCCAACTTGACGGTTTTTATCGGTTGCATTTCGGGGATTTTGCGATGGAATTGCATGATCTAATTCCATATAGCCTGTTTCATCATCGGACTACAAGACTTACGGCGATGCACCATCGGTACAAGGTAGACATCCCGCCCATAGGCACTAAACATTTTGGAAATACTTTAATTTTGCGTACATCAAGGAGTGGAATTCCTTGCGTCTGTGTTGCCCGATAGCTACAACCTCGGGGTCTTTAAGTCAAGAGTGAAGTTACTTCTGGGCAAGTTTGCTACACCGTAGACCACATCATCGCTTACCATCAGATGAGATAGTGGTCAAGAGAGAGCCTATCTATAATAACAAAAATCAGCTATTTCTTTTCAACAACATTTGTTAGTTCGTTCGGTTGGTCTGTACCGAGCTTTATTCTGGATCCTGGCTTAATTGTCTAAACAACTTTCGATCGTGTATTCGCAACTGCATTTTTCAGATCTTATGCATGCCAAAGTTAATCATTCGACAAGTGCCTTCAACAATAATAAGTAATACTCACAATCACAATCTTTGTATAGTGTAAATATCGACATCGGTGTATATCACTAGAAAATCGATAAAAATATCGACAACCGCCACTTCCCTATTAGTGTACGTGTAAGCCTTACCCTCCCTCGCCTCCAACCTCCCCCCGTAAAGTGCGAAAGGGACAACTGCAGCTCAGGCTGATTTTACCTACAAAAACCTTGGCTAAAAGGCGTTTCGTATTCCGCCGTTTTCTTCTTCAAAACTCGCCTGATCTTAAAAATTCTTATATCAAAATTTAGAGCAAAAGTATATCTATGCTTCTATCATTTTCTTTTTTGTTAAAAACTTATCAATTTTGTCTGAAAGTCGTCTGAACATGGCGATAAATACGGGCATTTTTTTCGGGTTTTTGGATTGTCATATTTCTTTTAGTGATTATGTTTTCGAAAAAAAGAAATGACAGGGGCACGTATTAATTAGACCTTGATTTTATGGGAAAAAATCATTGCTCTGGACGCATTATCCACGAAGAAAACAGCGCAATGTTTTTGTATGGAGAAAGGCCCAATAGAGAACCCTCTTAACGCAGTACTGGCCGTGCGCCCGCTCGATGCCAAAATATCAATATTGAACCTCCTTTTGAACAGTTTTGTTTGCAAAATATTATTTGATTTACATATGCTATGTTAGTTATGAAAAAATTCCAACCATCAATTTTTCTGTGTAAAAATATTTTTAAACATCCAAGTCGTTTCGGAGCAGTATCCAAAAGTAGCGAAAAAATAGCGTGTTGTTAATTATTTTACCGTTTTACGGCACTAAAGCGTATGTAGGCCCTTAAGCTTTTGTGAGTAGCTGAAAGCGTCAATAGCTTTAGATTTCTGTCTTAATATCAGTGTGGCAGATCTTTTGGATTTTCTTAATTTTCAAGATGCTTCTCTCCATACTCCTTTGGCAGGATGTAATTTTATTTTTTACTTTTTCAGGTGTATTTCCAAGTTTGGCAGGTGTATGTTAATGAGGGGAGTAGGCAGGTGTTCATGACTTTAAGTTTTCATCCGTATGGTCATATCACTTTTGAGTATTTCTTTGAGACACTAGAAATTTTTCCACGTGATGTTGAATCTTCTCTCTAATTCCAATTCATTATTTTGTTGGTCGAGTGAAACTTGCTTTCCCAGATAAATGTAGGCATCGACAATGTTAAAGATGAATTTTCGAGATATATATATAGGTCTTTCAATAGGAGCTCGTGGCTAAATAATAACAGCCGCACGGGTCGATCTTCAAGGTTCAGCAACGCTTGACGAGGTCGGTCCGTGGATGTGTTTGGGATTTTCAACATACCGAGTTTCCTCCGTGCCTCGGAAAGCACGTTAAGCCGTTGGTGCCGGCTGTCATTTGAAGATAGTTTGACAGTTGTTACGGGTAGTCAGAAGCTTGAGATCTGACACCAGTCTTGCCTAGGGACAGCGTGTTACCCAGTTACTGGGTTGTGGAGGTCAGATAGGCAGTCGCTCCATGTAAAATACTGGTACTCAGCTGAATCCGGTAAGACTGGAAGCCGACCCCAATATAGTTGGGCAAAGGCTAGGCAGATAGTTTTTAGGTCTTTCAATATGGTTCGTCATGATATTAGTTTTTGTTAGGTTGATTTTCAAGCCCACTTTACGGCTTTCTTCGTGTAGTGTTTATCATTACTTGTAGTTGATTTGTACTTACTGCTACATAACTCTATTCTAATTATTTTAACATCTAAACTGGTCCTTAAGACGACGACTAACGCCAACGATCTTGAGGGAACAAAACCCAAAACAAGAACAAGACCCAAAATATAGTAGCTTTTTGTACTTTCCTTATTAATCTATGACTTAAAAAAAAAGCCTCAGATCAAAATATAGATAATTAAAATATCTTTGAGATGATTTTGATTTCATTAAAATACGCCCAGTGGTTTGGTGTGACTGTCGTGTTTTTGTCCGTTTTAGACATAAATTTACAAATTAATTACACTATGTTATACAAAAAAAAAACTCAAAATTTGCTTAGATTAAATTATTAAGAAAATAGTCTAATATAACATATATTTCTTTCCAAGATTTACGACCAGCCATTTAGACGTGATTCTCATTTTAAAATCAGCTACACAAGGGAATTTCCTTATCGACGAAATATGCCACCCAAAATTGCTTAGGGAAATAAACTTAATAATGTTAATTTAAAAAATCAAAAAACCCGACTGTTTAAGAGCGAACTAAACTGATGTAAACAAGAAGAAAAGCGTTAACAATATAGGTTGATAAACACATTACCCTCCTTTGCGTCGCGCAGTCGCTCGGGTAAAAATACCTATCCGTTTTGTGAACGCACGTTGCACGTCTTCGCAAAAAGCCATACCTTTAGCTAGTAGGTAGGTACTTCTCCAAGCAATCATGTATTTCTCCGTAATGAATGAATGTTTATTTATGTAAAATCCGATCATTCTAAAGGATCGGATCTCTTTTAATTAGACTTTACAATATTTTTCAATCATCACTATAGCCCTTTGCTAAGAATAGTTACAGCACTGATAACAGTATTTGTGCCACATGTTAAATTTAGTGTTGTCTTTTTTTTAACTTTTTTTTTCGTTTTAGATTATTTTATAAATAGTTTGTTTTTTTTTTTATTTCGTACGACTTATTGTCGGGCCTACGTTGTCCCCCCATATCCAAGTATTAATGCTGTCACATGGAAATATTGTAAACACAATGTTTTTTAAAAGAGTAACCATGGAGTTTCTTGCCGGTTCTTCTCCATAGGAAACGACTAACCCGAACCGTGCACCTTTTGTCGACGTTTTATAAGTGCCCATGTAGGAAGGCCTATGTAAAATTTAAATAAAAATGATTTATATTAATTTTGATTTTGATATCTTGTTATAGTGTAAGGGACTAAGGGTAACATCGTTATTAATTAGGATTATGAATTAGAATTTTCAATTTCTTACGTACAAAACAAAGTTATCGCGGCATGTAAAATGAGAAAAGTCATCGGACTTCTTAGATTGTCATGATGTATGTTATTGTTAATATTTGCCTTGTAAACCACCTTTCCAGAACATTTTCTTTTTTTTTGTTTGACCCGTGACTACCACCCACAAGTATGGGTGCTTTCATTTCTACTATTGATAAACTTGATATTAAATCTTTTACACCCACACAACATTTTACCTCAGCTATCAACGTGACTGAAAATATTTTAACGCATATTTGTGAAGGAAAACATTGTTAGGAAACATGTATTTTATTTACCTATGGATTAAAATATGGGGACAAGTGAGTTGCAGTAACCGGCATTGCTGAGTTTGGTGGATTACCAGTTCACGATTCTTTCTCTCACTTAGACGAGACCTGAGTAAAATTTCTGAATTAGGCGCCTTCCTAACAGATGCGCTCGGTTAAGAATCCCGTTTCGGTGCAGACCGAGCTGTACAGAAACGAAAACGCAACGTTCCGGTGAGGTAGGCGCCTAAGATATGCCTAAGGCGGCGTCCTAATAGGCAACGATCGTACGAGCAAACGATGCGTTCTCGTCGCACGACGATAACTCACATTTCTTTAGTGTGTCCTAATTGAAGCTTGCAAGTCATCACGCGAGCATAGGAACATATTTTCATCGCACGACGATGAACGCATCGTTTGTTCGTACGATCGTTGCCAATAAGGACGCCGCCTAAGACACAATAAAAATATACAAACAGTATGGAAACTACCTACAAACGCTCGAAACGGCACACTCACACAAACGAACGCACCGACGAGACCCAAACGCAGCGTTCGCAGTGCTGTCAGCACTGAGCACCGCGACGCGACGAGTGGTCACGTATGTTTGTGTGAGTTTGCCGTTTCGAGCGTTTGTAGGTAGTTTCCATACTGTCTGTATATTTTTGCTGTGCCTAAGATAAGTAGGGGGAACTGATGTAATTAGCAGTCTGAATGTGTAACTCAATTTTTTTTTGCTCGAATAAATAATATCTCCCGTACAATTTTCAGGTCGCTCATACTGCATTACATCTCATCGTATGCTGATGCAATGCATCGACAGTCTCGTTCAGAAAGTGCAGAGTGGTGTCGTGATCAACTTCGAGAAGATCGGCCCCGACCCGCCACCTTTAGAAGGGGCAAACGCTAGGGAAGGCGAAACTGATGAAGCCAATCATGAGGGGGAGAAGGAATTGGAAGGCGATGGGGACAGGAATGGAGTAAGTAGTTTTTGATTGTCATTTTTTCATGATTTCAGCTGGAAGACTTTCTGCTGGATATAAGCCACAACCTAGATTCGCGACATCGAGCGGTGTCCAGCAGTTTCCAGCAGTTTCCCGCAGCCTTAACCAGTTCATCGATCCACCTTATAATAATAATAATAAATTTGTTTATTGACACAACATACAGGTGTAACATACTTATTTGAAGCCCTGGCTCCTGTGCTAGGTAGCAACCTGTGTTACAGGAGCCACGCTATGAGAGGCCTTCTAACACTGCGTCTGCCGACCTTTGTTAAACTCCGCAGGAAACTTGCTAGGATATCTTCGTAAACGTCAATAAGATTAACCAGACAGCAGCTCGGCTCGCCTTTGACCACTATCTCGCCTGATTGTAAGCGATGATGCGGGCGACGGTGAAGCATGCTTGCCTAGAAGTAGACTTTTTAGCTAGAGTGTGACGAACCTCCTACCTCCTACCACGTTATTTTATTCCATTGTATCAATCGTACCAAGACAAAGATGGCGGGTAGAGCTCGACTCCTACCGAAAAGGCTTTACCACTCTAGCAGTAAACAGATTTGTATAGAAAAACCGGCCAAGTGTGAGTTGGACTCGCGCACGAAGGGTTCCGTATCATTATCACAAAAACGGCAAAATATCACGTTTGTTGTATGGAAGCCTCACTTAAATATTTATTTTATTCTGTTTTTAGTAAAACATCATCATCATCATCATTTCAGCCGAAAGACATCCACTGCTGGACATAGGCCAGTAGTGGACATATATGTTAAGTACATCATCTGTGAAAATTTAAACTGTCTAGCTATCACGGTTCATGAGATACCTACAGTCTGGTGACAGACAGACGGACAGTGGAGTCTTAGTAATAGGGTCCCGTTCTTACCCTTTAGTTACGGTACCCTAAAAAGGAGACGGAGGCCTTTGCCTGGGACAATAATTAAAATTCGTTTATAGGGTTCCTTGGCCGGTTTTTCTGTTACTCAATTGTTCAGCCAACTTTATGGATACTGTATGTGCTCGATTAGAGAGGCCTATATCCAGCAGTGGATCGGCTTCCAGCTGTTTGTGCAGATAAATACTTGAGTTAAAACTTCTGCTTTATTAGTTAGTTATAAAAACAGGATACTGAACTTGAGGATCTGAATCCTAAGAAATAAAACAGGTATTTTTAGAAGGACTAATGAATTAAAATTACACAGAAAAGGCTATGCTTCAAAGGATTTGAAACACAACAGTTTAAAACTTTTCAACATTTTCTTTATTCATCATAACAAAACAGTGAAATATGACGTCACCGTCACTTTTAGAACTCGGAAACTTCACAAAAGGTGGAATCCTTCTAAAGTCGGGGGCCGAAGCTATAGATAGACCTAGGATAAAAAAGTGTACGCAATCGTTATTTCAACTCGTAATTACTTAACTTGGAACTTCTTTGTTTATTTTTTAATAGTCCTTCTCAGAACCAGTAACAGTCGTCATTCAGTTTGAAATTAGAACGTTAGGCTAAAATATTTTTTTTTTTGCTGTATTTTGTAGCAAGGCCAGACTGCTGTCTATCTTTTTAAGATTACATGCATTATTAAGTATTATTGGGCTCCATATGGCGGAACAGGGTTCAGAAATTGTTAGCATCACGATACGAAGGCCTAGAAACCCTTTGTCACTGCATTGGTCACCATAGTAGGGCAGAAGCCTCTTCATTTTCGCTGCCTGCCGAAGTCGAGCTCAATTCATTACCTTCAACTATTTGATGGTGTTGCTTTTTTGGTGTGGGGAAATCCTCAAGAATAAGAATATCCTTTGTTTAGGGCAAACTGAATGTTATGTCGAACTTATACCGACCGTTACTATCACTACCATGAGTCTGGGGCCCGGGAGACCAAGTACATTCACGCGTACCTGCTAACCACCATTGGCCCAATAAATCCTCATACTTTTTCTCAATTTTCTAGCGTTGGAACAGCGGCCAGTATCAAACCCAGAGCGGACCCAGCGCTCCTCAAGCCTGGCACTCCTGCCGTCGCCTGATCTACGTGCCTCGGACGGTCGCGCAGAAAGGCTTCGCTGTCGGCTTCTGGCCTATACCGGAGTCCTTCAGATCCGACCCTAACGCGCAAACATTGGTATGTATTTTTGGATGATATCATGGCAAGATTTCATTTTGTTTTATTAATAGCTTTCTGATTTTTTTTGTAGCTTAGCTTGTTATTATCTTAAAAAATATTCATCTTTCTTTTTCAGGTAAGATAAATTGTAACAATTTTTTTTATCTATTTGTCGATGTTCGCGTTTGACCAAAAAGAAAATTATCACGAAGTCCCAAGGTGTTATTTTGTTTGACATTTAATTCGAAAAAGCCTGAAGTTTTGCATTTGATAGATAAATTACCTTAAGCTCCAAACATCCTTCATAATGCGCACAGCGAAAGAATGGAACTCACTACCTGCGTCTGTTTCCGAACGCATTCAAAGTTAGAGTGAACAGGCTTCTTTCGGGTAAGCTCACTCCATCGTCGACTCTGTCTCTGTCACCTATGACCTAGACTAGAGTCAAGAGCAAACCCATAACAAATAATAAAAAATAAAAAAAAAAGCTTATGCCAACGCCTTGGTGTATTAAATTCGTTGTACTACAAATAGGAATGGACATACGCATCTACGCATCCGATCGGGCGTAGAAGCGGCAATCATGATAATGGTGGAAAAACTTAAACAATTTCACACAGTAAACGTAAAGTTACTAAGAAAATTAACTGGTAATTTGATCGTTACCGGTTTAATAGAGAAACTATAATCCTGTCCGTGAATAATTAATGTTCAAATTACCACGTCAGTTGGTGCAAACTATCACAGTTCTCACGACCAAATTTGCTTGTAAAACAAATTTCACTCGGACTTTGTATTCAGCTGTGTACAAAACGTTACATCAGACCTGTAATTGCCGAAGGCTTAGGCTTTCGATACAGTTCACCCACGTTTCAGAAAAATTTATATCCCTTGTAACATAAGACGAATCTGATAGCCATCATTTGAGCACATGTCGACTCAGGCCATATGGGTTGTGTTCTGAAAAGATTGGTCTCCACGATTCTCGAAAATGATTGCATCCAATGTTTATTTGAAATATTAACACTTTTATGTTCGGTAAATATGAAAGCGCAGAGTTAAAGTTGCATAAAATAAACGAAAATTATGCAGTTGCCTTTTACGCTTTTCGGCGACACGACCTTGGCACCAATTTGGCTATGTCGATTTTGCGGCAGCATGTTAGGTCACCATCCAACTTTTTGGTAACTTTTCGGTGAAGAATAACTAAACTGCAACTAATTGGTCTTTATTTTTGATCTCTTGTAATGATCACTATCAAATAACACACAAAGAACATACCGCTACTTTACTTTTTTTTATTAAGTCGAAGTATTAAGTCTAGTCCCTCCATCTGTATGAAAACCAAGAGTGCCACTTTTTCACACACAATTTAAAAACAAATTTACTTACCAATGAAAAAAAACATTTCTAATACCTTGGCCAACTTTTTGTATACAGTATTAACAGCTCAATATGGCATAATTAGGCATTTTTCTAATTTCGGTGGATTTCCGGTGCCGGTAAAATTAAATGAAAATCTCAAAGTACGATCATTGATCGAAATTTTACTCCGTTTTTTGACATGCGAAGTACACAATCGCGTCATCTAGTTAGATTTATGCATGCAACATTACATCCTGCAGTAGTTATGCGAAGTTTATCGATTTAATAGTTTTTGTCAAGTTTGTAGCGTCATTCAAACCTTTGAATTTTTTTATTAGTATTATAAGTTATATGCGGGCCGATAAATGGTACATTTACTACTACACCAGTGGGATCTTTAAGTCAAGAGTGAATAGGTTACTTTTAGGCAAGCATTTTTCACCGTCGACCACATTATCGCTTACAAATAGTGGTCAAACGCGAGCCTAACGTTATAAAACTTTATTAGATTATTTTAAGAAATTTGCCCGGCAAAAACACACCTGTAGCAAAAACAGTCAAAACAAACAAACAAACCAAATTAAAAAAAAGTTGATACTTAAAACCTTTTTCCGTAATTTCCAGCCACCTCGTTCTGCCCATCCAGTGGTGAAGTTCACATGTTCGAGCCAGGAGCCGATGGTGATTGACAATCTGCCCTTTGACAAGTACGAGTTGGAGCCTAGTCCACTGACGCAATTCATATTAGCCAGGAAACAGCCTACCGTCTGCTGGCAGGTAAGAAAGATTTTGTGAATTACTTATTTTAAATCGAAATTATTTAAAAATAAAGGAAGGCAGAGGCTCTAGACAATGAGGCATTTTATCAGTGATAGAATAGGGTAGTTGACAAAAAATATCTATTTAGTCCGTCAGTTAGATTACCCTAAAAATATTAGACACGTAGTTTTTATTTTGCCACGTAAACACAATAATAACGACGATACAATGCGTCTTGAACATTGATGCGTTTTATCTTTTTCAATTTATATTTGACTTACTGACCTGGTAAACTTTGTTTTGCCATAAAAACATCAAACATCTACCCTACCCTACCTACCCTACCCTACCCTACCTACCCTACCCTACCTACCCTACCCTACCTACCCTACCTACCCTACCCTACCTACCCTACCCTACCTACCCTACCCTACCTACCCTACCCTACCTACCCTACCTACCCTACCCTACCTACCCTACCCTACCTACCCTACCCTACCTACCCTACCCTACCCTAGCTACCCTACACCTACCCTACCTTTTATTATTAATGTACCTATGTTGGTAAGGTACCAATTTTTTTTTATATTCTTATTTTTTTTATAAGAACCTTCTCCTTCAAAAGCCTTCTCCAACAAACAACAAAAAAAGAATAGGCGAAATCAGTCCAGCCGTTCTCGCGTGATGCCGTGACCAAGGGAAATAGGGATTCATTTGTATATAAGATAAAGCAAAAATACAGGGTCCAATATTATTTGATAATCTCACTGACGAACTAAATTGAATTATCATTTTTCTACCCAAGAAACATCCCAATTGTCTAAACAACGAATATGACATGTATGGAATGAGGACTATCGCGTTTAAATTTGCCGTTGGTGTAAAGTGAGGTCTTCATAATGTCAAATTTTATAGTTTTTTGGCTTTTAGCGCGAGTTTATTTACTAATTTTTTAATGTTGTGAATATTTTTCAAATATGGCAGATTAAGTTAAGGTTCCCCTAGTCGAGGGCACGAACTATTTTGCGCGCGGGGTTAAAATGCATACTATCTCATCCGACAATACGTCCGAAAGAGATAGATGCTGTGATTAGCAGTAAGAAGCTAGTTCGCGTACGAATTAGCTTTTTGCAAGTTTGTAGCGATATGGGTGATGATTTAGGACGAAGACGAGCGCGCGAAATTTTATAAACAGACCTTTGGGAGTCTAGATGAAAAAACGACTAAATGTATATATCCAAAATAAAATTATTTGCATTGTGTTTAAATTTTCCTTCTTCTTATGGTATTTATTTCCGCCTAAAGATGCGTTAAAATTAGTGTTGAAATATAGAACTTTCCACGCTCATAACTTTCAAATTTTTTTCTTTTACTTTTTTGTTTCCATACAGGGCTAGATAATGATAAGACAAATGGATATTTTTTTTTTATTTTGAACGTACGTCGTCAAACAGTGGAGTAATCGCCAGACTACGTTTGTATGGAAGAATTATCGACTAGTGTATAGTCCCCGGCATGTAACTTGGTAAGGTTTTGGCGTAGTGGGGGTAAATTCGCACATAGTGCGCGAACTGACCAACCACCATATAAAGCGAACAGAACGTGGACACGACGCGATTGGTCAGTCGAGCCTTGTGTCAACTGACCAACCAATCGCGCGCTCGGAACGGTGCTAAATGTTCCCCGTGTCCCGCTTGGTAACCAAAGAGACCTACAAAACGACTTGTGCGCATCTGACGACTCTTGCCAAGTTACATGCCGACAACTATAATATTTAAGGACCTTTCTCGGCGGTGGCGCCAACTGGTGAGAACAAAAACGGTGGCCGTCATTGACATACGTAACAAAAATGTCACATGATAAATGCCTTAAATTTTTGATTTTTGACAATCGTTATCTCTAAAAAAATGCCGCTTCGTCTAGAGCAACTGTATGCAAACCATTTTCTACACGCCGTGTAACTTTAACTTACTTTTGCTCTACTGACTAATTCTCATTATAACAATCTCATATCATATTTTTATCTGACTAAGCCAAATATTTGTGAAGAATTTTATTGTAGCCACTAGTGCCAATTACCTTCGTAAGGCAATTTTCGTAAACAGTAACAATAAAGACGGTAGCAATTGACTCTAATTTGAATTAATTTATTATGTAGGTTACCTTGGATAATGTAAACAAACTATCAAATTGCACTTCACTAACTAGATAATTGAGCAATTACTTCTAATAAGTGTTTAATAATTCATTGAAGATAGCCTATGTATCTATCTGCATATTTTAGCATTATTTGTTTTTGAAAGCCGCCCCACGAACGTGACTTCTCAACATTATATAAATTTTTAGGCAATAAACTCATTTTTAGGGTTCCTTACCCAAAGGGTAAAAACGGAACCCTATTACTAAGACTCCGTGGTCCGTCTGTCTGTCTGTCCGTCGTGTCACCAGGCTGTATCTCATGAACCTTGATAGCTAGACCATTGAAATTGTCACAGATGATGTATTTCTGTAGCCGCTATAACAACAAATACTAAAAACAGAATAAAATAAATATTTAAATGGGGCCCCCATACAACAACGTGATTTTTTTGCCGTTTTTGTGATAATGGTACGGAACCCTTTCGCTTGTTGCTTACATTAATCTCGATGACACTAAGTGTACACAGCAGCGCAATATAATTATTCCTGTTATTGAAATAACTCCCGATTGCTAATCAATAATAATCACCTTTTTAATGGCCATCTTGGGCCATTTAATGTGGGTATTTGCCTATTATTCTGATCAATGTTATTTTATGGCATAATATGTTTAGTAATAAATATATTATTTTGATTTAAACAATGTATTTTGAACTGAAGGTTAAAAATAATCATGGTTACTTTTTTACCCGACTGCCTAAGGAGGGTAATGTGTTTATCAAATTCAAATTCAAATCATTTAATTGCATAAAACATGGTATAAGATGATGTTAAATATAGTTGAAAAGGTACAAACATGTTCAGCTAAATTATGACATAGCATGCAATTTTATCAGTCTATGTATGTATGTTTGTTCCTTTATGGCGTTCTAGAAATGAAACGCGTTGGCCGATTTTGATGATTATCACGTCAACCGATTCGTCTTATCCTTGCGAGTGTCACTGGCTACATTAGAATTGGAGAATAGAAAAATGCCGGATTTTGGGCGCCATATTGTGGAGGCCCAATTTTTTTTTGCTTCCAATACCATCGGGGTTTTCAGAGGTTTTTCTAAAAAAAATGTTAACTAAAAAGTTCTAAATAAAAAAAGTTAATTAAAAATATCAAAAATCCCGACTGCTTAAGAAGCCAACTAAAAAGACGTAAACAAGAAGAAAATCATGCTGTGCAGTTGGAGGATACATCTGGTTTTGTTCAGCCAGCTCGCGAATATGTACCCTGCCTAATAAGGAACCTACCACAAACAAACAAACAATATCTGTAGTAGTCACAGTGGATCTTTTTGTCTCTGAAGTGGAAGATAGCATTGTATAACTGCCTCTTTCACTTGCTTACGTTTGTCGCATCGTCTTATCTCGCTTACTCTAAGCAGTATACTTGATGACAAACTGTTTCTAGCACAATGGTTCGCTGAGTCAACTTCAGAGACACAAAGATCCGCTGTGACTACTTTAAGTATTCCTCTCTCTTTATAAGTTTTTTTTTTTTTAATCGTAGATAGGCTTGCGCTTGACCACTATCTCACCTGATGGTAAGCGATGATGTGGTCGAAGGTGTAGCACGCTTGCTTAGAAGTAACCCATTCACTCTTGACTTAAAGACCCCTAGATTGTAGCTATCGGGAAAAACCGACTCCGGCAAGGAATACCACTCATTAGCTGTACGCATTATGAAAGAATTTTCAAAACGTTTAGTGCGTATGGGTGGGATGTCCACCATGTACCGATGGCGCATTGCCTTATGTTTGGATTGATAATAGCTGTTCAAATTATATGTGCTAAACTGGTTTCTTTGTTTATTCCAGGTGTTCGTAGCCAACAGCGGTTGTAAAAGCTCCGATATCAACCACCCTTTCGGCTACTTGAAAGCGTCAACAAACCTGACATGTGTCAACTTGTTCGTGTTGCCTTACAACTACCCGATGTTGTTGCCTCTACTGGATGAGCTGTTCAAAGTGCACCGCTGCAAACCTACTCAGGAGTGGAAGCTAGCGTTTCATAACTACCTCGAGAGAATGCCCGCGTACTATGTTGCGGTAAGTTGATAATATGTTCTGTGGAGTCCTAACACACTCAGAAAGCGTTGTGGTAGTTAAATCAGGTGGTGGGACAGCTAGACAAAACAACAATGGTTCAAACTAGCGCTGAACCAACACAGTTGGAATTCATGGAGGGGGAGACTTTCCAAGAAGAGGGATGGTTGACAGTAACTTAAATCTGTTCTGAATTCTGTGGGTATTCAAATTTCTTTCTCTGAAAAAAAAATGTGTATCAGTAAATTTTTATTAGATGACACTCGTAAGATTATACAGATCTGCAAAAACAAATATTTGGTTGTTTATTTACATTTTATAATAATATTGTTTCTTCTTGCAGCCTCTTCGTAGAGCATTAACGAAAATGGGAGCGCCCGCACAACTTCTACAGGTTTTGATTCCTGACACTCAGGACAATTCGCTCAGTTTTTCCGTGTTGAACTATTTGAAAAGACTGAAAAATCAAGCTAAAGTAGAATTCGAGAAGCTCTGTGCTGACGTCATCAACAAATCTTCCAGCAATAACACTCAAAAGGTATGTTATTTTGATACTCTTAGGCCCAGTTTCTCTGGTACAAAATTTATCGCAAAATCAATGTAACAAATTTCAAAAACGCGTGTTCGTACTTGATTAGAACACTGAATTTTCAACAGCCAGTAGCATCACTTGACTTGCGCTTAATTTGTGATGCGTCGATAATTCCTTTTCAGAAGTGGGGAATCATCATTAATTCAAGGTTATCTGTCTTAATTTGCATTAATTCTTGTTTCTGATGTTGCGCACGAGTGAACACTTTCTAAGTATATAGTCGTTTATTCGTGCATTGAAGCCATTTAGCACTTTTTAATTCTTTGGGTGCCTTTAGCTATCGTTGATTGACGTCACTTTGAAGCCACATCACCGCTGCGCTAGCGTTTCGATTGCGTTAGCTAATATGTTCGACAAAATGTCTACGCCAGACGCAGTGTGGCTGTTTTTCAGTGTGGCTTAGTAGCCTTATTAATCTTATTACAATAATATTATAAATGCGAAAGTTTGGATAGATGTGTGTATGTTTGTTGCTTAGTCACGCTAAAAAAACTTCACGGATCTGGATGAAATTTGGCACAGAGATAGATTATAGTCTGGAATAGCACATAGGCTATTCCACATTATGTATTTTCATCCCGGTATAATGTTCCCTTGGGATAAGAAAACACTTTTCACGCGAGCGAAGCCGCTGGCAGTAATAGGTAAACCAATAAAATAACACTACATACAAGCTGAATTGGAACTGGGCTGGCCACATCTGTCGCTTGCTGGTGGCTCTACGGGCTAAAATAACAAAGTGTACCCTTATCAGCAACAAACGGCAACGTAGCATCCCCACTTCCCCAGTAAGAGATGGCAGGATACGGTAGACCCGAAAAATCGGCCTGCTGCAATATCATTTCACTGGGGAGAGACGTCTTTGCCCTGCAGGTGGGACAACAATAATAAAATAATAACATTTAATTATATTTATTTCAGGTAGCCGAAAGCGTTCGAGTGATGCCCCGGTCCCCTCTCCGCAAAGACTTAACGACGCACCCGTGTCTTCAAGACAAGTTCTCAGCACTTCGGGATCAGTTGAACGAGTTCGGTGGCTTTGTTGTGGGACTCTCACGCGGCAGGCATAAGACGCAAGCGCACACTTATAGGAACCCTTTCGACATACAGAGGAGAGATCTACTAGATCAGGTATGGAAAAATCTTGACTTTCTTTTAGCTATAACTAGCTGGCTGGGTTACCCGGGCCAAACTGGAAGAGCTAGTTCAAAGTAGCATTGGAAAAGAGTGTCTTGAAAACCTTGTGGAGGGTTTTGACTAGAATAGACAAAAAAAACAACTCGCACGGAAAATAATTATTTAAACTTCATTTAAAGATGGTAGGCACATGCGCACTTAATACCACAAGGCATTTTCTAAGGGAAAACATAATATGAGTCTGTTGCTTTACTTAGGTTCAGTAGTTAACTCAATCAATGTTTAAATATGCTAAACAATGGTTTCAAAACTATGTAAAAAGCGTTTTTTCGTCAATTGTTAGTCTAACAAACTGTCAAATAATTAACCCTCCAACTTATTTGACCATCTGTGAAGCTAGCAACGGAAAAAAAATCGTGTTTTACCAAAAATTGCAACCGTTGGTTGACTACGGATCAAAAAACTAGAACGACTTACCTATCAGTGTAACAATTTACTTGCGAGTTCGTTCAGTTTGAGACAAGATTAAAAAAAAAAAAACAAATACAATCCTTAGCGAAACCATATGGCGATGATCTCATTCAGTAGCCGATACAAACGGTTTTGCACATTATTCACTTAATTTTTTATTTTGCCATCTGCCAGTATAAGTACTGTGTTGAAATTTAAAAAGAGAATGCAATGCGGGTGGCATCAGGGCGTGGTACCGTACCCGTGCATTATTTCCTATTCCTAAGGGTATACAAAATGCATCTAAATTGTATACAAGCAAAGAATTTTTATTATTACTTCTTGGCAGGTTTCCAAAACGAATTTCGATTTCACATACAGTTTTTTTTTGTATTATACCATTACCACATTGTATTCTAATAAGACTGAGTATGTGAGCCATTGTTTACATAATTCATTACCTTGAGAGTGAAAGACAAGTATTATGTTGAACAAGCTTTATGGAGGCAATGTTTATGTGCAATTCTTTAATCACCTGTTATGATATCTACGTACAATGGGTTTGGCATAGTTACCATTTCATACTTCTTGCTATTTTATCTAACCGCCACTAACAAAGCCAGGTTATTAAAGTACAGATTTATTTTCTACATTATTTCATTGCATGTAATGTGTATACAAATTTGCAACTAAGGAGCTGTACTGCGTTAGGATATTTTAAGAAAAATTGCTCATGCCGTTTTAGCATTATCTCACCTGATGGTATGCGATGATGTGGTCGACGATGGAATACACTTTTCTACGTACAGTTCTCCCCAAACTTCTTGGCCGCCCTGAAGTTAGCTACAATGGCTGCGCATTAGTAAATCTCATACAAAAATATCAACGATCCGTGCCTTGCGCAGCGGCAAGCCAACTTCAGGGCAGAAGTTTGGCGAGAACAATACATATAGGAAAGCGTACTCTATCCACTATCTAGTTACTAGGAAATACAGACTCTTACAGAGAATTCCACTCCATATCTGGTCTCCTCAACCAAATATTGATTACTTAATTTGTATCAGTTTCAAATACTAATTAATAACGATTACTTTTCAGGTAGTACGAATGCGCGCGAACTTCTTACAGCCATCCCTGGCGCACACCCGCTTGGTCGACGAGGACAGCGTACACTCGATGCCGGTCGCGCAGATGGGCAATTACCAGGAGTATCTCAAGCGAATGACGCCGCAACTACGGGAAATTGAGTCCCAGCCTGTACGTCAGCATATGTTCGGCAACCCCTTCAAGATAGATAAGGTTTGTAGGGTTTTGTTTTTAGTTGCTGGGTAGATGAATGTGATGTTTAGTAGCTTGGATTGGCTTCTTCGGCAAGGTATCATTGTTTTTTTTGTATATTTTGTTCATTTCTTAAATATTTCGCTAATAGGACATCAGTAACGAATGATCCTCCATTCATTATTGATGATTAGCATTGATTCACTCTCTGAGTCTATTGGTATAAAACTTGAACATTTTTATGTCAATAGAATATAATGAAGAGACCTATCCTTGTACCTGCATGAGCATACTATAATAACTCATGCTGTAGTGAAAGATTATGACATATGTTTCACTATACCAGTATTCTTTGTCAGTCAATTTGGTAGAGATGCTGACTTTATTTTTCTTATTGAGGCTCGATTAAAATAAACTGTGCTAGCCATATTCAACGTTTATTAACAAAACTGTCGTATATTTCCAGCGCATGATGGTAGACGAGGCGGACTTGGACCCAGTAGGCGCGGTGCGGTCTGGCGGCGGCGGCGCGGGCGGCAAGCGCGGCGCGGACGGCCCGCGCGCCGCGCCGCCCAAGCGCAAGGCCGGCCCGCTGCCGCACCACATCGTCGCGCGACGACCCGAGGAGCCGAGAGAGCCGCCTGTCATCCCGCCGCCGAGGGTCATACTGCCGGTAGCGCCTGTGGCACCGCTGTCGCCCGTGACGGCGAGGAGGCCCGCCTCGCCGCTAGCGCCCGTGCCTTCAGACCTGCCATCTGGGAGACCTCCCGAGGTTAGACGCGATATTCTTTTGTTTTATGTAACACGTGAGCCATCTAAGTACGAAAGCTTCAGCTGTGTCATATGGTGAATGAACCTGGGCCAAAGGAAGGCAATTTCTATTTTTAAGAACACTAAATTTTATAAAAGTTTTTAACAATAAGTTTCGCCTAGTTCAATTTGTAATTTGATTTTTACGAACTTTTTCAACGAGTTAACAAATGGAGTCCTGAATTAAAAAGAAGTTGCTTTCTTCAATAAAATTCATATGAATGGTGGGCTGGCTACCGAATTCGAACTATGTATTTTGTAGCTGATAGACTGGTACAAGACATGTACCAGTTTTCATAACAATAGTTCAAAATAATATATTTTTTAAACTAAAAACTGATACGACGTTATAGCGAATCTTAAAATCCATTCACAAATTAAATTCTGCTACATATTCTGCTAGATATTAATTATCTAACGTGTGTTGTATTGCAGGAACCTCCAAACATGGATACAGGAGGCCCGGCCCCCGGCCCGGCATCGCCGCCCGCGTGTCCGCCAGCCGTCGCGCCTGCCAACCTACCGCCCGTCGTCAAACCCTTCCTCAATGGAGGTCAGTCTTTATTACAAACTGACACTAAGGCTTAACACGCATTATGATTTTTAGCTGCGCGGATTTTATTCGCGCGAATTTTTGTCCGCGTACTGAATTTTAAGTAACCGCCGATAAAATTTCGCGCGATTTTTGTATCTTTCTACCTGTTCAAGAGCCCAAAATATTCGCGCGAATCTAATCCGCACCGCGGTGCTTAGGATTCTGTGGCAAAACACGGCTTTCTTGCGGTATTATTGCCGCGAGAATTTTTACCGCAATGCGTACATCTTCATACAATTCCATAGGTGGCAAAATGGGCGGAAAAAATTAATACAAACTGTAACCCCAGTACAGTTTTTTTTAGCCTATTTTACCCGGGCCATAATATCGAATCAATTAACACCTTATTCATGAAACTCTGATAATAGTTTAGGCACTACGGAGGAACAAATGTAAATACGAGCATATATACTGCTAAAATCATAACCCTTCCCTAACGGCTTCGCCGTAATCGGGTAAAAACAGTTGTATTTTTTTCCAATTTTTGAGTTACACCAAACTAAGAGTAGCTAAGTTTGATGAGTCCTAAGCTCATTTAATAGTACATTGTGATACAAGGGTGGAAAGTAGGTTATTGCAAACGAGCTGTCATTAACAAGCCCGAGCCGAAGGCGAGGGTTTTTAATGACACGAGTTTGCAATAACCTACACACCCGTGTATCACACGACGTTTTTCAATACAGTTGTGGGAAACAGTAAAAACAAATCAAACAATTAGATTGCTTATTCACAAAAAATAAAATTTTCAATATGGCGCGTTTTTGCAACTGGACATATTTTTTTACAAAGAAAACAGCCTATACAGCCTATTCGATTTTTGACAAACGTTGATGTGAAAATAATTAACTTAAAACTGGTAATTAAACATATTAAACAACTTAAAAAAAAAAGAGAATTAAATGCTAAAACGTACGGAATCATTAATTTTTATCGTATAAAATCGTATCCCATTTTATTCTATGTATGAAAACTCCTTGCTACTAAACTTTTTTAAATTGACTTATGGCGCGTTTTTGCAACTGGACTTATTTTTTTACAACGTTAACAGCCTATACAGCCTATTCGATTTTTGACAAATTTTGATGTGAAAATCATTAAATTAAAACTGGAAATTAAATATATTTAACAACCATTTATAAGACTTTTGAGAATTCAATGCTAAAACGTACGGAATCATTCATTTTTCCTCGTAGAAAATCTATCCCATTTTATTCTATGTTTGAAAACTCCTTGCTACTAAACTTTTTTAAATTGACTTATAAATTTAAAACTAAACTGCAAACATAATGATCGAGCTCGTAAACAAAAGTCACGACCGCGTAACAGAAAGATGCCTATGCGTAAGATTTAACTTTCGAATTATAATTATAGCCTCTGAAAGTACGCCATGTTTAACAACTGTATTGAAATAGTACATTGTGATACAAGGGTGGGAAGTTGGTTATTGCAAACGAGCTGTCATTAACAAGCCCGAGCCGAAGGCGAGGGTTTTTAATGACACGAGTTTGCAATAACCTACACACCCGTGTAGCACACGACGTTTTTCAATACAGTTGTGAGAAACAGTAAAAACAAATCATAGAATTAGATTTGTTTATTCACAAAAAATAAAATTTTCAATATGGCGCGTTTTTGCAACTGGACATATTTTTTTACAAAGAAAACAGCCTATACAGCCTATTCGATTTTTGACAAACGTTGATGTGAAAATAATTAACTTAAAACTGGTAATTAAATATATTAAACAACTATTTAAAAAAAAAATGAGAATTCAATGCTAAAACGTACGGAATCATTAATTTTTCCTCGTATAAAATCGTATCCCATTTTATTCTATGTATGAAAACTCCTTGCTACTAAACGTTTTTAAATTGACTTATGGCGCGTTTTTGCAACTGGACATATTTTTTTTTTCAACGAAAACAGCCTATACAGCCTATTCGATTTTTGACAAATGTTGATGTGAAAATAATTAAATTTAAACTAGTAATTAAATATATTAAACAACCATTTAATAGACTTTTGAGAATTCAATGCTAAAACGTACGGAATCATTCATTTTTCCTCGTAGAAAATCTATCCCATTTTATTCTATGTTTGAAAACTCCTTGCTACTAAACTTTTTTAAATTGACTTATAAATTTAAAACTAAACTGCAAACATAATGATCGAGCTCGTAAACAAAAGTCACGACCGCGTAATAGAAAGATGCTTATGCGTAAGATTTAACTTTCGAATCATAATTATAGCCTCTGGAAGTACGCCATGTTTAACAACTGTATTGAAAAACATGTTTTTTAACCTCGCACATTAAATATTATCTGCTTTGTGTGGCATCGCTCCATGTGAAGAACTGGTATGCAGCTACATCCGTTTAGACTCGAAGCCGACCACAACGTATTTGGGCTAAGGTACTATGGTGCAAAGGCCTCTTCTCATACTGAGACGCCACGAGCGATGATCAACTCACTTGCTTAAGATGGATTGGTGACTCCCAAGAAATTCATTAACATCATCATCCAATATCATTCCACTGCTGTACATAATAATTAAATCTTTATATTTCCTTAAAATACATGAAGTTCTTAACTAGATATTTTATATTTACGTACATTTTTCTAGTTAGGTTCCTGGCGGGTATCTGACAGTGCCCAGATTTACCTTGTCTTCGCTCTCTTTCTCCAGTCTTCTCCATAATTTTTTATAATATCGTCAATCTATCGTTCTCTAGGTCGAACTCTAGCTCTCTTGCCGCTAGGGCCTTACCCCTAGGCTAGGGACTAGTTCTGTTAATCTTGCCACGTATAAAATAAATTCATTGAAATGTAATGACTCGAACGTTCCTATGTCCTCTAGACGCATACACGACGATGGGCAGCAAGATGGCGCGTTCCCCGTCGCCGCCACCCGAGCCGGCCGCGCCTGCGCACGTGCCTGCGCATGCGCCGCACGTGCCTGCGCACGCGCCGCCCGCACCACCCGCACCACCCGCGCCGCCTGCGCCGCCCGCGCCGCCCGCGCCGCTGGTGCTGCACGACTCACAGGAGCTGCAGATCAACGCTATCTTGCAGGGCGTCGCCGCAGAGAATAACTCCAATGCTCGCTCGCGGAAGAGGAAACGAAAGGTATGAAAGACTGCTGCAATTTTATGAAGGTGAGGGGTGAGCTCTGCACACACCAAAAGCACAGTTCCCAGTTTTTATTATGGCATGGGCCATGGCTGGAATCGTCCTTTACCTCTGGTACCATCTCAGTTAAGCAGTAGGCCTTTAAAAGGACAGGTTACAGAACATTGGCAAAGTTAACAAAACTAGTGAGATTTTTATTAAAGTAGTGCATTATGACAGTATCAATAACCGCCACATTCGTCAATAATATTTTCTTTTGTATTTGATATTAATAACAAAATAGTGTCCCCGGCATGTAACTTGGCAAGGTTTTGGCGTAGAGGGGGTAAGTTCGCGCATAGTGGTGCGTGAACTGACCAACTACCATATAGAGTGAACGGTACGTGGACGGGACGCGATTGGTCTGTCGATCTTTATGTCATCTGACTAACCAATCGCGCGCTCGGAACGGTGCTAAACGTTCCCCGCGTCCCGCTTGGTAACCAAAGAGACCTAAAACGACTTGTGCGCATCTAACGACTTGCCAACTTACGTGCCGACAACTATATTGGTATTGCAAATCTGGAAGCCTTGGACTAACAATTTCATGTGCCATTCTATGTTTAACAGAAGTTTTAGATGAGCTGTTATCAAAAGTTATCGTAGGAAGTTCTCTCTGGAAACTACTGATCCGATTTTGAAAATTCTTTCATTGATATAATGTTACATTATCGCTGCGTTTCCTAGACTATTCTTATCCAATAAAAATTCACGATTCCCGCAGGCAGATGCGCGCAACTGCTATTGAAATTATGGTAACTGTTAACTCATGAAATGTCAGAAATATAAATTAAAAATGTAGGCACATTTTAAATTTATATGTTTATGTAACACCACTTTTAACATTGAAATTTGTTACAGAACGACAAACAAATAACGCAGTTGACGATGCCGCCTCAATTGTCACGCAAAGAGCTTGCAGACATAAAAAAGCACAACCTAGATGTACGCTTGGAAGTCTTTCGGGCTGTTCGACGACCCGGCAAAGGTAAACACGTCATTTATTTGATAGTTACGTTTTATCTTCTCAGTTAAGTCCATCCAAATTAAAAAGGTCGCATTTAGCGACTAACTCGTAAGCTCCTAGTTGTAATTTCTTATGGTGACCAATGAAGAGTGTTCTATGTATTTGTCTAAAGGCATTTGTACTGATCAGGCGTCATTCTATGACGTGTTAAAGCCATCTCCGTTCCAGTGCGTGGGAGAAAGACGGTCCTATACAGAGTGAATAAAATTATCCTTTTTTCGCCCTGTACAAACATCAATAGAATATGACTAAGACCATGGATGACCTCAGACCAATGCTCGATGATGTCAGTAGAGCTTCCGAAAGAGTGGGTCTTAGGATGAACAAAACCAAGGTGATGATGAATGCCCATAATGTTACACTCACTCCTATCAAGGTCGGAGACTCTACACTCGAAGTTGTACTTGACTATGTCTACCTGGGACAAACGATCCAATTGGGTAGGGCCAACTTTGAGAAAGAGGTCAACCGTCGAATCTGACTTGACTGGGCAGCGTTCGGGAAGTGTCTACAGTGTCTCAAGACGAAAGTCTATGACCAGTGTGTGTTGCCAGTGATGACATATGGCTCTGAGTCGTGGTCGCTTACAATGGGCCTTATCAGGAAGCTTACAGTCACTCAAAGGGTAATGGAGAGGACTATGCTCGGAGTTTCCTTGCGTGATCGAATCAGAAATGTAGAGATCCGCAAGAGAACCAGGGTTACCGACATAGCCCGAAGAATTGCCAAACTTAAGTGGCAGTGGGCAGGGCACATTTCTCGTAGAACGGATGGCCGATGGGGCAGAAAAGTTCTGGAGTGGCGACCGCGAACTGGAAGACGTTACGTTGGAAGGCCTTCCACCAGGTGGACCGATGACCTGGTGAAGGTTGCGGAGATCCGCTGTTTGCGAGACGCATGGGACCGGTCAATGTGGCGACGCTTGGGTGAGGCCTATGTCCAGCAGTGGACGTCTTTTGACTGATATGATGATGATGATGAACATCAATATAAAAAATAGTGTTATCATTGGTGTCTCTATTGACAAATTGATGTCATACACTATGCCATATTTGGTAATATAGATTTGTAATGTTCGTGTTAGGAAAACACAATGAATATAGTTACCTAAGATAAGTGCATCAACAATGATACTTATGTCAGAAAATGGAATGGTGTGGTACTATTCTCCAAGAAAAGCCATTTGTAAGTCCCATTTATAAGGTTCCGCTCCCGTCATCTGGCTACCTACCTACCCTACACTATCCTAACTACCTACCCTACCCTATTCTATCTACCTATCCTACCCTATTCTACCTACCTTCCAACCTTCTTATCCTACCCTACCTATGTGCCTATCCTGCCCTACCCAACGTACATACCTACCTACCCTGCCTACCCTACACTATCCTAACTACCTACCCTACCCTATTCTATCTACCTATCCTACCCTATTCTACCTACCTACCAACCTTCTTATCCTACCCTACCTATGTGCCTATCCTGCCCTACCCAACGTACATACCTACCTACCCTGCCTACCCTACCTACCCTACCTACCCTACCTGCCCTACCTACTCTACACTAACCTACCTATCCTACACTACCCTACCTACCCACTATCCTACACTACCTTATTATCCTATACTATTTTATTTTTTCTTTTTTAAACAAAGAGTAGCCTTTGTCCCTCCCAGGGTCTCAAACTATCAGACAGAGTTACTTTCGCATTTAAAATATTAGTATGGATAACAAATTATTGAAGGGTGTTGTTTTAATTCTCTCCTTTCAAAAGTTTTGCGTACTTATATATTTTTTTGCGATAACAAGCGACGATAATAATTTATTTCCTAAATAAACAAATCTTTAATTTTGTGTCATTTTGTTTATGATAACCGTCCGTTATCACTTAACAGTTTCGTGCACGCAATTCGAACCTAACCTAAATAAAGCCGCTATCAATTTGTTGTTGCGATTACGACGACCTTTACATTGCTTGCTACATTATCTTTTTTGTTTTCAGATTACACGAAACTATTCGAAAATTTAAAACAATTGCAAGGTGGTGTGGACGTTAAAAAGGAAGTGATACGTGAAGTTATAAGCGAATCCTTAAGGTTCAAGCGCAAGGCCCTAGCCAAGCTTTTGGAAGACTTTTTAGCGGGACTAGAGAAAAACGGAAGCAGTGCCTCAATTACTATGAACAGAGTTAACTCAGTGATGTACAGTAGCGCTAATAACAACCATAGCTAATAAAAGTGCGAGTTTGTGGACACTTCTATGTGATTTTCTTGACTGACCACATTTGCTGTTCAACGTCGGAAACTAAGATGGAATCACGCAACGTAGACTAAAGACAATGGACACAAGCATGTGCTGTTATGATATTAATTTTTGTGTTTAATTTAATGGTACCAAACCAGTGTATGTTGATATTCTGATGTTTATTGTTACTCTCGATATAATAAATCATCGATGATTTTGTATCGCGATTCCGCCTGGTAAGTAGTCATGTCGTCAGTGTACGGTTATAACACGAGATGCGATGTTAATGATCTCACAGGCTCCACAGTGTTACTCACTGTTGAGTGATAGTTATTGCATATTGTATGCGAATAATTTCGTTTGTAAGGAACTGAGAATACCTTATTACCCTGTATGAATCTTATAAGAAACTGACCTCTAACCATAGTAGAAAAACATTTTAACATTCATGAGCAACAACGTCATATCATATTTTCATTAATTTTTCAAAAGCATTTTATGTAAACTCGTGCATTACGGCCATGTCTTGCTGATTTGTAACAAAGTTTGTTGACCAAGGAACGTGAATATGTGTCGGCCAAAACTAACAGTTTTCCTGTCATTTTGATTTTCGTGTCTTACACATAGCGGTGTATATGAAGCAATATAAAATTTGGTTTTATTATCACAATGTGTCTTATTCAAAGTGGCAGTAAAATCGTGAGTTTCATGTTGTAAATAAAGTTGTACATATTATTAGAATGTTATAGTTATTACCAATGGAATGTATGTGTAGGATGCTTTTATGCATCGGTTACTACTGCTGTTAATGTGGCTGGATTAACCTAACAGAGATAGATATTAAATATTATTAATAGTATAATGAATCCAGGAATGCTCATACATTTAATGGACCTGATGAATTTAATGAAGACATTTACATACCTAAAGTTTTAGCATTATTGACTTCAGTGGACTTTTAAATGTTTAATTCATGGTAATGTTGTTATCAGGGTTGTTGCTGATGAACATTTTTTTCACATCCACTGATGCTGATATATTATCATTGACTTCAGCGGATGCTGATGCTGATTTTAATTATTTTCTTAATAAACAGGGAAAAAGTACTGACTATTATGAATTTATATCAAAGTTTCACAGATTCCCTTGGTTTTGAAATATAAAAATGTTTTAATTATTTTGTGATTTGTACAAAAGAATTGGTCAAAACTGCAACTGAAAAGAACACGTGCCGTAAGGCCCGCTTCCTCTGCACTCATATCACGACTCTTTAATTTACTGATATTGAAAATGATGCTGAAGTTTCGCGGATGCTCTTCTTCGCAACAACCCTGGTTGTTATCATAACTCAATAACTATACGCTTTCATCACGGTTTGTCAGTGTCACGATTTTGTGAATATTTATACCAATGTGTAGTTTATTTTGGAGGTTCTTTATCGGAAAAATAGCATCATTACATAAAAAGAGAACTGTGATACTCGAAATTTTAAATTATCGAATATTATGGGTTACCCGCCACATTAACATGAGTTCGGTCAATTGTAAAGTGTAATATATCATTTTTTAAATAAATTATGATCCTTATTGGATTTTTATACCGTGTTTTATTAATCTATTTCAACACCTTTTCTTCGTTTTATAGGGTTCCGTTTCAACAAGGAACCCTTAGTTTCGCCATGCTGTTTCGTCTGTCTTTCCGTCCGTCCGTAGCTTAGCTCAGAGACTTACTTAGCCAAAGCTATAATTAGCCATGGATGTACATATTAATTACGCTTATAAAGTGGTATATATATAAGCTTGAAAAAAAACCTTTTTGTTTAAATTCAATAATAAGCAATTGGGGGATTCAAAAGGATTTTAGAGTTTTATATGATCCCCTAGGGTATCGTAGTGGAACATCGCCAAAACGTATCGCAGCAAATCGCATCGCGGCTTATTCCGTTTATCTACCCTAAAACAGCCACCCTAAGGTGGATAATCGGAAACGCGTGTTCATCTATCCACCCTGAACGGGGTGGATAATCGGAATTCACTTCTGATTGTTCTTCCGACTTTTTACCCCAAGTACAGTCAACAGTGGAATTCAAACTTATATCTATACTAATATTATAAAGACGTAAAATTTGTAAGTTTGTATGTAGGGGGTAATCTCAGGAACTACTGGTTGGAATTGAAAAATTATTTTTGTGTTAGATAGTCCATTTATCGAGAAAGGTATATAGGATATAACATCACGCTACGACCGATAGGAACGGAGCGTAAATGAAAAATGTTGCAAAAACGGGAAAGAATATTACTTTTTGAGGGCTTCCGTTGCGTGCGCTGATGGTTTTTGTTATGCAATCATGTATGTAGGGTAAGTAGGGTAGGTGTAGGGTAGATGTAGGGTAGGTGTAGGGTCAGTGTAGGGTAGGTGTAGGGTTGGTGTAGGGTAGGTGTAGCGTAGGTGTAGGGTATATCCCATGTCACAGACCGCATCGACTTCCTGAAACAAAGTGTTTGCATAGGTAAACCGTATTCGTAGGTACAGGCGGAGAGTGGAGCGATAAACCCAGAATCGTACATTCCAAAGTAATGAAAGGTGGGTTTATCGGGCTTGAGAGCGACCCGACCAAGGTGTGACTGATACGCGCCTGCCGGATGATGACGTTATATGTTCATTCTGGCGCAGCATCTGGTCGGTGCCTGTCAGTCACACCGAAGGTGAATGGACTCGGGAGGTCGAACGAGCGTGCGATCCAATACAAGAGATGGGGGCTATCACGATCAGCCCCCAAGATGTAGCCCGTGCAGTCCGTCCGTTGCCAAACTGAAAATCTCCAGGGCCGGACGGGCAGCACAACTTCTGGATCAAGTGGCTACGCACTACTCTCGCACGCTCGTTTGGCATCTCAGTACCAGGCAGCCTTGGAGTCTGGTTCGCTACCCAAGTTCCTTACAACAGGAATAACCCACCTGCTCCACAAGTCTGGTAGCACCGCGGCACCCAAAAATTATAGACCTATTACAATGTTTACCAACGGTCTATAAGGTTCTTACATCTATTTTGAGAGTTAAAATGAATAAACACATCGAAGATAACTCGATCATGTCGGTCTCTCAGAATGGATCTAGGAATGGGTCCCGCGGTACTAAGGAGCTACTCCTTATAGATATGGCCATTAGCCAACAGGTTCGGCGTTCCCGAAAGGATCTGTCGATATGTTGGATAGATTATAAGAAGGCCTATGACTCGGTGCCTCATACATGGCTCATGAGGGTGCTAGAATTGTATAAAATAGACACAACTCTACCCACCTTCCTGATGTCGTGTATGGGGCAATGGAGCACAGTCCTTCGCTATCCAGGATGTCGAAATATCCAGAGGAATAGCGAACCTGTACGGATCGAGCGAGGTATATTCCAGGGCGATAGATTGAGTCCACTTTGGTTTTGCCTAGCCCTGAATCCTCTAAGCATGTTGCTGGAAAACTCAGGGCTAGGCTATCGGTTGAAGAGAGGTGGTCAGGTTATATCTCACCTCCTTTATATGGATGACCTGAAGCTCTTTGCCCCCAGCAATCTTCAACTGATGGAGCTACTGAAGGTAACTGAAACTTTTAGTAGCGCCATCAGGATGGAGTTTGGTGTGGACAAATGTGCGGTCATGCATGTAAAGCGAGGGGAGATTGTGAAATCCACAGGAATTCAACTCGCGGATTCCATAAACCTGAGATCCCTCTCTCCAAACGAAACCTATAAGTATTTGGGTATGTCGGAAGCGTTATGTATCAGCACTACTGACATGAAGCAATCGTTGAAGGAACGCTTCTTTGGCCGCCTGAAGAAGGTATTCAATAGCCTGCTTTTGGGCGGAAACAAGGTGCGTGCCTTCAACGGTTGGGTCATGCCGGTATTGATGTACTCTTTCGGAATACTCAAATGGACTCAAACGGGACTTGACGCCCTGGATAGGCGGGTCCGTATACTGCTGACTGCATATCGAATGTATCACCCACGATCGTCGGTCATGAGATTGTATATCCCGCGGAAGTGTGGTGGCCGAGGCTTTTTAAATGCTAAAAACCTCCACAACCGCGAGATATGCAATCTCAGGGAATATTTTCTAAACACCGACGAGGGTATGCATCGAGATGTAGTAGCAGTGGACAAGGGACTCACCCCGCTCTCCTTGGCGAATGAGAACTGGCGCAAGCCTGTAGTGCTTGACACTAACGACCGCAGGGAGGTATGGCAGAGTAAGGAGCTTCACGGACGCTTTTGCCGGGCCCTACATGGGTCCGATGTAGACCAATCAAAGTCCGTAGCCTGGCTACGTTTCGGTGACCTCTTTGGGGAAACCGAAGGTTTTGTCTGTGCAATTATGGACGAAGTTATCATGTTAACTACCGGAGATTTATTGTGAAGGATGGCACGGTTGACATCTGTCGGGCATGTCACCGCCCGGGTGAGTCGATCCGTCACATTATCTCTGGTTGTTCTCGTCTAGCTAACGAAGAGTACTTGCATAGGTACAACCTTGTAGCCAGGATTATCCATCAGCAACTTGCTCTGAAATACAGAGTGTGTGGCATCGGAGAATAAAATCAAGTATCTTGATCATTGTACCGATAGTCGTGTCAGCCAATGGATTAATAGCCACGAGCCTCGACCAACACCTTAGGAGGCTCTCGTTAGGCGGCTGGATCAAGGGCCTGATCCAGAAAACAGTATTGCTGGACACGGCTCGTATTGTTAGGATGTGCCTCTCTCTGGAGCCCTGACCGCCGGTAGTTTGGACCCTGTTCCCGTTACCGGTGGGCCTCTATCTTTTATATTTTTAAATGTTTTTGTTTTTTTTAATTTATTTTATAAAAATATTTAAAAATGTAATTAATAAGAAATGTAATGAATAAAGGAAATAAATAAACTATTTTCAGCTTTGACTTTTCAAACAAGAAGTATGTATTTCTAAGTATTTAAATTTTCATTAAGTATCTTGGGCCGGGTTTGTGTATGTTTATCTAAATGACTGTACACAAGCGGGGGGAGAAAATCATCAGTAAGATATTTTGGGAATTCCGAGTATCCACCCCGTTCAGGGTGGATAGATGGACACGCGTTTCCGAGTATCTACCTTAGGGTGGCTGTTGTAGGGTGGATAAACGGAATAACCCCGCATCGCAAGTTCCTGCGATGCGGCGTCGTATCGCATCGCATCGCAGTTATGTGTGGGAGCCCTTAGTAGGTTGAGGACTAGCAGTTGACAGTTGACTTTTGTTGCTTCGAGTTGCGTAGATGCGCTTGAGTTGTTCGCACGCACCAATCGGAGCTGTGTGATTCCAGCCCTAATGCGTCACGTCTTTTGTTTATCTTGATACTAATATGTGCACAACTTTTAAATATTATTATTTGAAGGCCTGGATCTCGATTAGACTCTGTGCATTGACCCTTACGAACGACTAAAAAAGTTTCGTAGACTTCAACAGCCTCCCAACTAGAACTTCATGTCGACGAATCAATTACATTAATTCGCCGAAACAAAACTTCTAAATATCATGTCGTTATTAAACTTCGCTTGTCCAATTTTAATTATATTTTAGGCAGTATTTTGTAGACATTGACTTTAATTTCAGAGAGACGGGGATGCTGCAACAACAGAGATAATGTTTACGCAAAATTGGATGCGCCGCGTCGGCCTGCGCGATCTATAACGAATATATTTCGCTCCAAACCCGTCGGCATAAAAGGGACAATATTCAGTAGAGATCATTATCTTTATCGGACATCCTTCTACAGTACGACCGATGAGTCGTGGCCCGTTCTGAACACAGGTTTTGTGAACTTACCCGCATGTACACTCGTGATGAAAACAGCTATTTGGTTCGTAAAGTATGTTCTGCGCAACCTGTTTTTTCTGTTCCGTATTCGCAACCACATGGCGCTAACTTCAGACAGGCCACGACTTATCAGTCGTACTGTACACAGTTTGATGGTATGAAAGGTGCCCTGAAAAAGCTTGTGTAGGTAGGTTTCCTTATACCTATTTCTAAACGTGAAGCGTTTTTGTTTGGTATGGTAAAACGGTATAAAGCATATTATCAAGTAGCGAGTAGTTTTCAAGAAGTAACGGAGTCACGTGGTCATGGGCTTTCATTCTAATGCCGGTTTTTTCCGGGACGATGCTACTCGGAGCTATTAAAATCGTTTATTTACGTACTAGCTTAGGATACTATCCTATGTGCTATTCCTGACTATAATCTATCTCTGCCAAATTTCATCCAGATTGGTTCAGTCGTTCTGGAGAAGAAGTAACAAACACACACACTCACAATCTTGCCCAAATATTAGACTGATTAACTATGGAAGACTTACAGCTAATCAAAGCTGAAAAGAGAGCAGTGGTGGCCTGGAGAGCAGTGGTGGCCCAGTGGAGAGCAGTGGTGGCCCAGTGGTATCGGCTGCGACTTAGAAGTTGTAGGCCGTAGGTTCGAGCCCAGGCAGGCGCTTTACTTTGTGTAAATTATATAATTCATCACCACAGCTCTCAAAACGGTGAAGGAAAACATCGTGAGGAAACCGGCATGTCCTAGAACCAAAAATTTGAAGACATGTGACATCCACCAACCCGCACTAGGCTCGCGTGGTGGATTACGGCCCATTCCCTCTCACAGATAAGAGGCCTGTGTCCCAGCAGTGGGAACATTAATAGGCTAATGATGTGATAATATGTGATGATGTGAAAGCTGACAAAAGAAAATAATCTAGGCTTTATTTTTCGTTGGGTCTTTGCCATGGTTTCCCCCCAAGTTCCCATACATCTATGAAAGGGTTCTACCTATGTTTTGGATGTCGATATCTGCCCGGTAATCGTGGCACATAAGTATCGTACAATTGTCTCGGTAGCCATTAAAATATTTTCAGAACGCCGCACAACAATAGCGGAAGTTCGAACCCACTTCATCACCTGGCATTGTCGTTCACATGTCGTTCATTACGCTATTTCCCGGCACTGACAAATGAAATTACTGCTGCGTGTCGCTAGTTTCTGTCAGCAACTGAAGTCTGAGCTTGCCTTTCATCAGTGGCCTGGATTATTTTGCCATAAACATGGCTTGTATACGTAGACCGTAATGTAAAGGTCATTGACAAAATATATATAAACTTGTATTAACACCATTGTATACCATGTTTTACGCAAATAAATATTTTATTATTATTTATTTATATTTATGACTTTGACAGTCTCGGGACCCTGGGGTCCGGTCCTTTGAAAGGCATGCGAGGAACCGAAGCCAACTTGCAGAGGCCTTGTTAGGCATGTATCAGGCAATGTGACACCACATCGACGATTATCCCTGTATGCACTACGCAAGTGTACCCAAGGGCAATCCCCGGTTGGTGCGGGACTATAGAGAAAAAATGTATTGGGCTATGGGTCTGGTAGGTATAGTGGATCGGTTGACTAAAACTATAAGAGGACTACTGGCCCCTGCCTGACCACTGTTGAACTACACGGCTATAATATGGCAGGGGGTGACATGTACACTCAATTAATGGGCTCCCATAAAGGATCGCTAGCACTTAAGTGACGTAGCGCCAAGGGGGCAGCATATCCGGAGTTGAGTTGCTTGAGGAGTGGAGAGGTATACCAGGACTTCCAAAAAAACACTACAAAGTGAAAAATAACTTCAATTTCGGAAGTCGGTGTTCGTGTTCGGTTTCTTCGTTTTTTGACACCGCCTTCTGAAATTGAAGTTATTTTTCACTTTGTAGTGTTTTTTTGGAAGCCGGTTGTATTTTGTAAAAAAGATTTTTATTTTTCACTTTTTAGTAGTACATAATGGAGAAGTTCTATAGTAAGGTACCTATAATGCCCACAGTGATGCCAGAATAGATTACCCGAATAACATGTAATTTGAACAAAACCGGTGGTATGAGAGTGTACCAGGGTGAGCTGTGCACATCTGCGTACCCGTTTAGAACATATTGGCGTGATGTTTTGTTATGAATTGGTGAAAACAATAAACAGACATGCGATAGCAGCAAACCCGAGTGATTTGCCGTATTCATTGAAGAGTTCTATTGTATAGCTCCTAAGTTCTTCATCAGATCCTTCCTAAATTTTAATGGGACCATTTCGGAATAAACCTCTTTCATACAAAAAAATAATTTTGAAAATCCGTTTATCATCAATCATCATCATCATCAATACATATGTATAATAAATCTGTAGATTTTTTTTATTTTTTTTTTTGTACATCGAATGAATTTCCAAAAAAAATAGCCAGGGTGTTAAAGGATAGGTATGTATATATATGTGTATGTAGGGTAGGCAGCCCCCCCGGTGGGTTCCTGAGCCCCCCGCCTCGACAAAGCGTGTCGAGGCGGGGGGCTCAGTAACCGTGGCTTGGTCACCCACGGTGAAGCGAAGAGGAACCCGAGGAGGGGCCGCTCGTCAGGGCTTTTGCCGATTAAGCCGACGACGTAGCGGCCAACTAGTAGGTTGCGGTGCCGCTTGGTAACAGGCGACATCGCAACTGAGGCGGGCCGCGATGTCTTATGGAGATTCCCAGGTCCCATACGATATCGCGGCTCTCCCTACCTTCCGCGGGCTAGACGGGGTCGTCACCGTCTGATGGCGGACGCGGTGGGGCCGCAGGGGAAGAGGAGTGTCGGTATAGCGTTAGCCGCTCTCCCTATCCCCTGCGGCCGCAAAATGGTAGGTGGCGGGGCCATTGACCTTGACACGGAGCACACAACCAGTGGAGAGAGCATCGGTACGTTCTTGTACTAAATCGAAGTCACCAAGAAACAGCGGGGGCAGAGGTAACCTTCCCCCGCTGTGATTGGGTGATAAATTGACAACCAAATGACAACTGATTCTCTAGGGATTCCAAAAAAGTAATAAAAACAAAATCGATGTCGATATTGTTATTATTTTATTTTTTTTATTTTATAGTTAGTACTAAGAAGTTAAACAATAAGTAAGTAATACTTATTTTTTAACTTATTATTAGTCTATAAGGATTTCTTTGGGAATTTTGGGATACAGACAAACAAAAAAACTAATTTCTTAGAATCTTCGGTACGTATAATAAACATTTATGATAAGGTAAATACGGGCTAGACAATAACAAACAAAAGAACGTGCACAGCTGCAGTTCTTATTATTTTTTATAAGCTTATTAAGCCTAACATATCGATATAATTGTCGTGATGCTGCAAACAGCACTATCGAGAAAAAAGAGACAACTGCTAATGTGCAAATCAGTGTACGAGAAAGAGACAGCAAAGCGAACCATCCAGAAATAAATATATTTGATTTTACTTAATGAAATTGATTAAATGGAGTAGAAAACCACATAACTGTGAAATGTTATTCAATCTTTTGTGTAACTTGAAGTAGTAGTACACTTTTCACACCATTTAATTGCAAAACTAGCCATTACTTTTCGTTTTACTTGTATTAAAGACGGAAGCGCGTGACGTTCGTGCGTTTAGCCTACAAATGCTGCGATTGACCAAAATTCCGCCGCATGAGATTGATATTGCATACGTTTGGCGCCCGCGGTAGTCTCCGCACGCTTTCTCCACTGGTTGTGTGCTCCGTGCAGTGGGACCAAGGGTGCCATACACGGGGTCGTCTGGCACCCATGTGCTGAATTGATCCCTGGGGTGGTCACGGCGTACAGTGTGTTCTGGTGCGCCGGTGGTGGGGGGTACTCCCCCGAGGAGGGTCCGGTGACGGACAGCTGCGGCGGGTTCGCGGTGAGTGCTAACGCGTGCCCGTGTTCCCGCCATAAGCGGCACTGGAGGACACCGTGGAGTTTAAGTGGGTTAGAGTCCCACATAACTGCACTATCTCCCCGTGGTAGTGCAGTATGCATGAGCATTTCTCCACGCAAAAAAAAAAAAAAAAAAGGGTAGGCAGGAAGGAAGGTAAGTAGGGTAGGGTTGGCAGCCAGATGACGGGAGCGATGCCGCGGGCACAGCTATAAACTAAGATAACTCCGTCAAGTTATGCCCGAACAAATATTAAAAAACAAATTGAAAAATCGGAATTCGGAAGAACTTTTTGGAAGTCGGTTAATAAGTGAGTAAGCTCACTATTACCTAAAGGATTGACAAAATACCCATAATAACTTTATTTACACATTCGAGCTGTTTGTCGCTAAGGAGTTCGGTTGTATGTTCCTTATCTTGAAAACTGCTGAACCGATTTTGATGAAACTTGCACTATTCCCTAAGTTGAGAGATACTGAATCCAATAAAATGATCACGATCCGATAAGTAGTTTCGGAGAAATGCGTGGACAAACATACATCACTCATGAAATCTTGCATACGTGTTTAGAAAGCCCATACAGAGTAGCATATGAGAATATTGTGCAATTCCAACTATATTACATACATACGTGTTGAATTGATGAACGCCCAAGTAACACATCAAAGCAGTATAACGGCTGACTTACAGCATTTCTGTATCGTTTTCGCATTTTGAGTTAGTTCTATAGTAGCATTACAAACGATAATACGGCTACTGTAGTTCTTATTTGGGTACAAATTATACGGCTTTAGATCCTAAATACGTTCACAAGAGTTGTTTAATTGCATTACAGGCGCATTATATTAGCATTACTGTGGTCAATGAAGTTGCCCATCGCATTAAAGAAGCTATATTACGGTCAATGGAGTTACCAATCGCATTACAGAAGCATGATACTAGCAATATTATAGATAATGGAGATGTTAATTATAAAAATAAGCATTAGACTAGCATTAGAAAGGAGTAAAAGAATTATTGGAGCTATTTAAGTGTTCACAGTTAGAACTTAACTGTGCACGATAGCAACATGTCTGTTAGATTTAAGTAGGTACCTATATTATGTAAGGTGACGGAGCCGCGTGCTTGGCGACAAGTATAAACCTGCTCACGCCGCTCGGTCGCTTCGCGCGTTGCCATTGGTCAGTAAAAAAAATATGGCCGACTCGCACCCCCCGCGGATCGGTGGATATAAAAGCCCCGCGCGCTGGCAATGCACACGTCAGTCAACCGAAATTCTCTACCTAAGTCAACTCGCTGTAATTAATACTACCTAAAATAAGTTAACTAAGTAAATTTGTAAAGACCATAAATAAAGCCATTTTATATACCTACTTGTGCCGAATTTCAATGATACAGTCCACTCGCTACACATTCTGGTCCTTCGAGAGCCGAATCTTAAAGATCCAACATGGAAAAAAATACACAAAAGCAAACCCGTAAAAAAAGTTACGCAAAAAATAATAAGGAATAAAACAATAAATTACATACCTATACCTGCTACTTATATTCCACGCGCCGAAGAACAATGGATCAAGAGCGCACAAGCCGAAACCTTCAAAAAAGAAATTGCCGCCATAAAGGACAACAAAGCGGCGCCCGGCGACAGCTCGTTATCGGCATTAAGTACATACCTAGACAGCGCAGGTGTTTTACGTTTGCGCGGGAGAATCACAGCGGTACAAGACGTAAATGAAGAAATAAAAAACCCAATTGTACTCGAGGGTAAGCACAGATATACAAGGCTATATATAGCATATGTGCATGAAAGTTTACATCATGGTGGAACCGAGATAACGGTAAACGAGTTAAGACAGCGTCTTTGGATAACGAGACTACGTCCGTCTGTAAAGAATGTCATAAAGGGCTGTTTATATTGTAAAATAAAAAAGGCAAAGCCGGCCAATCCCTCTACGGGAAACCTACCGTACCCCCGTTTAGCTCATCATGTACGACCTTTTACTTTCACTGGTTTAGATTATTTTGGCCCCATATCTGTTTCTGTAGGTAGACATAAAGAAAAAAGGTACGGAGCCTTATTTACATGCTTAACTTGTAGAGCTATACATATAGAAATAGCTAATTCACTTAGTGCAGATTCAGCTATCGCCGCTCTCAGGCGATTTATAGGTAGGAGAGGTTGTCCAAAAGAGATATGGAGTGACAACGCTACTTGTTTCAAAGCGGCTGATAGGGAACTAGGAGCAAGCGCCTTAAGTGCTTTAGGCAGTGAGTCCGATGCGCGGTCGATAAGCTGGAGATACATACCTCCCGCGTCACCGTTCATGGGTGGAGCATGGGAGAGGATGGTGAGGGCAGTCAAGGAAGCACTGTACGTCACACTGAAAGAAGTTCACCCATCAGACGAGACCCTCGCTACGCTACTAGTAGAAGTGGAAAATACGGTGAACTCCAGGCCACTCACGCATGTCAACGTGTCACCAGACGAGCCCGAAGCCCTCACGCCTAACCACATACTCATCGGCCCTAACTCCCATGTACCCTCACCGGGTAATTTCACCGCAGCAGACATCACAGCACGGCACCAATGGCGGCGCGCCCAGGCACTCGCAGACGTTTTCTGGCGAAGATGGGTACGTGAGTACCTACCGCTCCTACAAAACCGGCGGGAGCCCTACGGCAGTGGCACCCCACCCAAAGTCGGAGACGTCGTTATGATCTGCGACCCTAACCTCCCACGCAACACTTGGCCTAAGGGAAGGGTGACGAAGGTGTTGCCAGGTGCAGACGGAGAGGTACGAGTTGTAGACGTGATGACCAAAGGACATGTACTCCGAAGACCAACGAAACGAATTGTCGTGCTCCCCACGGAGTCGCCTGATGGCGACGGCGGGAGAAATGTGCACGATAGCAACATGTCTGTTAGATTTAAGTAGGTACCTATATTATGTAAGGTGACGGAGCCGCGTGCTTGGCGACAAGTATAAACCTGCTCACGCCGCTCGGTCGCTTCGCGCGTTGCCATTGGTCAGTAAAAAAAATATGGCCGACTCGCACCCCCCGCGGATCGGTGGATATAAAAGCCCCGCGCGCTGGCAATGCACACGTCAGTCAACCGAAATTCTCTACCTAAGTCAACTCGCTGTAATTAATACTACCTAAAATAAGTTAACTAAGTAAATTTGTAAAGACCATAAATAAAGCCATTTTATATACCTACTTGTGCCGAATTTCAATGATACAGTCCACTCGCTACATTAACTAAACCCTACATTATTGCAAAAACATCTCTAATACCACGGTACAAATGTTATAATAAATTATCGTTGTAATTTAACTACTTTGTCTCGCAATATAATATGTACGAACAAAACTGTGGGAGTGACACCATTTTTGTTTTGCATCAAACAAAATGTATAATACTGTTTAACTTTTTGACTCTTTTGTTATTTCATGCCTTCACATATTACTGCGCAAAGTAGTTTACTGTAAATGTCTATATCAATTTCATTTACAATTTTCACGCGCCTTCGATATTTTGTGGTTTTGTTAAAAAAAAAATATAAATAGATGTGTGAAATAACCAAAACAATTGTGTATTCCTAGTATAGAACGAATTTTGCACAATTAACATAAAAGTATTGGTTGGACAGTATTAAATTAAGTTATTTTATTACTATAAAGGCCTATTGCTTTTATAAATAGGTCCGAATGATAATACATTTTGGATATAAAATATTTACAAAATGGTGTCGGTCTGTAGCAGCCCGGTGAGCCTTTATGATGGCTAATTAATGCCGCCAGCGGTATAAATACTCACACGTGAACAATTGTTAAGCCAGAGACCAGAGAGAAGACTTTTTAAGAACCACTGTAGTGCCATTGTCTATAAAGTAGTTCTATATGGGTTCACCAGTATACCAGTAGACTTGATGTAGACTGAAATAGTGCTATTACTTGAACGCAATTTTGGGGATCCTTGAGCAAAACCAAAAACCCGTTTTAGTATTTTTGTACAACTTGTATCCGTTTGCCTTGTACAGTCTGTTGATAAAATAGCTTTCTGAACGCATGATCTCCATATGCCTGTGCGTGGCTTATAAAAATAAAGATGGTGCCTTCAAAAACAAATTGCATGTATAAAGGCCATGTTGTGCTTTTTCTCAATATGGTTGACAAATGGTTTTACAAATTCAGTAAAATGAACCTATATACAGCTTTACGCATTACACTAACTTACGTGTATTTGATTAAAGAGCTGCTAGCTATACAACAGGACTCAGTTGATCTTTAAAAATGCAAGCATTATATTGATTCACGCTTATGCTGCTCAGCAGGTCTAGGCTTTTACTAACCACTTAAAAGTGCTATTAAACAACAAAGGGCACCAAAAATAGCTCAAAGCTGTATAACGGATTTCCGGTGCATTATAATGGCACAAGTTTATGCTATTAAACAGCATTAAGCATTTATTTACTACTTAAAAATGCTATTGTAATTCCAAATGCACTAAAAACAGCTAAAAGCTTTACAGCTGCGTTGTGGTTTGCTGCACTAAAACTAAAGGCTTTACAAAAGCATTTTGTTATGCCATTATCCAAACGTTATACAGTGTAAAGCATCATAATGGTTTAAAAATGCCAATATAAAGCGTCAGGATGCTCGGTGAGCTTATATAAGAGTTTATACGGACCTTAAGTTCTACATAAGTTTACTATTCGTTTGTTAAAATGCTTCCTGTGTTACTTGGGCGTCGAACCTCCGTTTTTTTGAAGTCCGTAAAAAGATGTTCGCATTGTCGCTTCGCCTGTGTCGCGGGCATCTTCATCTGTTAGGTATAGTAGATAGGTGAGTAGGTTTCATAAGCAAAAAAAACTGTACATAGTGTTATTCTACAGGGTGTAATCATAATTAAAAATCGGCCAAGTGCGTGTATGACTCGCGCACAGAGGGTTCCGTATAAAAAGCAAAATTCACCAAAATAAATAGGCAACACAACAACGTTCACAAATAATGAAAGCACCGAACATTGCTCTACGAAGGGACAAAATTAACTTTGCCATTCGAAAACTGTTGTCCCCATACATCAATATACAAAATTTTATAAATTTATTTTTAATATTACAAGTACATTTCTACTATTACTCGTAAACTTGCATAGCCAACTTAGCTATGACAGTTTTCCTTTTATTTTCGTTATATATACTACTGCCGTGTTTTTTTTTAAATATCTAAAAGCCAGGTGCTTTAAATATATATTCTCTCAGAGAGGAGGCCTGTGTCCCAGCAGTGGGAACAATAATAGGCTGATGATGATGATGATCCAAAAGCAACCATTTAGCTGTAAACGTCATAGTCTAATTAAAAAAAAAATTATCTCTTACAAATGATTAGCTGACGACAACTTTACTTTGTATGGAAAATTCATCATTTCGTGCGTGTTCTAACCTATACGTTGTTGTGTTTACGAAGTCGAGAGAGTATGTATACATATATATATATATATGTATATATATATACATATATATATATGTATATATGCATATATATATGTATATATAATATAATTAAGTGTATATACATATATGTGTATACACATATATGTATATACTAAAGGAACTTCGTTCCATCCGGGTGTCCCTTGTCATTTATTTCTGGATGTCAACTCCATGTCCAGGAGCTCGAGCCGATCAGTCACAGAAACAGACGCACCTCGAAAAGTAGGAGTTTGATCGAAAAGTCTCCTTTCAGCGGTAAAAAGACACGCCTGTGTTTTGGTGGCGTTAAAAGAGACCAGATTGTCATCACCCCACTGAGAGACAAGGCTTAAGGTCAAATCTGTCCGCTCCACTATAGCCTCCCTCAAGGAATGAACTTCATCCACGCTGGTTTTTGCGCTGGACAAGTATCTCTCTGAAACAGTACTGTCATCTGCGTACCCAACAATAACAGGCTGAAGTAGGTCATTGATGTGCAGCAAGAAAAGAGTTGCAGAGAGAACAGACCCCTGAGGAACTCTGGCATCAATAGCCATAAGGTGTGAGGAGCAGCCGTCAATGACTACTCGGATCGACCGTTCGCTAAGGAAGTCTGATATCCAGCTACAAAATCCAGCGGGGATGCCATAAGCAGGAATCTTACTGAGCAGACTCGCGTGCCAGACCCTGTCGAAGGCCTTCGAGATATCAAGCGATACAGCAAGTGCTTCGCCGTGTCTCTCGATGGCTTCGCCCCAGCAGTGCGTGACGTACACAAGAAGATCGCTAGTTGACCGTCCCCGGCGAAAGCCATATTGACGGTCACTGAGCAGAATATTGTCTTCAAGGTAGGTCAGCAACTAACTGTTCAGTACCCTTTCCATAACTTTGCACAGAGTGGAGGTAATGGCGATCGGACGGGCAGGGTCGGCACGGTTGCCTTTTTTGGGCACTGGTTGCACATTTGAAGGCTTCCAGGATTTCGGAACCGTTCTTTTAACAAGAGAGAGGCGGAACAAGCGTGTTAACACAGGAGACAGTTCAGGCGCACACAGCCTCAGCACTCGCGCTGGAATGCCGGAATGCAGGCCCGCTGGCCTTGTGCACGTCTAGACTCTAGACTGCACAATACTCTCCGGACCTCTTTAGTGTGCACCGTGATTTCCGACATCGAAGAATCGCAATGAGGTAATGTAGGTGGTTGCTTGGAGCCAGCGTCTAGACGTGAATTGCTAGCGAAGAGAGATGCAAATAAATTTGCTTTCTCCAGCCAGCGATCCATCAGGTTTCAGCATTGGAGGTAAAGTGGGACAGAAATTCGATTCAACCGCTTTAGACAAGGACCAGAACTGTTTACTACCCGGAGGGTGCGATGCCAGCTTGGCCCCAATACGTCCGATATGGTCAAAACGTGCGTGACGCAAAACCCGCTTGCGGAACTTGGCGGCAGAATTAAAAGCTCTTTTCCTCGCGCGAACCCTACGCGCTCTAACTTTGCGGTCGCGGGCCCCGACCCAGGCTTGGAAGGCAGACTCTTTTCGGGCCTCAGCGTGCGCGCATTCTGCATTATACCAAGGTCGGGATTTGTGATCGAGCGGAATGTCGGAGAATATAATGAAATTCTCCATTCCCTGCCGAATCACATCTGCAACCACATCCGCACAGCACGAGGGGTCACCCGAGGAGAAGCACATATGCTGCCAAGGATAAGACGCAAAAAAGTGCCGCATCTCATCCCAGTCTGCTGACTCGTATCGCCATACTCGCCTCGTGCCTCTAGGACTCTCATCTGGAGGAGAGCAAGTCGACACGGATTTCACCAGACAGTGGTCAGACGTTCCCAGCGGGTCTGAGACCGATACCGAATGACTGTCCGGATCAGTTGTCAGCAGAAGGTCTAAGCAATTGGGTGTCTGGCCGTCAACATCCGGTACCCGCGTTGCCACATTCACCAGCTGGGTTAGATCTAGCGATAGAGAAAACTTGCGCGCCTCTAACCCGGCATGGTCAGTTTTCCGGTACGGGTACAACCACCCCTTATGATGGGCGTTAAAGTCACCAAGAAAATTAAGCTTTGCTGTTGGGTACCGTTGCTGGGCCATGTCAGCCGACTCCACGAGGCAATTAAAGAGCGCTGTCGTCTCCTGGTCACCAGCGTGCGATCGGTAGACGCCGATGTAGAGAGACTTCTCCACGCCAGTGTCCACAAGTAGCCATATTACAGGAAAACCCGATTTCTCAAAGCAACGGAGACGACGACAGCAAATATCATCGCGGACGTACACACAGACCCCAGCTTGCTTCTTGAACTTGTGTTCAAGAGAGTAACCCGGGTAGTTGAGGTACGTAACGTCCGACGGGGTTGTTATCTTCGTCTCCGTTAGGAAAAACAGGTGTGGCTTCTCGGTCTCAAGGTGGTGGTGGACCGGATCGAGATTAGAGTGCAACTCCCTGATGTTAGTGAGGTGCACTTTTAGTGGGAGGAAGTGCAGCCGTTGTTTCACCAGATTCTTCTTTGCTTTGGTCATGTTTATTTAGAGTTTGCTGGGAAAGAAGTTGAACAGTCGAGGCGCTGCTCAGTGAACCAAGTGTAACATTAGAGATAACCCAACCTATGGGGAACTCATTTGGAGACTGCGGGGACGCCCGAACCCCCCCGTATATGGCCACCGGGCCCTCCCATCCAGTCGCCAGCTGGCACGGTGGAGCATACCGGGATTTTTCGCGAGTTGGCGGGGCAGCCATTGGCACGTGGCTGGCGTGCTACTTGGGCCCCCTACTGACTGCGGTCGGCCAACGGCTGGCACCATGCTTCGGATCCCGCTACCCTCCAAAATGAGTTACCCGGCAAGTTTTTCCCAGAGACCAAGACCGGTTCTGAACAGCGCAACTGTCATCCTCCTTCTCCCCCAAAGGCACTGGCAGTCCCACACACCGACGGAACACAGCAAGCTGCTTGGCGCCGGGCTCCGGTGGGATGGTGGTCGCGAGCCAGGCGGCCCCTTGCGGAGCCTACCACCGCTTAAGTGGGATCGTTCAGCCGTACCACAGGCAAGCCTGTGGTGCCGTTGCCCGGAATGGACCGCTAGGAGGTAGATCCCATACCCACCCCAAATTTACATGGGCAAAAGCAATTTTAAAATATGATAACACCTTTCCGTTACACGCTGTATAATAATCTTACCGTGGAAACTGAGGTAAAACAAGCTTGAATTGAGCTGTTAATTCCTACCGTCTGGTGGAATGGCAGCTCGCTTTTGGGTCATCTCACCTGATTTTTCACGGTGATATTTTTACAGAATAGACCGGCTCCTCTCACAGTGAGGAGCCTGTGTCCCAGCAGTGGGCACATTAATAGGCTGATGATGTGTGATGTGATGTGACCGGCTGATTAGGCTTACTTTGGTTCAACCCTAAGGCACTTATACCACCACCGAGGAGGAAGCGATTAGCTGTCGACTATTTACTCGCTGAAGAAACGGACAAAATATCTAGATAGATCCCGTGTTAATAAAAGAGGTACATAAATTGATAGTTCAACGCTGGCTGTTCACACTGCCGGCGAGAAATCCCTAACCACTAGTTTGTGGCAGCGACAAGAGCTAGCAAAGATAATTCTCGTTCAGCTATACTTGCTCAGCGATGCTCGCTTGGCGATTAGAACTCACGCCGAGAGACCAACCAGCAACCGGTCGCCTCAAACAAGTGGTGCGAGTTATCGTCCGTTGCACAAGAACACCCGCTTATAGCCGAGCAACAAAACCATCGAGACTACACACTCGCTTTTCGCTGCTCGCCAACTCGTATCTAGTTTCTAGCTCTACTCGCTTCTCGCTGATCGTCGGCGGTGGGACCATGGGACAAGTGCCTTAGGCCTTAGACGAAGTGTCATTTTAGCGATGGCGATTGTCGCAATGCCAAATGCAAGGGATTTATCACGTGACATTTCGATGGCGCTTGGCAATCCCCTACATTTTTGACATATATTCGCTATCGCAACGCTTTCGTCTGTATAATGTCGTTTGTATAGAGTCTCTTGACTAAATGCTGGCTTACTCAATTATTGGACTCACACACACACAACTGCAGAAAATAGGTTTTTACAAAAAAACAAAAACTTGGTAGTTTTAGCTATATCTATCGTAAGGTAGGTAGGTACTCGTACATACGTGAAATATTGTACCTACATAATAAGCTGTGGCCATGAGGCCAATACCACATTAACAGCTGGGGTTGTCTATGGGCCCTGTAATTTATCGCCGGCGTGAGATTTATTTACATTTGTATCCATTCCCCTATCTGAATTACCTGCTTTATCGCTATTTGTCTGTTTAATGATGGTTTAATGAGATTTTTACTGCAGACGATACCCAATATCGACATTTTTTTTTCTTATGTGGTTAAGTATAATATCAAGAATTCAAAATAGCGCCATCGGCTTTCTTAGGATAAAAATAAGTTGCTAATAGGTACAAATTATTATAATAAGATGAGTTACAAAGAGTCAAATTAATGAGCGAAACTTCGTGGTCTACCAACGGTCGTTGACCTCATAACATAGCATAACATAATAGCCTCTAATTACTCAGTGCTATGGGCCCTGGTGGACACAGGTCTGGATAAGATTATCTATGCCTGTGTATACCGATCGCATAGCGGTGATCTGGAGACAACCAGGATCACACAGTACCTGAGTGAGACGGCTGATGTGGCCCAGCAACGGTACCCTTTCGCCCAATTAGTGTTACTGGGGGACTTTAATGCTCACCGTCAGGAGTGGCTCTTCCCATACCAGTGCACTGACCATGCTGGACGAGAGATGCGAAATCTTTCGCTGGCGCTTAATCTCACCGAGCTGGTGCAGGGGGCTACGAGGGTGCCGGATGTTGATTCGCATACGGCCAATTGCTTGGATCTTCTGCTGACAACAGATCCAGACCGATATTCAGTGTCGATTTCATCATCTTTGGGTAGTTCCGACCACTGTCTGGTGAAGTCTGTATCCGTCTACTCCCCGCCCGATCCCAGCCCGAAAGGCACCCGGCGGGTTTGGCGGTACAGGTCAGCAGATTGGGATGGGATGCGATCTTTTTTTGCATGCTATCCTTGGCGGCCCACTTGCTTCTCTTCGGAAGATCCATCGTCATGCGCTGACGCCGTGACTGATGTGTTGCGCCAGGGGATGGAGTACTACATTCCATTCTCTGACGTAGCGCTTTCCGGTTGACCGACCATGGTTTGGTGCTGAGTGCAACCGCGTAAATGCAGTTAAATACAAGGCTTACCTGGCATGGGTCGACGCTCGAGTGCACAAAGCGAGTGACGTAACTCAGAAGAAGAGAGCCTTCAACAGGGCTGCCAAGTCCTGCAAAAAGGCGATGCGAAGGGCACTTTTTGACCATATTAGCAGAATCGGGAACAAACTAGCTTCATACCCTGCTGGTAGCAAAGCGTTTTGGTCCCTGGTTAAGTCGGTTGAATCAAACTTCTGTCGCCCCTCACTACCACCACTGCTGAGACCCGACGGGTCACTGGCCCACTCCGCCGAGGACAAGGCAAACTTGTTTGCCTCCCTTTTTGCGGAATCTTCGCGTCTGAACTCTGATGGCGCGCGGCCTCCTCCGTCTCCTGTTGGATGTGGGACGAGTATGTCGGATATTCGCATCCATCAGAGGGAGGTCTGTAGGGTGTTGCGTAACCTTGACGTGAACAAAGCTAGTGGCCCCGACGGGATACCGGCAATTGTACTGAAAACTTGTGCGCCTGAATTGTTTCCGATCCTGACACGCCTATATCGCCTTTCGTTAGTGACTGGAAAGGTGCCGAAGGCTTGGAAGCAAGCCAACGTTCAGCCAGTCCCCAAAAAGGGTAGTCGGGCTGACCCGGCCAACTACAGACCCATCTCGGTAACGTCCATCCTCTGTAAGAGTATGGAACGTGTGCTGAACAATAAGCTCCTGGCATACCTAGAAGACAACGACATCCTCAGTGACCGCCAATACGGCTTCCGCCGAAATCGGTCAACTGGGGATCTTCTAACGTATGCCATTCACGTCTGGAGTGAGGCCATCGAGAGGCACGGGGAAGCGCTTGCTGTCTCCCTTAACATGTCGAAGGCATTCGACAGGGGCCAGACCCTGGGATGAGAGCCTTATTGGTAAGCTTCCTTCCTTCGGTCTGCCTAGTGGTCTGTGTGACTGGATTGCTGACTTCCTGAGGGAGAGGTCCATCCGAGTGGTTATCGATGGCTGCTCGTCCGGTCAGTTAGGTATTGACGCCGGAGTCCCTCAGGGGTCGGTGCTCTCGGCTAAACTGTTTTTGCTGCACGTTAATGACCTGCTAAAACCCGGAACCATTGGGTACGCAGACGACAGCACGGTTGCTGTGAGATACGTGTCCGGCGCACGGGCTACTGGGACTGAGATCCGGTCTCTCCGGGAGGCCATGGTTGAGCGCTTGAACCTGTCTTTGGAGGCAGTCTCCGAATGGGGCGATGCCAATCTAGACAGTTTCAATGCAGCTAAGACCCAGGCGTGTCTTTTTCCGCAAAAAAGAGCCTATTCCACCCGGCTCCATCTTTCCGTGGTGTAACCGTGCCGATAACTGACCATCTCGACCTTCTTGGTGTTACTTTAACATCGACCCTCAATTTTGGTCCATTCATTGAGGCAAAGGCTCAGTTGGCTGCAAAAAAGTTAGGGATCCTTGCAAAGGTGAGACGGTACTTCACGCCTGAACAGCTGCTCAATTTGTATAAAGCGCAAGTTCGGTCATGCATGGAGTACTGCTCTCACCTCTGGGACGGATCTGCCAAATATCGACTTGATGCACTTGAGTCTATTGACAAACGGGCCAAGAGGCTTATCGGCCACGATGCACTGGTCGCCTCAAAGCTCCAGAGCTTTGGACATCGAGGCCAAGTGGCCAGTCTGTCGGTTTTTTACCGGTTACATTTCGGGGAGTGTGCGATGGAACTGCACAATTTGATTCCGCCTAGCCCTTTCCATCACCGAACAACAAGACGTACGGCAATGCGCCACCGGTACATGGTAGACATCCCACCCATACGTACAAAGCGTTTTGCGAATACTTTCATTGTACGCACAGCTAAGGAGTGCAATTCCCTGCCGGAATCTTTGATTCCTGATAGCTACAACCTTGGGGTCTTCAAGTCAAGAGTGAATAGGTTACTTCTAGGTAAGCGTGCTTCACCGTCGACCACATCATCGCTTACCATCAGGCGAGATAGTGGTCAAACGCGAGCCTATCGATAAATAAAAAAAAAAAAAAAAATAGCCTTTCAACGTTCCCTTTGCTGGGACCCAGCAGCCTTATTGCGTAATGAATTCGGCATGGCAAAGGGCAAAAATTGTTAAAAATCGAACAATCACAAGCGAGATGAAAGACGCGATGTGGATTTCCATCTATGTGATTGGTCGATTTTTCGTACTCTACTACTGTAACTGGGTCGGCCTCATAAGGCACTGCCGATTCCACAAGATTGTATTTAAGAGCAAGTTGCTGATGTGATATACAGTCTCATAACCGATGAACGTGGGTGAACCATACGATTTGCGGTAAGCTGCAATGTGCGGACACTCCTATCCAGGGCGTCAAGTTTTGTCTGAGTCCATTTGAGTATGCCGAAAGAGTACATCTAGACTGGCATGACCCAGCCGTTGAAGGCGTGGACCTTGTTCGCGTCCGATAAAAGACTATTTAGTACATTTTTCAGGCGGTCAAAAATGCGTTCCTTTAACGAACCAATGTTTCACGTTAGTAGCATTGATGCCTATAAGTGCTTCTAACATACCCAAATACTTGTAAGTTTCGCTTAAGGAAAGGGATCTAAGGTGTATGGAATCATTATTATTATACATAGAAACACACAGCTAGTTAATCCTTGTTGCGTTGCATCAGTGCAAAATTCTACACCCAAATTTATAGAGTATTAAAATGGAGCCTGTAAATCAACGACGCATGATATATTTTAATAAATAATGTAAGGAGCGTGCACTAGATCCTCCTTGAGGCAGAATTTAAGAGTGTCGTACAAAACGCCTTACTGAGAAATCTTCCTCTTATCATATTTATGGGAAAATGTTTTGAAAAATCCTCTTTTCATGCATAGGCGTTTGTTAAATTTTCGGTGTTTGGACGTCTATAGAGCTGTTGAAATTAATTCTGGATGGTCGAGTTGCATTTAGTAAGTAAGTAGACTTATGTTTCTTTATTTTGGGGCTAGTGTTTAGAACCCGTCAGCTAATTTAAATTGCAGCTAAGAATTTATAATTAAATAAGATAATGATAAACAGGTATGTAAGTATTTAATAGTTCCTTAAACATATGTAAGTTACCCGCACTTGGTTCAACAGCTTAAAAAGTTTCATCCAAGTCCGTTCAGCCGTTAACGTATGATTGATTAAGAAATATCTAAACATACTTTTACTTATCTAATAATAAATTGTAGTTCTAAAAACTTATAAACACGCTTGAATCGTAAATTGAACTAAAAGTCGCTAATTCTGAAGATCCTGGTAAGGATAATGGGACAAACTATTAAAATTATTGCATTGTCGTCGGTCCTTTATAAGTGTGCAAAGTTTCAAATCAATCTGACGTTTTGAAGGGGGTGAAAATCACCAAGCTAATAAAAGCGTGTTAAAAACGATCTACTTCAACAATTGCATTGTGCAACATCCTCAAAAACACAGGACGCCATTGTTAAACATGATCACACTAAAGTAATAACAAATCTTCCTTATAGCCTCTCCCGTTAGCTTGAGTATGTCGTCCCCGGGTGTATTAACACCCACAATTTATGTTACATGGGAGACACCTATGAATTTTTTATGGCATTTGTTAACTACAGCGGCGAATATACCAATAAAGATTTTTTCATTTTTTTAAAGCTACGGCATTGAATTAATAGACTCCGTAAAAAACCTTGTTAGTGGGATATTGCAGCTCTATTGCTGCATAAATACAAGTTGAAGGGTTGTAAAAGAAATTGCCGTTTTATTGTAATAGGTACTTCGAATAGGGAACTATCCGCAAAGCTGAGCACAGATGGCGCCACAGGAATCAGAGTAAACAAACCAAACTGTCAAGCCGACCGGCCGGCTTTTTAGAATCATATGGCCGGATTTATTTCTGAAAAAAAAAACACTGATGCATTCTTGACCAATATAATATAGGTAGTTAGCAATATTATTATTTGGTTTTTGAACGCTAATTATTATTATTCTTAAAACCAGTAAATAAAGTTCGGTAACCACAAACAGTAGTATTATTTACTCCACTCCGTCAGCGCCATCTGGCGGGAGCAATTGGCAGTAATGTTCCCTATTGGCATAGAACCTTCATGGTTTGAGATTTTTGAGTGAAACTTTTTTCACATGGTACCTCTAAAGTTCTTCTTTTAAAAAATGTGCAACATTCAATTATCGACTTTCAGTTGTTTTTTTTATTCAGCTTAGACAAGAAAGATGGATAATTCGAAAATTCGAGTGATTTTTGAATACGAGTTCCGACGCGGAACTGACGCGGCAGAAACAGCTCGCAATATCAATGTTGCCTTTGGAGTGAGGACTGCTAATGAACGCACCGTGCGATTTTGGTTTAAACGCTTTCGTGATGGAAACTTTCATTTGAAGAACAAACCACGTGGAAGACACAGGTGAATAACAATGAATTGAAAGTGATGGTGGAATCCGATCCGAGCCAAACTACCCAGGACTTAGCGGCATGGTATAACGTTACCTTACCAACATTATTGGCTCATTTGCAACAAATCAATAAAATAAAAATAAAAAGAAAATGGGTGCCTCATGATTTGACTGACCTGCAGAAAGAAACGCGTGTTGAAACTTGTGTTCCCTCGTTGAATCGATACAGAAATGAAGGAATATTGAATCGAATTGTGACATGTGATGAAAAGTGGATTCTTTACGATAACCGTAAGTGAAAAATACAATGGCTGAACCCAGGTTAAACGCCGCAACAGTGTCCTAAAGAAAAGCTTACTAATAAAAAGGCAATGGTAACTGTTTGGTGGTGTCAGCATGGTGTATTATTATTATTCACTATAACTTTCTCCGATCTGGTCAAGCAATAACGGCAGATGTCTACTGTGCCGAACTCCGAACAATGATAGCAAAACTAACAGTGAAACAGGGGCGACTCTTGAGTCGATCTTCACCATTATTGCTCCATGATAACGCGAGACCTCATACAGCACGAAAAACCATTTATTTCTACAGGAACTGTAATTAGAAACCATTCGTCACCCTCCGTATTCGCCAGACCTTGCGCCAACGGACTACCAATTTTTTCGTGATTAGGACAAAAAAAAAATAGTAATTATTTTGATCAAATAAATATGTTAAATTAAAATAAAACTAATTTCAATTTTTAGTAGAAATCGGCAATTTCATACTTTAACCCCTAATATATAGAATGTAGGTACTTTAGAATATGTTTTTATTTATGCATCGTGAACTTACTAATACTTAATTATTTTTATTAACACCATTTCATTGGTAGATAAACCAGCCAAATAACCCAGGCAAATAACTGTAATTAGAGATCTAATAAAAACCTAGTCAAGTCATTTGACCGGAATTATGTTCATTATAGTAGTAGTAATGATTTGTGAAAAGTCTAAAAAACTCCATCACAGCAAAACAAACTTATGGGCTATCAAAGGACCCAAAAACCGGCCAAGTATGAGTCGGACTCGCGCACGAAGGGTTCCATACCATTATCGCTAAAACGGCAAAAAAATCACGTTTGTTGTATGGGAGCTCCACTTAAATATTAATTTTATTCTATTTTTAGTATTTGTTGTTATAGCGGCAACAGAAATACATCATCTGTGAAAATTTCAACTGTCTAGCTATCACGGTTCATGAGATACAGCCTGGTGACAGACGATTGTTGCCGTTTTTTGCTTAATTCTTGTAAAGTTTTGATTTTACAGCAATTTGTGCTCAAGGTAAGTTTATTACTTTTTCAATTGTGCACAAAAAAGTCTTATATAAGATTCAATAATATTCATTAGTTTTCGAAGTATGAGGCATATGGTAGGTACCTAATTTAGGCAAGCTATATGCTAGTCTAGTTAGTTACTAGGATTTTTTTCGCAGAAAATGTCTTTATTGTCTGGGCTATAAGTGTGTAGGTACTATATAAATGATAGTCCAGCAGTAGCACTTTTGACGCTACACAAATAATTCCTGTTAACAATTAAATCAAGTGTAGAAAAAAGCTAGATTGCAAAAAAAATATGCGTAAATAAAGATGACTTGAGGAACGGGCTTGAGTGTCGATGGGTCATACAACACTTTCTAGAGCAGCGGTACTGCACTAATAAAGACATTCTTTACAACAATCAGGTTCACCTTGCGACATCAATAGCCTTTATCTCGCCCCGCAGACGAGGTTAGCGGCTAACGCTACACTTTAATTAATGAATCTGCCTCTGATTTTACATTTTGACAGTTTAATAGTCAAGAAAAGTTTTAGGCAGACTTATAAATGAAGTTTTTGGATGATTTTCAATTTATTTAACTTTTAAAGTGTTTTTAATTTTAAACATCACCTGTGTTCGAATGCTTTTGTTGTATTATCCGTTTATGCAATATTCAGTCTAGATTGTTCTGTATTTGGAATTATTATTGTGTAATACCTATGTACTTACCTACTTTATGTATTTTCTCGGTAAGCATATCATAAATAATAAAATTATCCATTTTTTTTTTAAACTACTTTTTTTCGTATTCTTCTCAGCAAACCCTTTCATTTGATATCATGGCAATTCACAAAAAAATATCTAGTACGCCATCTTGGACGCTCCGCCATATTGGGTTAAGAATGACGTTACTTAGCTAACCATGCATTGCTATCCAAACCATACGTGTATGAAAATTTCATCTTAATCGGTGGAGGATAACTGCTTGAAAATTCAGTTGCAAGATTTGACCCGAACACATTTTACACAGTTAAATAAATGTTTGTGAAAATAAAAAAATATATTTTAGAAGGTGAACTTCTAGGTCAGGTTTCAGACGTTCCGATAATTTGTTTCAATGGGTATTACTCTGATATAAAAAAATATTTCTTTACTTTAATTCAGACCCATTCATATCTCGCGTCTTTAAGTGTAGCCCAGATAATAAATAATATTACCCATTTACCGGTAAAACCTCTTAAGAGGCTTGAGGTTGAAACCTTATAAGTGTTTCGGAGTATAATCTACCTACTTTCTACTAGACTGTAAATAAATGCGCTATAAAACTTGAGAGCAGACGACCAAAAAATTGGCTCTCCATTTTATCTGAAAAATAAAAATAAATATCAATATCTTTCAGCGTAACGAAAACACCGTGTTATTATTATAAAAATGTATTAGATTCCCAATTCATATTTGGTGGGTAATACCGATAGGTAACACAAAAGAGTCTGTAGGGAATTTCTTAAGAGTACCAACACAATGCAAGAATGTTTTAACAATAAAACTTTAGATGTTAAGAAACGGCAATAAAAATAAATGGGCATTATTTTCATTTTGACCACAATATCAATAAATACGGAGATATGAAAATGTTACTGTATTTTGTATAAAAATAAAATATGGTGGACTCACTTTAGCTAGCGATGCTAGTATTATATTTTCTGTGGTTGCGGCATCGGCATCGAAACAATTTCATTTATTGTGTGCAAGTTTATTATGGACATCGTAGATGTATACTGAATGATCAGTGCCCCCCTTTTTCTGTCCTGCATGACAATAGTACATTATGGCACAAGTGTGCAATGTTGGTGATTACCGCTGAGGCGCCATTGAGACCCGAGCCGTAGGTGAGGAGGTGAGGATCCGAGGACGGTAATCATCAATACACACATGTATCATACGACGTTTTTAAACACACTTGCGAATAAAATAATACAAAAAAAACATTTTCAACAGTAAAAACGAGTTGTGAAAATGTTTTCGCAATGGTGGGCAAAATTAATCAGTTTTCCTATGCGCGCGCATTTAACAATGGCGATCGGCCATAGACTAAAACAATGTGGTTTCTTTTTTTTTGGTTTTTCGTGGATACTATTTTAGCCACGTACAAAATAGGGAATTTAAATTTTTCCTAATTACAGATCAAATAAAATTTATATTTGAGTGAAAGCTTTTTTAAGAACAAAGCAACTCAACCAATAAATTAAAAAAAACTCTATAACTCACTTGTGAATAATGGCAATGAAAAAGTCACAGATTGATAACAGGTATCATTATGGCCCTAATTGCGGTGAAATTAGAGCCACTTTATGAGCAAGTGTGTTAAAAAGAACCATTTACTCACAATAGGATGGTTGTTACTGGCTGATAATTGAATGTCTAGGTTTAAGGTTCCCCTAGTCGACGGCACGAACTATTTTGTGCGCGGGGTTAAAATGCCTGCTATCTCATCCGACAACACGTGCGAAAGAGATAGATGCTGTGATGAGCAGTAAGAAGCTAGTTCACGTATGACTTAGAACTTTAGCAAGTTTGTAGCGAAATGGATGATGATTAAGGACGAAAACGAGCGTGCGAAATTTTATAAATAGACCTTTGGGTGTCTAGATATTATGAAAAAACGACTTAATGTATATTTTCAAAATAAAATTATTTGCATTGTTGAACTACTAATCTATCCCTGTATGGTGGCCGTTTTGCAATTTTAATTCTTCTTATGGTATATATTTCCTCCCAAAGATGCGTTAAGATTAGTGTTGAAATATGGAACTTTCGACGCTCACGACTTTCAAATATTTTTCTTTTTTGTTTCCATACAGGGCTAGATAATGATGAGACGAATTGATATCTTTTTTTAGTTCGAACGTACATCGTCAAACAGTGGAGTAATCGCCAGACTACGTTTGCATGGAAGAATGATCGACTAGTGTAATCTTAAAAGACAGAAAATGCAAGGAGTTTTCGGAAATAGGGTTGCCAATACATCTACTCCTCATCTACTGTTTCCAATACCTATGGTTCTAAAATACTTAATAATATCTCTACTACTAGGGAATTGGAGAGTAGTAATTATTTTTTAACACACTTGCTCATAAAGTGGCTCTAATTTTACCGCAATTAGGCACATAATGATATCTGTTATCAAACTGTGACTTTTTCATTGCTATTATTCACTAGTGAGTTATAGTTTTTTTAATTTATTGGTTGAGTTGCTTTGTTCTTAAAAAAGTTTCGATACAAAAAAGATCGTGCTCAATAGTACAAATATAAATAAATAAATTAATGTACCTATTTATTGCTTGCTCATTTCATGCAACTTCGTATTAATTTCAACTTCTTCGTGCTTAATAAATACAACTTTCACTCAAATATAAATTTTATTTGCTCTGTAATTGAGAAAAATTGAAATTCCCTATTTTGTACGTGGCTAAAACACTATCCACGGAAATCCAAAAAAAAAAAAACCTCATTCTTTTAGTCTATGGCCGATCGCCATTGTTAGATGCGCGCGCGTAGGAAAACTGATTAATTCTTCCCGCCACTGTGGAAAAAATTTCACAACTCATTTTTACTGTTGAAAATGATTTTATACCATTCCCCCTCTAAAAAGCTTATTTTATTCACTGAAAACAGTGAATAAAAAGCACTTTTACTCACTGTTTTGGTGTTTGAATTTAGAACACACCAATATATATTCGACGTCCATCTCAATGCACATAACAATCCTCCTTGCACATAAAATACTCGATACAAACTCCTTGTGCAAAGAATATTCGACTTTCGAACTTCTTCATTGATTTAATTTTCAGTTTGTTAATATTTAGGATTTTCATGATTTTGATTTTAGTCTGGGATGTTTAGTGAATACTTATTTGGATTGTAATTCTAATATTAATTGCATTGGTGTTTAATTAATTATAATTATGTAACGTAACGGAGGTGGTCACTGGCCCCTGAAACACAGATGCTGTTACCTAGATCAGCTTCAATTTAGAAAAAATGTGAAACGTTTTAAATCCGTCCTTTATTCACTAGTAATTAATCATTTTCTCATATACTATTAGACAATGATTGACTCGTACTCAACACTTACCTACCTAATACCAAAATAGAGCGAGTGACATGTCGACTTATCGACTGAACTTTATGCAAAACATTCTACATTCTCTTTACAGTTTTTCCAAATAATAAAGTCCTCCATTTTAAAGTACACGTAGTATAAAATAAAGCAAAGGTCGGAATACCTATAAGGAGAGTGTGGAGGCATCGTAAATTCAAAGTGCCGAATTTCACGTCTCACTAGGTTCAGGTTCGTTGTGGCGGGTACTGGCAGACAGTACTTACTCGATGCACTTGCAACCTCGCGTATTGACTTATGTTTTCTGTGAATACTTGTAGTTTTAGCTGCATTATATAGTCATGTTGTAGTTTTTTGGTGCATATTTTTGATGTTTGTGAATAGTTGGAAATCTTCATTTGAAGGTATGCGGAACAGGGTGTAAAGTTCCTCCGACCAGACGGGTGTTGTGTCTGCCCAACTGGCCAAACGGTTATAGTTGGATTGTTGTATGTGTTCAAATTACGCTTGCGCGATCCAGGATTTTGTAACGTCAGGTCATTAGTTCGTTTGTGACGGCAAAGATCCTCATATAAATTCTGCCCTTCACATGAACTGCCACTCAATGAAATACTAGCAGAAAAGTGATGATAAGATACGGCTGTGTTCTTTTGTGAGTGGAGACACGAGCCGTTTTATCTTACGGAAAGTTTCCCTTTAGTTTTAAATCGTAACCTCTGAGGTCGCCTATAACCTGCTGAGTAAATAAGTTTGCAACTCAACTAACTAAGGAAAAAGGTATTTCCACGTTGCTTTGAGCAGTAAATCAGATAAGATATAGATAAAAAGGTATCAACAACGAGCCGTAAAGTTGGATAACTAGGATATACTCGCTAATAGTAGGGCTTTTCTGCTAAAAACGCACCGTGCATCTTGGCGCACGGTTGGCGCAGTGGTTGAGCGATTGACTGCTGCGCTGCGTGTCGCGGGTTCGATTCCCGCACAGAACAATTATTTGTATGATCTACAAATAGTTGTTTCGGCTCTGGGTGTTTGTGTATGTGAGTTTATATGTTTGTAAACGCACCCACGATACAGGAGAAATTCCTAGTGTGGGGAAACGTTTAAAAAAAAAAAAAAACTTAGATGAAGTGAACATAAAGTGAGCTATCAATCCATTCAATCAAGGAGATTTCCAGTATACACGGTGAGATTTCTATAGAAGAGACCGGCAGAATATCTTGACAACGTGACTCTGTCAAACAGTCCAAAACGAATGAAATGAGGGCGCCCGTTTTTGTGCTCACCAGTTGGCGTCTCTGGTGAGTAAGGTTCAAAGAGTAGTAAACAAACTCGCGCTAAAAGCCAAAATACTATGAAATTTGACAATTTGAAGACCTCACTCTACACCAGCGCCCCTAGCGAAAAATTAAAACGCTATAGCAATGATAAAAACATTACGGTTAATTCTACATTTTCGATTATAATACTATCACTATACAGTTTTATTTTCAACGGGGGAAGGGTCATCTCGGTAACTTATTTTAATTAAAGTTACTGGGTAACACGCTGCCCCTAGGCAAGACTGGTGTCAGATCTCAAGCTTGATCTCGTAACGACTGTCAAAGATCTTCAAATAACAGCCGGGAACAACGGCGTAACGTGCTTTCCGAGGCATGGAGGAAACTCGGTATGTTGAAATAGTTACCTATCCACGGACCGACCTCGTCAAGCGTTGCTTAACCTTGATGATCGACCTGTGCGGCTTTATTATTTAGCCGCAAGCTCCTCCGATAACTTCTTTTTATTATTTTTCTTATTATTATTAATATATATTTATTTAAGTATGTATTAAAACTTCTATCTCTATCTTCTATATATATAAAAGAAAAAGTATGTATGTATGTTCCTTATAGACGCCGAAACGGCTGGCCCGATTTTAATGTTTTTATTTTATATTTTACAGACAATCATTAGATTGACCCAGCTGATAATCCTGTAAAGTTTGGTGGCGAACAGAGCATTTTTTTAACTTTGAACGCGGCCGAAGCCGCTAGCAGAAGCTAGTAAACTATATATGTATGTGTATTTTAAGCAAGTTATTATTAGTATTTCTTTGTTTTACTGTTTTGCTTGTCACAGTTTAAATAATGCAGCTGCCATGTTATCTCTTCATCGCCCTTGGTTGACTGGTAGAGAATGCCTAAGGCATTAAGTCCGCCATTTTACTTTTGTGCATGAAGTTTTAAATAACTAAATCACCTACCCTCATATCGCGACCTCATCATCAGCATAATTTTAGCCTAAAGACGTCCACTGCTGAACATTGCAGTCTGCGGTACCTTATTTAATTACCTCGATTTTGAACTATATCATGATTAATTAATTTTATTTTTATGCTTACCTAACTAAAATTTTACGATTTAACTAAAGTCATTAAAAGTTCGTTTTGGTACATATAATCCACTTGAATTTTATATATTTGTTTTTTAACGCATTTTGATACAATAAAATTGTAAAAACGTGCAAAAATACAACAAATCGTCGCTGTATTAAAAAAAAAAGAGTATTCACGGACCGACTTGCAAGTCGCTGCTAACACCATCTATAACTGTGGAACGGAACCAAACGCGATTTATTTTCTTAGAAAAATAATTAGTTTAATCAGACGAAAAACGTTAATTACGTCGGCACGGTTTCTTTGTATGGGATGAGGCATCTGTATGCTAGTATTATATTATGCTGTAGGCCATACAAATATTAGTTGTGTATGTGAAACGAACTCACGACACACAGCGCAGCAGCCAATCGCTCAACCACTACGCCAACCGTGTCGTCTAATTAAAAAGAGGCAAAATATTTGTTTTTGTGTTTGTTTGGCAGTTATCTCTGGAGAAACACTATTTGTTCAGGTTACGAATATTCTTTTACTGAAGAGACTGACCATAGACTACTTTTTAGCCCCAAAAAATGGACTCTCCTGTGGGATATTCCACAGGGGTGTAACCACGGGAAAAAACCAGTTTACGTAAATCTAAGGAACGATGTTAACAATATGGTTCGCCACAGTACCGTCTTCACTTCCTCTGCGGTGTCGTAAGGTGGATGGATCGATAACTTATTATCGTGGGTAAATTCAGCCGGTATCGTATTCTGTGTCGCTTAGGCACTACTTAGCATGCGAGGGGATAAGTTATACATAGTTTCAAATGATCGATTACTTGCAGTAAGTGTGGAGAGACAAGATTTGAACGATTCTGTTTCATATTTCAGTGGAGATAAGTAGGATATTAACTTCTTGAATATAATACTTTATTGCTGTTCGTTTTGGGAACACTTTTATTGTGTGTACAGGCAAGGAGTGGAATTCCCTGCCGGAGTCTGTGTTGCCCGACAGCAACAATCTAGGGGTCTATAAGGCAAGAGTAAATAGGTTTTTTCTAGGCCAGCGTGATTCACTGTCGACCACATCATCGCTTACCAGGTTGTCACATTGTCGCTTAAGGGCTTGCGCTTGACCACTATCTCACCTGATGGTAAGTGATAATGTGGTCGACGATGTAGCATGCTTACCTTGAAGAAACCTATTCACTCTTGACTTAAAGATTCCCAGGTTGTAGCTATCAGGAAATACAGACTCTGGCAGGGAATTCCACTCCTTAGCTGTACGCATAATGAAAGTACTCCCAAAACGTTTGGTGCGTATGGGTGGGATGTCCACCATGTACCGATGACGCATCGCTATACGTCTTGTAGTCCGATGATGGAACGGGCTAGGAGGAATTTTGTTTATTATACAATTTATCACGGGCGAAGCTTGAGCGGGTCGCTAGTTAAGGCGCATCCCCGAGCAAAACGCCGAGCTTGTCGAATTTTGTGCAGTTTTAAAGAGCTATCTACTCTTTATTTCAAAAGAAATATCAATTAATAAAAATACATTAAATTTCTACATAATGTTGATTCTAAAATTGTAGTACCTACACTTTTTTTTTTAAAGAGGTATATGTGTCACTAATCTCCTTCCAACAAAACCATAAAATTGAGAAATAATTATTGATAGCATGCATCTTCTCGTAAAGTGTTCATAAATTATTTTTCATACTAACACTAATGGATAGACAATTTGATAGCGATCATTTTGTAAGTTTTATTTTTTTCAAAAGACCAATATTCGATTTTATAAAGATTTTATTCTAAAATCTGGACGTATTTACCACTGTAATTCATGCGCCACCAGTGCCGCTAGGCCAATAGGAATGCTCATATCTGATGCTGATTTTTTGGTCAGGGTACGGCCTTAACTATAAGTCTAGGTTTCTTTACGATGTTTTCCTTCACCGTGACTGTGATGTCCAAGATAAACATAGAAAGTACATATGAAATTTAAAAAGTCACATTGGTACTTGCCCAGATTCGAACGACCTCAAGCACTAGAGGCGAGGACTTAGCCACTGGACCACCACGACCTTGAAAAGGCAGAAAAGATTGCATAATGTGAACATTTTTCGGTAAATTAACATAGAAAATATGAAAAATGTTCTTCGTGCTAGGTTGCTGAGTAACCTGTATTAAGGAGAGATAGTTTAAGTATTGAATATATCCTGTTTCTTTCTATTTCTGACTGTTGTCGGAATATCCTACGGAGAATAACGTTGAATGATCGTGGCTCATCTTTATTTCAGTTTCTTTAAGTCGTGAGCACATACATCCTGACAGGAGATAGCGATTTACCGTCGGTATGTATTTTTCTACAAAATACTTAGTAATGGCAAAACATTTCCAAGAAGTCATAATAAAACGTTTTTTTTTCTCTTTTGCATATCTTCTTTCATAAAACCAAAAATAAACACCTAATTTGGCAAACAGAAATAACAAAATATTTCATACTATGACGTGCCATATATGGTAAAGTGCGCGCAAGATAAGTCTGCGCGCGGCCAAAATCGGAACTAATCATTTGTCATTTTTGTCAGGTGTCAAGAGAGTGTGTTGTATTCCGTGTTTTTATTCGTTTTCAAAGTAAATAATCGCCATCATTATGCCAAAAGTAATTTAAAGTGCGGGCAGAGATGTTTTCTTGAAATGAACAAGACAATCACAGGCCTACGGTACCGTTTTACAAGATAGAGCCCGCGTTGCTTATTTGACAGTAACTTTTAGGAGTCCAATATACTAAAATTTCCCTAAATATTCGTACTACTGGTGCCGCTTCTTCAAAAAATATTGAAGAAGAAATAAAAAAAGAATTGTAATTGAAATGGACGGTATTAGCCACTGCAGGGCCATTGTTAAACTAAATTTAACAGTAGGTACTACTAAGTAATCAATAAAAGATTTACAATAATCAACCTTTTTCTTCATATTTTATGCAACTAGAAAAAGCTAGTAATTAATTATGCTTAACTTAAATTACTTTAAGCTTCGAGTAATGAAAAATTACTATTGATTAAATGAAGGAAAAAAGATGAGTTATGCTGGCAACATTAAGCACGCCTCCCGTCGCGCGCAGACTTATCTTGCGCGCACTCTAACACAGATTCCATTTTAATGTTTATTTTTTCAGTAAACAAAATCATGTTTACCCAAGTATCAATTCTAAGCAAACGTTTTTCCGCTCGGGGCGGCATCCGTCCGCGAAATTTTGAGGGTTCTATCAGGGTCACTGATAAATTTCATGATCATATCTTAGAATTTTATTGACCGTTAGATCCCATAATAAGTGTTGCGGGAGATTGGCATAAGCAGTCTTTGATCCAAAAGACTGGACTGGCGATTATGAAATTGCCTTTAATTGTAGGCAAGTTGACAAACGTTCCAATCGGTCCGTTGCTAGAGTCAGTGAAAGAAAAAAAAAAAAAGAAAACACATTAATTTGACACAAGCCAGAGCACACAACACAAACATAAAAAAAGAAAAACTTAGACTAAACAACAACAATATAAAAAGAAAAAAAAAACAATCAAACAATATAAAAGTAACATTGTGTGTCCCACGGCTGCGCCAAATAGGACCAGTTCAGCAAAATGTCGGGCAACTAGTGTAGTAGTGGTGTCTCATCCCATACAAAGAAACCGTGCCGACGTTCTATACTGATTATTCTGATTAATTTTTGTACATCGATCGCGTTTGGTTCCGTTCCGTTCTGTTCCACCGACATATATGGTGATCTATCTATCGACGTGGAACGGAACCGAAGGCGATCGATTTACAAAAAAAAAATCGGTATAATCAGATGAAAAACGCTAGTTACGTCGGCACGGTTTCTTTGTATGGGATGAGGCATCTGTATGCTAGTATTACATTATCTGTGGTAAAGTAAAATTTGATTGTTCGAATTTCATAACGTCGAACTCTGTTCTCATGCTGCGATGCTTGCATAGGGCATTAAAGGAACCTAGGTATGCTAATTTACTAACAGTTATAACAGTTAAAAGATAATCGTATAAAAAAGAGACGTTAAAAAAGACTTAAATGAGAGTTATGTGCAAAATATTGTTCCTTTTATCTTTTTGTTCACGTCTTCATAAATTACTGGTTATTCAGTCCTAAGACCAGTTATTCTATAGCCTGCGACATAAAATTAATCGATATTAACGATTTCACCATTTTAGTTTTATTTTAGTAGACGAGACACTATACAATGATAACGTGCGGTTTGACCCTCCATGGTGTAATCTGATTTATGACGCAATACAAACAAGTTCCCGAGATGATTTCAATCGCTTTTGCTATTTATGGGCAGTTGAGGACATATTTTATGTTTTTTTGCAAGTTAGGAAAGATAATGGCAGAGAAAATATTGTTGTGTGATACAGTGATAATGATTTGGCCAGTTACGGTATGTGTTGGCATATTTTGATGAATTTATTGAGCAAGTTTCCTCAAATGCAATTTGATATTCCAAGCAATCTTCGTCACCTACAGTAAAAGGCCTTTCTTTAGGAGGAGATGCAGTCGCAGACGTCCGACTGAATAGCGTTAGTAAAAAGTCTTAAGGTTACACTAGTCGACGGCACGAACTATTTTGTGCGCGGGGTCAAAATGCATTTTATATCAACCGACAACACATGCGGAAGAGATAGATGCTGTGATGAGCAGTAGGAAGCTAGTTCGCGTACGAATACACACTTTTGCAAATTTGTAGCGAAATGGATAATGATTTAGGACGAAACCGAGCGCGCGAAATTTTATAATCAGACCTTTGGGAGTCTGGATATCCTGAAAAATCGACTAAACGTATCTGTTCAAAATTAAATTATTTGCATTGTTGAACTAATAATCTATCCCTGTATGGTGGCCGTTTTTCATTTTTCCGTCTTCTTATGGCATTTATTTGCGCCAAAAAATGCGTTAAAATTAGTGTCGAAAAGTGGAACTTTCGACGCTCATAACTTTCAAATGTTTTATTTTTTTACTTTTTTGCTTCCATACAGGGCTAGATAATGATGAGACAAATTGATATCACTTTTTATTCTGAACGTACATTGTCAAATAGTGGAATAATCTCTAGACTACGTTTGTATGGAAGAATTTTCGACTAGTGTACCCTTAATTTGAGGTTTGCTCTCGCTTATTTCCTCCTCCAATATTGGACCAATTAAAAAGATATTCCATAAACTGAATAAGAAAGATAAATACTGTGGCCCTATGTTTTCCTTTTTGATGATACATTATCTTTAGAAGCACTAGAACCCTCAAAAAATTATTAAAATGCGCTGCCACCGGCTTATTATACAAAGGAGATTGCCCATACACAGGACCCTTATGAGGTATCGTGTCTGCGATTTCAATATTATCCAAAAATAGGATTTATATTTTGTGTTTTTTTCCATCCGTGTCCTTTACTTCATATGTACAGACCACAACAGATCAGGTTCCTTCACTTGGACATTTGTATGCACCTTATTGCATTGTAATAAGGGTTCATTTCAAGAACAGAAATATCGTAATATACATATACGTAGGTCGTGAACCCCGAAAAATAAATAAAAAATGTTTTCTAATTACGAATATAACATGTTTTTCTAGAATATACAACCAAATTCATCAAGATACTACCATTTTTTCAAAGGGGCCCAAGGTCCCTTACAAAATGGGCATTCTCCTTTGACAACTAGGTATAAATGAAAAAAGAAAAATATAGAAGAAAGTATTCCAATTATGGCTCTAGGATAATCATGCCGGCTTGATTTCTATAACGGTTTTAAGATGTGAAGGTGTGTTTGTTTGTGTGTTAATCACGCAAAAAAGGCTGAACAGATTTGGATAATATTTTGCATATTGATAGTTTATAACTAAAATTAACACATATAATACTTTTTAGCCCGATAAACTGTAAAAGTGATTCCTTGTGATAGTAAAAGATCTATCACGCTGGTGAAGCGGCGGCGGCGGTTGGAAGCTAGTTAGTTATACGCCTGCTTGGGTTCAAAACCACGACCTCGAAAGTAGTTGCCGCTTTTTCTGCTCTATCTCCCTTGATCACCATCGTTAAATATCAGAGTTCTTTTCTAACCCCTGACCCACATCATACATCGTAAATATCTATTGTGCTGTACTGAAAACACATTAGCAGCGTAATTACGTTGTATCTCGGCAACTAGATAAAATCTGGGCGTACATTTACAAGTGCTTAATGGAGGAGTAGGGGTGATGTTGATGTTCCATATCAGCGTGGCTGATAACGTGCTGTTACTGAGCTGCTGCCAATTCTCTTTATTTGTAGGTATGTGATTTTTGTGCCAGTGGTGGTATACTGTTAGTTCTAAAGTCTGTTTCTATTTAATTAAATGATGCTTCGTAGTTTTCGTTTGCTTAGCCTTTAGGTACCTCGCCCCTTGTACCTAATAGGATAAAATAAGATTAGATTCATATTTAATCTTCGGAAATATGACCATGTATAGAGCTATAGGTCCGAGTTAAAATGGTTGCCCATTCCCCAGAGAAGAAGATTACGCGATTTGACCACGCTTTTCTCTCTACTCAATTCACCCACCCGTCCTTCCTATCTTATCTCTAACTTTCAATAACTAAGTTCTTCACACGCTCGCAATCTGCGTTCTTCACACGCTCGCAATCTGCGTTCTTCCAATAATCTCCTCTTACTCTGTCCCTCTCATACTACTGATTTTGTTCACTCTTCCTTTCATATCCAGTCAATTCTTTTTTGGAATGCGCTTCCTTCCGAGATCAGGGCGGCCACCAGTCGGTACGCATTTAAACGGCAATTGCGGATTTATTTATTTTCAACACAAATAAGCTTAGTCATCTCACTTTCTTCTTTTCTGTTTCTTCTTAAATATTTATAATATGTATATTTATATAGATATATATTATATACAATATATATGTACGTGTATCATTTAGTTAATACTTCAAGCAAGTAAACATAACTTCTAGCTTTTTATTATTAAACTATGCACCTGCCATGTTATCTCTTCACCACCCTTGGTTGACTGGTAGAGAATGCCTAAGGCATTAAGTCCGCCTTTGTACCTTTGTGCATGAAGTCTAAATAAATAAATAAATAATAGGGCGAGCCTGATGCAATTAACAGGGCAAAATAAAAGTAAAGCTAGAACATGAGCTGATACAGTACTGAGAAATACCAGATGGAAAATCTAATAACACAATGCCCGAACTGGGCATCAAATCACGATGAAACTCTTCTGCAAAGGGATATTGACAGTGATGTGAGAAGAACAACATGCAAGTTAATATTAGTTAATGTTATCATATCAAATTTTCTCGTAAAAAACATAAATTTAATGATTTTTTAAAGTGTCTGAAGTTAGAGATCTGGGTATCATTATCGACTCTGAAATGAAATTTCAAACACACACCGAAACCGTAATTAATAAAAGCAATAGAATGCTTGCATTTTTAAACCGTTACACAAGACAATTCAGTAATTTGACAGCACTGAAAATTTTGTGTTCTGCATTAGTTCGTAGTCATATAGAATACTGCTCCATCGTCTGGTACCCAGTACATAATATCCACATTCAACGCATCGAAAGAGTTCAAATACAATTTATAAAAAGACTCTCTTATAAGGCAGGTATAAGAAATACAGTTAAAAATATGAAGATAGACTAAGCTACTTTAAAATGAAATCTTTACACTGGCGTCGAGATTTCGCTGGTCTAATTTTCTTATTCAAGATATTAAATCAAGGTGTGGATTGCTCACAACTCACAACTTCTATCATCAATTTATATAAATACGCCCCGGACATCAGCAAGACTTTATAAATATAGACCTTTTGCTCGTGGTAGTCGCAAAACCAAGTAGGGGAGTAATGCCCCCCTTTCCTATATTCTCAGAAAATGTAACGACATAATTCATGATTTTGACATATTTTCAGACAGTATCACAAAGTTTAAAAGAGCTGTGCTCAATGGGATGTAATTCTTGCTCAGCAATGTTTTATTTTTTTCTGTGTTATGTTATTTTTAATTTGTTATTTAATGTAGTCTTATCAAATTTAATTTAATTAAACATTATATTTGATTGTAATTTTAATGGATTATTGATATATTATAATTGTGATCCACCATTATATTAATTACTATTGTGTAGTGAGATCTAAATAAATTGCTGTGCTTACCTATAATTTAGATGCATGCAGTGCTATTATATTTGTTATTGGTAATTATTATAAACGTCCTTGTATGTACCTATTTAGTTGGTTTGCCGAAATAAATAAATTAAATAAATCGACTTCATGCTTTGTATTAGACCAACGAGGTAGTTGATATTACACCACGTAGGCATATTAAATATCTTCAATCTTAGTCCATGTATGACTTAACTCGTATGTTTATTATAAGCTCTCTCATGCAAGTCATACACTGTATTAGTGATGGGCGATTACTACTAAAACTAATCGAATCAGTCGATTGTTCAGTTCAGTCGATAACAATTGATGTCAGTTGATTGTTAACGACTAACGGCGTGCGGCGAGCGACAATGACTGACTTGGTTAATTTGTACCGCAGAGCACCCATTACTATACACGTGCGTAGTGCGTAGTGTGCGTACTACTAAATAAGTAGTTACAAAAGATCGTGCGGCGGGCGTGCGCTGCGCTACAAATTAATAGATAACAGTCCGTGCGCCACTACTTACGTACGACTGCAGCTATTATGCGATTGTAGCTAGTACTAGTAAGACTAAAATAAGAACTAAGTAAAAAAAAAATATTTATTAAAATTGTTTTTCCACAAGACCAACTAAAGTAAACGAATTGAAGTACTAATACTTATAATCATAAACAATTGACGCAACACTGTGCGGCCGCGGCCTTACGCAGTTCACCGCACGTTAGTAGTTTGTCGATTGTTATTCGAATAATATTGGTGAGGAACTACTAAATCAACAATCGAATGAGCAATAGCACAATTTTCGATTCAGTCGATTGTTTTTTTTGCAACAATCGCCCATCGCTACATTGTATACAACTTCAGTCGTTCAATAAACCTTCACCTGAAAACACGTCTTTTCAATTGCCAAACCTTAACGGAAAAATATAAATAGGAAGGTACTGATTGAATGCTGCAAATAGAAGTGTACCTAGATATTTATGTTTCATCCGTATGTGATCACTCATACATTCCGACTGCGGCCAGGCACAGCTATTGACTGGCATTATCGACTGCCAAACAATGAGATGTCAATCTGCTTAGTGGCGGCGTTTATTATTGATGTTCAAATTCTGAGTTTGATAGAACGGTCAAGAACAAATGATGAAATGGTTTGCAGGTACAGGTTAACTAAATTAATAATCATAGTTTAGGAGTAGCTGTTTAGTAATTATTCCCAAATAAACTGCTTCATTTGCTATCCATATTAATCGAATTTAAGTTGATCGAATTTTCAATTAATCCGTTGATAATGGTGCGTTGCGTTTCCCTATTGGTCTGCTAGGACCACAGAGCACGGAAATGCTTTGGAGGCTGCTGCTAGAGACGGCGCCGGCGTTGTCAACTCTATCCATACAAAAAATCCATACAAGCGTGTCACCGCATTACCGTCTAAAAACCTTCAAACCGTTCTTGTATCTGTGGGTGACCGCTGAAACTAGGGCCAAGAATGTTGCATTTTGGATGAATACATGCATGTGACGCATATTTTCTCTATTTATGTTTTGATTTCGATTATGTTTTGTTTGCGTCAGTCGCAAATTAACTCTTTTTTGTAGTAAGTTGTAATCTGGAGCCAGAAAATCTGACACTTACTAACCTGTATTATGCAAATAAATTATTTGATTTGATTTAATTTGATTTGACAGCAGTTTTGCCAAGGGTTTCGTGTAACCCAATAACGGGATTCAGTTGTATCCGGCTAAAGTCCCGTCACGAGAAGCTATAAATTTTGTAAATAAAGAATTTCTAAAAAGTTATGGAACATAAGGAACGCGACTGACTCATGGAACGTTCCAGTATCACAAAAATTACACGAGAGCGCTTTATATCGCTAAAATAAAAGCCGTCCAAGTGAAATTGTTGGTTAGTTTCGTAATACACGTATCTACTTTGAGTTGATTGAATTTAGGATTATTTGTTGTTGATTGAATTTTCGCTATGTAATTTAGTAGAAGCTTTTTATTTAAAAAAATAATAGCTTCTCGTGACGGGGACTTTAGACTAGAAGCAGACCCCAAAATAGTTGAGAAAGGCTGGGTAGATTGAATGGCTGCTCGCGCGGTAGTGGCGATTACGTGATCTGTGGTTGATGCAGTCAACATACGACGATACGAGTGTTTCGTCTGCGATGAAATGAGAGTGATTTCCTTATTTGTCGGTATTGTGTTATTGTTTGGTTAATTGGTAAACCTACATTGTGGGAGTATGTTAACCTTCAGTTCGGTGCTAGTGCTTACTCTACGCACTACATACAATCCGTGTCCATGAAATTTCGGTTCCGACTACATCCGAACTCTATCCGTCATAATCTGTCACTATTCAAAACATTTTGAACTCGGCACTCAAATCACGGACACGGATGACGGACCCAGACGTGTAGTGCGTAACCTTACGCTCTTGTACTTTTCTCTAAAGACGTAGGTAGGTACTTAATTGAAATAAAACATTTATTAGAGAAAGTTTTGTCGAGTCAGACTTTCTTCTTCTTTCGAGTCGATCAACTCAAACTATACAACCAGTCAGATTTTGTCCGACCAGTATGCAGCCACTCGGACAGCTCGATCATTTGCCACGTTCAAATCCCGTAAGGTGCAGGTGGTCGGGCACGAAGGGCAGACAAGGAGGTGGCCCATATCTTGCGAAGGGGCCCCACATTGGCACTGTGTTTTGGATGGGTCTATGATATTCCATTTGGCCAGGTTGCTTTTGCAGCGGCCAACCTGGGTCCGCAATCGGTTTAGGGATTTCCAGATTGGCCACTGCTGTTCGCTTCCAGGGGGCAGATTCTCTGCCGGAGTGATGAAGTGTGGAGGAGTAGGGTGTATATGTTTCCATAATTCACATCTCTCGTCAGTTGCGCTGGCTTTCGAGGAGTAAGACTTTGATACGTTATTTTTTCACTTAATTAAGATGAATCTTGGGTGATTGCATAATAACTTCACTTATTAGAAGAAAATAACAATTTCAATGTGACCGTGTAAATTTGGTGCTAGGTACTCTCCCGTTTCCTGTTACATATACATGCTCCTGTTAGTTTTAAAATAGATAAGTCCGTCAGCATCTACTCTAGGCGGTTTAACATTAAGGCCGTACCCTAACCAAAAAATCAGCATGAGATATGAGCATTCCTATTGGCCTAGCGGCACTGTTGGCGCATGAATTACGGTAGTGAATACGCCCAGATTTTAGAATAAAATCATTATAAAATCGAATATTGGTCTTTTGAAAAAAATAAAACTGACAAAATGTTCGTTATCAAATTTTTTTATCCATTAGTGTTAGTATAAAAAATAATTAATGAACACTTTACGAGGAGATGCATGCTATCAATAATTATTTCACATTTTTATGGTTTTGTTGGAAGGAGATTAGTGAAACATACCTTTTTTACTTATTATTTTTTTACTTATTTAAATCTTTTAATTTAGTTAATTTGTTTTTCGAACCAACTAGGATCACGGCGTCTTCGTCGACTTGCCTTGATAATATATTTTGTGATTTTGATGCCGACAATAAATTGGTGTTAAGTGATTTATCATCAGATCACTGTGGATTAATGGCTAGCTTCCCTATGCCATTAAGTAAAAAGCCGCGCAAAGTAGAATGCAGGCCTTATACTGTTAGTCGTTGCAGTAAGTTTAAAAATAATATAGCTCTTAAAGTTATACCGTCAATAATAGAGTACGAGAACCCAAATGAAATGTACGAGGCCCTTTTTGATGTTGTGCAAAATGAGTACAAATCCGTTTTTAAAACTAAAACTATCAACATTACTGGGACTTCCGCTGGTTTCAACCAATGGGCTACACCAGGCATTTATAAAAGCCGAGCGAGATTGTATGAGTTGTATGGTCTGAGACAGTACAAGTTTGATAACAATTTTTTAGAATATGTTAAAAATTATTCAAAATTATTTAAAAAGATTTGTCGTGTTGCAAAATCAAAATTTCTAAGTGAGACTATTAAAAATTCTAATAACAAAGTAAAAGCCACTTGGAAAATCATAAACAACGAAACGGGTAAATCGGTTAAAAAAGAAAATCAACTCGAGATCATGGTTGATAACAAATTAGTTAATAAACCAGCTGACGTAGCTGAGGCGTTTAATGAGTTTTTTACGAGCATACCTGCAACGACGACTTGCTCCTTAAGTTCGTCGCCGTCTAAGGCTGAAAACCTATTGCATAGTAGCGTCCCTAAATGTAGTTATGTATTGAGATTCGAGCATGTAGCGCCTCGTGATGTAGTTAATGTTTTTAATTCTCTTAAATCTAAAAACACGGGTGATTACTGGGGCATATCTACCAAACTTTTGGGCAATATAATAGACATTGTGGCCCCCTATCTTGCTGTTACGTTTAACAAATGCATTGATTTGGGTACTTTTCCTGATCTCATGAAGAGCAGTAAAGTCATCCCTCTATTTAAATCCGGTAGCAAAAATGATATTGGTAATTTCAGACCAATCTCTATTTTGCCTGCATTCAGTAAAATATTTGAAAAGTTAATTCTTAAGCAGTTACTCAGACATTTTAACTTACATAGCCTCCTTCACAATGACCAATATGGGTTTACGAAGGGTCGCTCGACTACAGATGCGGGTGTTGCTTTGTTGAAGCACATATTTGACGCATGGGAGAAGTCGCGAAATGCAATTGGTGTTTTCTGCGATCTTTCTAAAGCCTTCGATTGCGTTCACCATGATACGCTTTTGCGTAAACTACGCCATTACGGTGTTCAAAACGAAGCCCTAAATGTAATTGAGTCATATTTACTTAATAGATACCAGTGCGTAGACGTTAATGGCGCTAAATCTTCCAGGTTACCTGTTGAGCTGGGTGTACCTCAAGGCTCAATACTGGGTCCGTTTTTATTCCTGGTTTATATTAACGATCTGCCATTCTATTTAAAGGATGTTTGCGACGTTGTACTGTTTGCAGATGATACTTCTCTGATCTTTAAAGTAGATAGGAATAGACAAGTTTTTGATGACGTGAATAACGCACTATCAATGGTCACAGATTGGTTCACAACAAATAATCTTGTTCTTAATGCCAAGAAGACTAAATGCATAAAGTTCGCTTTGCCCAATGTTAGAAATCTGGGTCCCAATATTGTGCTCGGCAATGAGAAGCTCGAAACTGTTGATTCAGCTGTGTTTCTGGGTATAACAGTAGACTCAAAAATTCAATGGGGGCCACATATATCAAGCCTAGCGGGTAGGCTTAGCTCGGCCGCCTACGCCGTCAGAAAGGTTAGACAATACACTGACGTTGATACAGCAAGGTTGGTCTACTTTAGTTATTTTCACAGTATCATGTCCTACGGTATTCTACTGTGGGGCAGAGCCGCTGATATTCAAAATATATTTGTGCTTCAAAAACGAGCTGTTCGTGCCATTTACCAATTAGGTGCGCGTGTTTCTCTAAGAGATTTTTTTAAAGAGATTGGTATTCTCACAGCGGCTTCACAGTACATATTCGCCAACATTTTATATATTAGGCAGAACATTCATTTGTACAGTAACAATAGTGATATTCACAACTTTAACACCAGAAACAAGGACAAATTACGAGCTCCCTTTCATCGACTTCATAAGGTGCATAGTTCATTCGTTGGGGTTGGTATAACTTTTTACAACAAGTTACCGTCTTCTTTTCTAGATTTGCCATTTAACGCATTTAAAGCAAAGGTAAAAGCTAATCTCTGTTCTAAGGCATACTATTCTATTAATGATTATTTAGATGATAAGCATAGTTGGTCGCTGTGTTGAACTCAAGACAATGTTCGTGTTCTTTTACCAAAATTAGCTTGCTGTCAGGTTAAATATTATTATTTTTTAATTTCGTTTTTATGTGTATTTTTTAAATTTTATTTTTTGGTAAGACTGTCGTAGGTATCGTTTACTGTTATTATCGGAGCTGATGAAGATTGCTACTATCTTTGCATTATATAGAGTTAATCTTTCTAGTATTATATAGCAGCATAGCCAGCATTGTGTGAGTACCATGTACTTCAGAGCTATCATTGTCTAGATACCTACGTCTTCTATTGACTTGAATGACTCCGGTGGTTGAGAGTATGTCATGCCCACTCAAATGTCTCGCCGATGGTGGCGCGTGTGTCGGATCATTTAGCTCCCTTCAAAATGGTTGAGCTGAATGGTGCTGATACATGTGTCATGTTCGTGAACGGGCGCTGTCGGTTGGGACTGGTCATCTCTTAGCTGCCATGGTTTATTTTAATTGATTCTAATTTTATTTCTGAATTGTCTTTTTATATTTACTATGGACACTTTTAACTTTCTACATCGTTCTCACATAATGTGTAATCTCAACATGAATGATGTAACAAATGATTTGTAATAATTACCTAATTGAAAAAGAGTGTCCATGGAGTTTCTTGCCCGTTCTTCTCCATAGAGATCTACGCCTTGGAATGGGCATCTACGGTACTTTCACAGTTATTATGTCTTGTGACTGGGACTGTAGCACCATAATTTTGTAATATTTTATTTTGTCTTTTGACAATTCAAAAGTGCCTGTAACTGGCCTACTTGAAATAAAGTGCTTTGACTTTGACTTTGACTTTAAAAAAAAAAGTGTACTACAATTTCAACATTATGTAGAAATTTTATGTATTTTTATTAATTGATATTTCTTTTTAAATAAAGAGTAGATAGCTCTTAAAAACTGCACGAAAACGACTAACGCGGCGTTTTGCTCGGGGAGGCGCCTTAAGTACCTACCTAACTATTGTATTGTTTGTTTCAAGAAACAATTACTCCGGTGATAGGAACGTTAAAACCGGTAAGGGGATTGCTTCAATATGAAGGAAATAAAACAACTTTACGAGCTCAAATATATTGAGTGGACATTTATACGATTCTTCAGATATTCCTGGTTTATAAACCTGAAAACTGAAAACAAATCGTTTTGTCTAGCACTCGTAATGAGATAGTTTCGATTTCAACCAATATCTGGCAAGATGAGCAAGACATAGGCAGTGGCGGGGCAAGACCAAAATTGTATGTGGGCAACGTACATTAACCGAGGCCTTCTGATGGCGCAAGAAACAATGATATAAATTAAAAACAGTTTATAAATAGCTTTTTAATAACTGCAATGCAATCTAGACTATTTTCTTAGACTAACACTAGCTTCTGCCAGCGGCTTCGCTCCCGTTTATTGACTGCCTACCCTACCCTACTTACCTTCCTGCCTACCCTACAAATGTTTTTCTAGGATCATCATTCTTTCGCGGATAATCTTAACACCGCCATTCAGAAAAAGACTTCAGATGCACAGCGCCATCTATCGAATATCGAGTTCAACTGTCCGAGTATCTGAATTGCGTGTGTTGTGATTATTTTACTTATTGAACACTTTAAATTCAAACTTTTGATAGAGTGAACCGATTGCGATGAAACAAAAACTAAGTAATACTTCATGTTACGCAAAATTTTTATGTATCTACATTGGTTTCGTAAATTTTACTTGATGGGAGCACAAATAAACAGACAAAAATTCAAAAAATGCTAGAAATGGGTTCTGTTGGTTATCCAACAGAACCCATTTCTAGCAATTTTTTTTTGAATTATTTTCGATGTACAAAAACGACTTTTCTATAGATTTATTATATGTATTGATTGATGATGATTGTTTTTTAGGGTTCCGTACCCAAAGGTTAAAAACGGGACCCTATTACTAAGACTCCGCGATCCGTCTGTCTGTCTGTCTGTCCGTCTGTAACCAGGCTGTATCTCGTGAACCGTGATAGCTAGACAGTTGAAATTTTCAGAGATGACGTATTAATACCAATGAGGCTTTCGTGCCAGACCCTGTCGAAAGCCTTCGAGTTGTCGAAGGAGACGGCTAGCGCTTCCCCGTGTCTCTCGATGGCCTCACTCCAAATGTACGCTGGACTTCATATTATCGATGACAAAATTAAGACATTTGATTTTCGCCATTTTGGCGCTGATATCAACGTGACTTAACGTGAGATTCCATGGAACTAATATTAGAGATGGGACATAGCCTTCGGTATGAAAATACGTGAGAATAATTTAATACTTAGGAGAACAAGAAAATCCCAATGATTTTAATTGAGATTCATTTCTAAGTAATAGAAAACTTGCTGTAAAGGTTAACTGAAAAATACTTTCAATCAGATTGCAAGCAATAAACTAGTGGATAGCGTGCTACTAAAGTTATAGCGCATTACTGTCAGATCAGTGAGATTTAAATATGGGGATAGGCTAACAACTTATCCTTAAAACTAGTATATTTGAGCAAGTATCTGCTCGCTCAAGTATACTAGTTAGTTAATATTTACATTTACAATAGTTTGGATTCACTCGGTTGGAACATCAATTCATACAAATATTTGTGTACGAATGAGATGGATTATAATTTACAACGGACATATTTCTCGCTCTCATCGCTGAGATCCTGTCTCTGTAGTGTTAAGGTGCAAATAAGAGTGACATCGCATTCCAGCGACGTGAAGACTTATATCAGTTTTCAACTCTGTTTCAGATGCAGATATAAATTGTTTGACTTAAAAACATTTGTTAATACAATTATAATTATCATAATATTATTCCAGAATTAATTCCAGACAGGATCGAGGTGATTGATACAAGAAGAGAGAGGACTGTGCTCAGCAGTGGGCGAAGTCGGACTGTGGATGATCATGATGATGATTCCAGAATATAGTATTACACATTGCTTTTTAACATATTATTACTGATTATTAGGCATTCATATAACATGCATCACTAATACCAATATGAGATATTTAGTTGCAACATATTATGAGAAGTCAATACAGTAGATGAGTTATACGTCTTGCCAAGTCTACTATTTTGATATTAGTGTAATTTAAAAATATTACTAATACTCATATACTCGTATTAGTTAAAATAATATAATATTTCCAGGCGAATATATTAGTATTACCTAATCTTGAGAAATATCGGTATTAACCTATCTCTACAAATCAGTTACAAGATCTAGCATACAATTATAATCTTAAACTGCACATTAATGAACCAACTCGTAAGTTTTCTTGTATCGACCATATTCTTAGTAATATTCCTGATGCTATTGGTACAGTAATGCCACTCCATTTATCTGACCACGACACAGCACAAATGTTGAGCTTCCCAGTTAGACATACCACAAAAAGTCAAGCGACGTACTATGCCTACAGAAGAGTTTTTAGCTCAATTAACATTCAGAAGTATAAAGAATGCTTACAAAAAATGTCTTGGTCCGAAATTTACGCTGAGAAGGACATAAATAAAGCATTTAGTTCCTTTCATGATACATTATGCCTATTCTTTAATTTATGCTTTCCTAAAATAAAGCTAAAGGTAAACACTAAAAATAATAAACAACAGAACTGGATAAGTAGGGCTTAAAAAAAGTTGTAAAACAAAACGGTTCTTACGTTTTCAATATTATAAGAATAAAAATATAAAAAATAAAATTAAATATATTCAATACTCAAAACTTTTACAGAAATGCATATATAATTCAAAAAGGAACGCAAATATCAAGTTTATTAATAAAAGTGAAAACAAATGCCAAGCGGTATGGAAAGTAATTAAGGATGAAATTATGGGCAATAACTTCAAGAACGATATAGAAAATATCCTAATTGACAATACAGTAATTACAGACCCCGTGGAAATAGCAACTGCGTTTAATAATCACTATGTCAATACAGTACACTCTTCTAGCACAAGTACAAATAGGAACTGTGAAGAAGGTTCACTAGTTCATTCTATGTTTCTGAAACCTGTGTCCGAGAATGAAGTCAAAGCGGAGATGACATCATTAAGAAACACAAATTCGGCAGGTTATGACGAAATTAATACGAAGATTATAAAAGCATGCACTGATGAACTTATAAGTATTATGACATATTTAATAAATCAATCATTTGTACTTGGAACTTTTCCGGATTCATTGAAAGTGTCAATTGTTAAGCCACTTTTTAAAAAAGGTGATAAATCTGATATTAATAATTATCGCCCAATAACATTAATACCTATAATATCGAAAATTTTCGAAAGGTGTATGTGTAAGAGATTGATAGACTACTGTGATAAATTTAACATTATTAAAAAAGAGCAATTTGGCTTCCAGAAAAACAAATCCACAACACTAGCTATATTCACTCTTATAAAAACCATATTGACTAATATTAACCGAAACCACTTTACTACAGGGTTGTTTTTTGACTTATCTAAAGCCTTTGATCTAGTATCTCACGACCTGTTACTGCAGAAATTGGAGGCAATTGGCATTAGAGGCATTGCACTTCAATGGATATCGACATATCTAAGTAACAGACAACAGCGTGTTATAATTACAAAAATAAATAGACATAATGACATGACACCTCACTCTTCTGAACTTAAATGCAACAAATATGGCGTCCCACAAGGAAGTGTGTTAGGCCCAATTTTATTCATACTGTATATTAATTCTATTACTAACATAACTAATCATAGATGTATATTATTTGCCGATGACATTTCCATTATTGTGACATCTGATAAAAATAATAATACAATTGACGATCATGAAACTGACATTAATAACACTATTGACATACTAATTGAATGGCTAAATAAAAATAACTTATCATTAAATCTTGCAAAGTCTGTTTATATACAATTTAACCGATCAAATAATTCCAAATTTAATAACAAAATGAATATTAATAAAATTTGTGAGGTAACTCAAACTAAATTCCTAGGCGTTACTCTGGATCAAGACATAAACTGGAAAACCCATGTCGATACTGTCTCGAAACGAATAAATAAGTTTGTATATGCGCTAAGAAAAATTAGGAATATAACAAACGTCGAAACGGCAATAACATCATATCATGCATATATTGAATCGGTGTTACGCTATGGATTGATTATGTGGGGTAATAGCACCGATGAAAGTAGAGCATTTGTTGCACAAAAAAAATGCATTCGAGCAATATATGGGCTTCAATCCGACGATTCTTGTCGGCCGGTATTTCAGAAACTTGGTTTGTTACCGCTACCGTCTCTTTATATATATGAGATATGCATGTTTGTGTGGAAGCATAAGGCATTATTCACAAAAGCAGACGATGTGCATCCTCGAAACCGGCGCGACCCTCACAGGCTCGTACTGGATGTCATGCCAAGGCTTACTAAATATAATAAAAGCTGTTTGTATATGTGTGTAGAAATATTTAATAAGATACCAAGCGACCTAAAAATTCTAAATACCAGATTATTTAAAAGTAAATTGTATAATTGGCTGTCCACTAATAGTTTTTATAGTGTAAAAGAGTTTTTTGACAAAAAAATTAAATGACTATTGTATGCACGAAAAATTTGCACGCTTATAATGTTAAGCAAAAACATGTATGCTCTGTATTTAATTTTGTACCATCTTCTATACCGTGTTTTTATGCAAATAAATGTTATTCTATTCTATTCTATTCTATTCTATTCTATTCTATTCTATTCTATTCTATTCTAAATGTGTCAATTTTAGTTCCTGAGAACCTCGAGTGGGGCGCTTTGATTCGGCACAAAAATCAACTGTCATTTCATCTAATATATGTAGTCCAGCGTACTTGTATGATAGAGGTCAGTGACTATAACTTAACTATTTGCTTTGGAAACACACGCGTTTTTTATGACCCGCTTTACATATTTAAAACCGGTGGAATTACATCAGCTTTACGAGCAAGGGTGTTAAAAAAGTCGATAACAATTGATGTCAGTTGATTGTTAACGACTAACGGCGTGCGGCGAGCGACAATGACTGACTTGGTTAATTTGTACCGCAGAGCACCCATTACTATACACGTGCGTAGTGCGTAGTGTGCGTACTATTAAATAAGTAGTTACAAAAGATCGTGCGGCGGGCGTGCGCTGCGCTACAAATTAATAGATAATAGTCCGTGCGCCACTACTTACGTACGACTGCAGCTATTATGCGATTGTAGCTAGTACTAGTAAGACTAAAATAAGAACTAAGTAAAAAAAAAATATTTATTAAAATTGTTTTTCCACAAGACCAACTAAAGTAAACGAATTGAAGTACTAATACTTATAATCATAAACAATTGACGCAACACTGTGCGGCCGCGGCCTTACGCAGTTCACCGCACGTTAGTAGTTTGTCGATTGTTATTCGAATAATATTGGTGAGGAACTACTAAATCGACAATCGAATGAGCAATAGCACAATTTTCGATTCAGTCGATTGTTTTTTTTGCAACAATCGCCCATCGCTACATTGTATACAACTTCAGTCGTTCAATAAACCTTCACCTGAAAACACGTCTTTTCAATTGCCAAACCTTAACGGAAAAATATAAATAGGAAGGTACTGATTGAATGCTGCAAATAGAAGTGTACCTAGATATTTATGTTTCATCCGTATGTGATCACTCATACATTCCGACTGCGGCCAGGCACAGCTATTGACTGGCATTATCGACTGCCAAACAATGAGATGTCAATCTGCTTAGTGGCGGCGTTTATTATTGATGTTCAAATTCTGAGTTTGATAGAACGGTCAAGAACAAATGATGAAATGGTTTGCAGGTACAGGTTAACTAAATTAATAATCATAGTTTAGGAGTAGCTGTTTAGTAATTATTCCCAAATAAACTGCTTCATTTGCTATCCATATTAATCGAATTTAAGTTGATCGAATTTTCAATTAATCCGTTGATAATGGTGCGTTGCGTTTCCCTATTGGTCTGCTAGGACCACAGAGCACGGAAATGCTTTGGAGGCTGCTGCTAGAGACGGCGCCGGCGTTGTCAACTCTATCCATACAAAAAATCCATACAAGCGTGTCACCGCATTACCGTCTAAAAACCTTCAAACCGTTCTTGTATCTGTGGGTGACCGCTGAAACTAGGGCCAAGAATGTTGCATTTTGGATGAATACATGCATGTGACGCATATTTTCTCTATTTATGTTTTGATTTCGATTATGTTTTGTTTGCGTCAGTCGCAAATTAACTCTTTTTTGTAGTAAGTTGTAATCTGGAGCCAGAAAATCTGACACTTACTAACCTGTATTATGCAAATAAATTATTTGATTTGATTTAATTTGATTTGACAGCAGTTTTGCCAAGGGTTTCGTGTAACCCAATAACGGGATTCAGTTGTATCCGGCTAAAGTCCCGTCACGAGAAGCTATAAATTTTGTAAATAAAGAATTTCTAAAAAGTTATGGAACATAAGGAACGCGACTGACTCATGGAACGTTCCAGTATCACAAAAATTACACGAGAGCGCTTTATATCGCTAAAATAAAAGCCGTCCAAGTGAAATTGTTGGTTAGTTTCGTAATACACGTATCTACTTTGAGTTGATTGAATTTAGGATTATTTGTTGTTGATTGAATTTTCGCTATGTAATTTAGTATAAGCTTTTTATTTAAAAAAATAATAGCTTCTCGTGACGGGGACTTTAGACTAGAAGCAGACCCCAAAATAGTTGAGAAAGGCTGGGTAGATTGAATGGCTGCTCGCGCGGTAGTGGCGATTACGTGATCTGTGGTTGATGCAGTCAACATACGACGATACGAGTGTTTCGTCTGCGATGAAATGAGAGTGATTTCCTTATTTGTCGGTATTGTGTTATTGTTTGGTTAATTGGTAAACCTACATTGTGGGAGTATGTTAACCTTCAGTTCGGTGCTAGTGCTTACTCTACGCACTACATACAATCCGTGTCCATGAAATTTCGGTTCCGACTACATCCGAACTCTATCCGTCATAATCTGTCACTATTCAAAACATTTTGAACTCGGCACTCAAATCACGGACACGGATGACGGACCCAGACGTGTAGTGCGTAACCTTACGCTCTTGTACTTTTCTCTAAAGACGTAGGTAGGTACTTAATTGAAATAAAACATTTATTAGAGAAAGTTTTGTCGAGTCAGACTTTCTTCTTCTTTCGAGTCGATCAACTCAAACTATACAACCAGTCAGATTTTGTCCGACCAGTATGCAGCCACTCGGACAGCTCGATCATTTGCCACGTTCAAATCCCGTAAGGTGCAGGTGGTCGGGCACGAAGGGCAGACAAGGAGGTGGCCCATATCTTGCGAAGGGGCCCCACATTGGCACTGTGTTTTGGATGGGTCTATGATATTCCATTTGGCCAGGTTGCTTTTGCAGCGGCCAACCTGGGTCCGCAATCGGTTTAGGGATTTCCAGATTGGCCACTGCTGTTCGCTTCCAGGGGGCAGATTCTCTGCCGGAGTGATGAAGTGTGGAGGAGTAGGGTGTATATGTTTCCATAATTCACATCTCTCGTCAGTTGCGCTGGCTTTCGAGGAGTAAGACTTTGATACGTTATTTTTTCACTTAATTAAGATGAATCTTGGGTGATTGCATAATAACTTCACTTATTAGAAGAAAATAACAATTTCAATGTGACCGTGTAAATTTGGTGCTAGGTACTCTCCCGTTTCCTGTTACATATACATGCTCCTGTTAGTTTTAAAATAGATAAGTCCGTCAGCATCTACTCTAGGCGGTTTAACATTAAGGCCGTACCCTAACCAAAAAATCAGCATGAGATATGAGCATTCCTATTGGCCTAGCGGCACTGTTGGCGCATGAATTACGGTAGTGAATACGCCCAGATTTTAGAATAAAATCATTATAAAATCGAATATTGGTCTTTTGAAAAAAATAAAACTGACAAAATGTTCGTTATCAAATTTTTTTATCCATTAGTGTTAGTATAAAAAATAATTAATGAACACTTTACGAGGAGATGCATGCTATCAATAATTATTTCAAATTTTTATGGTTTTGTTGGAAGGAGATTAGTGAAACATACCTTTTTTAAAAAAAAAGTGTACTACAATTTCAACATTATGTAGAAATTTTATGTATTTTTGTTAATTGATATTTCTTTTTAAATAAAGAGTAGATAGCTCTTAAAAACTGCACGAAAACGACTAACGCGGCGTTTTGCTCGGGGAGGCACCTTAAGTACCTACCTAACTATTGTATTGTTTGTTTCAAGAAACAATTACTCCGGTGATAGGAACGTTAAAACCGGTAAGGGGATTGCTTCAATATGAAGGAAATAAAACAACTTTACGAGCTCAAATATATTGAGTGGAAATTTATACGATTCTTCAGATATTCCTGGTTTATAAACCTGAAAACTGAAAACAAATCGTTTTGTCTAGCACTCGTAATGAGATAGTTTCGATTTCAACCAATATCTGGCAAGATGAGCAAGACATAGGCAGTGGCGGGGCAAGACCAAAATTGTATGTGGGCAACGTACATTAACCGAGGCCTTCTGATGGCGCAAGAAACAATGATATAAATTAAAAACAGTTTATAAATAGCTTTTTAATAACTGCAATGCAATCTAGACTATTTTCTTAGACTAACACTAGCTTCTGCCAGCGGCTTCGCTCCCGTTTATTGACTGCCTACCCTACCCTACTTACCTTCCTGCCTACCCTACAAATGTTTTTCTAGGATCATCATTCTTTCGCGGATAATCTTAACACCGCCATTCAGAAAAAGACTTCAGATGCACAGCGCCATCTATCGAATATCGAGTTCAACTGTCCGAGTATCTGAATTGCGTGTGTTGTGATTATTTTACTTATTGAACACTTTAAATTCAAACTTTTGATAGAGTGAACCGATTGCGATGAATCAAAAACTAAGTAATACTTCATGTTACGCAAAATTTTTATGTATCTACATTGGTTTCGTATATTTTACTTGATGGGAGCACAAATAAACAGACAAAAATTCAAAAAATGCTAGAAATGGGTTCTGTTGGTTATCCAACAGAACCCATTTCTAGCAATTTTTTTTTTAATTATTTTCGATGTACAAAAATGACTTTTCTATAGATTTATTATATGTATTGATTGATGATGATTGTTTTTTAGGGTTCCGTACCCAAAGGTTAAAAACGGGACCCTATTACTAAGACTCCGCGATCCGTCTGTCTGTCTGTCTGTCCGTCTGTAACCAGGCTGTATCTCGTGAACCGTGATAGCTAGACAGTTGAAATTTTCAGAGATGACGTATTAATACCAATGAGGCTTTCGTGCCAGACCCTGTCGAAAGCCTTCGAGATGTCGAGGGAGACGGCTAGCGCTTCCCCGTGTCTCTCGATGGCCTCACTCCAAATGTACGCTGGACTTCATATTATCGATGACAAAATTAAGACATTTGATTTTCGCCATTTTGGCGCTGATATCAACGTGACTTAACGTGAGATTCCATGGAACTAATATTAGAGATGGGACATAGCCTTCGGTATAAAAATACGTGAGAATAATTTAATACTTAGGAGAACAAGAAAATCCCAATGATTTTAATTGAGATTCATTTCTAAGTAATAGAAAACTTGCTGTAAAGGTTAACTGAAAAATACTTTCAATCAGATTGCAAGCTATAAACTAGTGGATAGCGTGCTACTAAAGTTATAGCGCATTACTGTCAGATCAGTGAGATTTAAATATGGGGATAGGCTAACAACTTATCCTTAAAACTAGTATATTTGAGCAAGTATCTGCTCGCTCAAGTATACTAGTTAGTTAATATTTACATTTACAATAGTTTGGATTCACTCGGTTGGAACATCAATTCATACAAATATTTGTGTACGAATGAGATGGATTATAATTTACAACGGACATATTTCTCGCTCTCATCGCTGAGATCCTGTCTCTGTAGTGTTAAGGTGCAAATAAGAGTGACATCGCATTCCAGCGACGTGAAGACTTATATCAGTTTTCAACTCTGTTTCAGATGCAGATATAAATTGTTTGACTTAAAAACATTTGTTAATACAATTATAATTATCATAATATTATTCCAGAATTAATTCCAGACAGGATCGAGGTGATTGATACAAGAAGAGAGAGGCCTGTGCTCAGCAGTGGGCGAAGTCGGACTGTGGATGATCATGATGATGATTCCAGAATATAGTATTACACATTGCTTTTTAACATATTATAACTGATTATTAGGCATTCATATAACATGCATCACTAATACCAATATGAGATATTTAGTTGCAACATATTATGAGAAGTCAATACAGTAGATGAGTTATACGTCTTGCCAAGTCTACTATTTTGATATTAGTGTAATTTAAAAATATTACTAATACTCATATACTCGTATTAGTTAAAATAATATAATATTTCCAGGCGAATATATTAGTATTACCTAATCTTGAGAAATATCGGTATTAACCTATCTCTAAATGTGTCAATTTTAGTTCCTGAGAACCTCGAGTGGGGCGCTTTGATTCGGCACAAAAATCAACTGTCATTTCATCTAATATATGTAGTCCAGCGTACTTGTATGATAGAGGTCAGTGACTATAACTTAACTATTTGCTTTGGAAACACACGCGTTTTTTATGACCCGCTTTACATATTTAAAACCGGTGGAATTACATCAGCTTTACGAGCAAGGGTGTTAAAAAAGTCGATAACAATTGATGTCAGTTGATTGTTAACGACTAACGGCGTGCGGCGAGCGACAATGACTGACTTGGTTAATTTGTACCGCAGAGCACCCATTACTATACACGTGCGTAGTGCGTAGTGTGCGTACTACTAAATAAGTAGTTACAAAAGATCGTGTGGCGGGCGTGCGCTGCGCTACAAATTAATAGATAATAGTCCGTGCGCCACTACTTACGTACGACTGCAGCTATTATGCGATTGTAGCTAGTACTAGTAAGACTAAAATAAGAACTAAGTAAAAAAAATATATTTATTAAAATTGTTTTTCCACAAGACCAACTAAAGTAAACGAATTGAAGTACTAATACTTATAATCATAAACAATTGACGCAACACTGTGCGGCCGCGGCCTTACGCAGTTCACCGCACGTTAGTAGTTTGTCGATTGTTATTCGAATAATATTGGTGAGGAACTACTAAATCAACAATCGAATGAGCAATAGCACAATTTTCGATTCAGTCGATTGTTTTTTTTGCAACAATCGCCCATCGCTACATTGTATACAACTTCAGTCGTTCAATAAACCTTCACCTGAAAACACGTCTTTTCAATTGCCAAACCTTAACGGCAAAATATAAATAGGAAGGTCCTGATTGAATGCTGCTAATAGAAGTGTACCTAGATATTTATGTTTCATCCATATGTAATCACTCATAGATTCCGACTGCAACCAGGCACAGGTATTAACTGGCATTATCGAATGCCAACCAATGAGATGTCAATCTGCTTAGTGGCGGCGTTTATTATTGATGTTCAAATTCTGAGTTTGATAGAACGGTCAAGAACAAATGATGAAATGATTTGCAGGTAAAGATTAAATAAAATAATCATAGTTTAGGAGTTGCTGTTTGGTAATTATTCCCAAATAAACTGCTTCATTTGCTATCCATATTAATCGAATTTAAGTTGATCGAATTTGCAATTAATCCGTTGTTAATGGTGCGTTGCGTTTCCCTATTGGTCTGTTAGGACCACAGAGCACGGAAATGATTCGGAGGCTGCTGCTAGAGACGGCGCCGGCGTTGTCAACTCTATCCATACAAAAAATCCATACAAGCGTGTCACCGCATTACCGTCTAAAAACCTTCAAACCGTTCTTGTATCTGTGAGTGACCGCTGAAACTAGGGCCAAGAATGTTACATTTTGGATGAATACATGCATGTGACGCATATTTTCTCTATTTATGTTTTGATTTCGATTATGTTTTGTTTGCGACAGTCGCAAATTAACTCTTTTTTGTAGTAAGTTGTAATCTGGAGCCAGAAAATCTGACACTTACTAACCTGTATTATGCAAATAAATTATTTGATTTGATTTAATTTGATTTGACAGCAGTTTTGCCAAGGGTTTCGTGTAACCCAATAACGGGGTTCAGTTGTATCCGGCTAAAGTCCCCGTCACGAGAAGCTATAAATTTTGTAAATAAAGAATTTCTACTAAGTTATGGAACATAAGGAACGCGTCTGACTCATGTAACGTTCCAGTACCACAAAAATTACACGAGAGCTCTTTATATCGCTAAAATATAAGCCGTCCAAGTGAAATTGTTGGTTAGTTTCGTAATACACGTATGCTACTTTGAGTTGATTGAATTTAGGATTATTTGTTGTTGATTGAATTGTCGCTATGTAGCTTAGTAGAAGTGTTTTATTTACAAAAATTATAGCTTCTCGTGACGGCGACTTTAGACTAGAAGCAGACGCCATAATAGTTGAGAAAGGCTGGATAGATTGATTGCTGTGATTGATGCGGTCAGTGATGTCTCATCCCATACAAAGAAACCGTGCCGACTTAACTAGCGTTTTTCATCTGATTATACCGATTTATAGCATCTGTATGCTAGTATTATATTATCTGTGATGCGGTCAACATACTCGACGACGATACGAGTGTTTCGTCTCCGATAAAATGAGAGTGATTTCCTTATTTATTGGGTATTGTGTGGTTATTGTTCGGTTAATTGGTAAACCTACATTACGGGAGTATGTTAACCTTCAGTTCGGTACTAGGAAGAGTAAGGGCGGTTACGCACTACATCCGATCCGTGTCCATGAAATTTCGTTTCCGAGTACATCCGAACTCTATCCGTCATAATCTGTCACAATTAAAAACATTTTGAACTCGGAGCTCAAATCACGGACACGGATGACGGACCCCGACGAGTAGTGCGTAACCGCCCTTATGCTCTTGTACTTTTCTCTAAAGACGTAGGTAGGTACTTAATTGAAATAAAACATTTGTTAGAGAAAGTTTTGTCAAGTAAGACCTTGATACGTTATTCTCATATTTTTGCACTTAAGTAAGATGCATCTTGGGTGATTGCATTTCACTTATTAGAAGAAAATAACAATTTCAATGTGACCGTGTAAACTTGATGCTTAGGTACCTACTCTTCCGTTTCCTGGTACATATATATGTTCCTGTTAGTTTTAAAATAGGTAAGTCCGTCAGCATCTACTCTAGGAGGTTTAACATTAAGGGGGGTACACTAGTCGACGGCACGAACTATTTTGTGCGCGGGGTTAAAATGCATTTTATATCAACCGACAACACGTGCGGAAGAGATAGATGCTGTGATGAGTAGTAGGAAGTTAGTTCGCGTACGAATACACACTTTTGCAAATTTGTAGTGAAATGGATAATGATTTAGGTCGAAACCGAGAGCGCGAAATTTTCAAAACAGATCTTTGGCAGTCTAGATATCATGAAAAAACGACTGAATCTATCTGTTCAAAATAAAATTATATGCATTTTTAAACTACTAATCTATCCCTGTATGGAGGCCGTTTTGCAATTTTCCGTCTTCTTATGGTATTTATTTGCGCCCAAAAATGCGTTAAAATTAGTGTCGAAATGTGGAACTTTCGACGCTCATAACTTTCAAATACTTTCTTTTTTTACTTTTTAACTTCCATACAAGGCTAGATAACGATGAGACAAATTGATATCACTTTTTATTTTGAACGTAAATCGTCAAACAGTGGAATAATCCCTAGACTACGTTTATATGGAAAAAAAATCGACGAGTGTAACCTTAAGTACGTAGCCTAACTATTGTATTGTTTGTTTCAAGAAACAATTACTCCGGTGATAGGAACGTTAAAACCGGTAAGGGGATTGCTTCAATATGAAGGAAATAAAACAACTTTACGAGCTCAAATATATTGAGTGGACATTTATACGATTCTTCAGGTATTCCTGGTTCATAAACCTGAAAACTGAAAATAAATCGTTTTGTCTAGCACTCGTAATGAGATAAATTCGATTTCAACCAATATCTGGCAGCAAGATGAGCAAGACATAGGCAGTGGCGGGGCAAGACCAAAATTGTATGTGGACAACGTACATTAAGCGAGGCCCTCTGATGGCGCAAGAAACAATGATATAAATTAAAAACAGTTTAAAAATAGCTTTTTAGGGTTCCGTACCCAAAGGGTAAAAACGGGACCCTATTACTGAGACTCCGCAATCCGTCTGTCTGTCTGTCTGTCGGTCCGTCTGTCACCAGGCTGTATCTCATGAACCGTGATAGCTAGACAGTTGAAAATTTCACAGATGATGTATTTCTGTTGCCGCTATAACAACAAATACTAAAAACAGAATAAAATAAATATTTAAGGGGGGCTCCCATACAACAAACGTGATTTTTTTGCCGTTTTGTGCGATAATGGTACGGAACTCTTCGTGCGCGAGTCCGACTCGCACTGGCCGGTTTTTAAACCTTCCCTGTACCTATTCTGGCGAACAAAACAAAAAAGAATTATTTTTTATATTATACTAGCTGTTGCCCGCAACCTCGTCTGCGCAGAATTAATACTTCGAATAGTTTACATGTTTACATCGCGCCATAATATTGTAGATGTGTGGGCCGCCTTACATGAGAAAAATCACCATACGAAATACCATCCCCCTTTCCACCCTCTTAAGAATGATTGCCGCGATAAAAACGATCCTATGTCATTTCCAGGATCTCAAACTATTTCCATACCAAATTTCATCTAAATCGGTTCAGTGGTTTAGGCGTGCAAAGGTTGGGCTGGGCACCGCCGTGTCCTCGTGGAGGCGATTGGCGGTGGCAACCTCTCGCGTCCGGCCCTGGTTCAGGCCATGTTACGGAGTGAGAGGGCATGGGAAGCTGTCTCCGCCTACTGCGAAGCAGTAATGCTCGCGAAGGAGGAGGCGGAACGCGTGAGGGAGACGCAACGGAGACGTCCTCACGCCCCTAGCCACCGCAGGAGACGCCCTGGGCGTCGGGAGTCGCAAGCCGATTCCCGGCCACCGTAGGCGCGGGCTTGCGGACGGCGAGTAATGGGTAGCTCGCCGTCCGATAAGGACCAAGCCCGAGTCGACGGCGCGTTGTGTTCCACGCGAGCCTCAAAGAGATGTCAGCAGAATTGACGGGGTCCGCGAGGGCCGATGCCTGTCTGGGTCGCGGATAAATTTGAAAAAGAGTTACCGCGGCCCTGACTCAAGCAACTGAAGAAACACGGGTGGGTTTTAGTCAGTCAAAGTCTGACACGCCCTCCCGTCTCATCCAGAGCGGGAGAAGTCATAGGATGATTTCCCACCCAAAAAAAAAAAAAAAAAGGCGTGCAAAGGTAACAGACAAACAGACAGAGTAAATTTCGCATTTATAATATTACTAGCTTCTCCCAGCGGCTTCGCCCGCGTGAGTTTTGAAAATTATCCCGAGGGAACATATTCCTGGGATAAAAAGTATCCTATGTGCTATTCCAAACTATAATCTCTGTGCCAAATTTCATCCAGATCCGTTTAGTAGTTTTAGCGTGGAGAAGTAACAAACATACACACTCACAGACTTTCGCCTTTATAATATTAGTGAAAAGTGAAATGAAATAGTGAAATGAGATAGTATGGATAAGATTGATAAAATTGGATATGCCAACAATACAATGGCAAAGAAGTTTAACCAACCAGTAACACAAGCCCCGTCAAAACAAAACAGCTAATCCACCAAACCAGCCATGAATATTATTTTAAACAAACCAGACTAAAATACACGAGAAGAACATTCGGCATAAAGAAACGAAAAAAAAGAAACAAATGAACATACGTGCATTGTTTTTGAAAAATAAAGACAGGCTGTGTCCGTCGACAAATTTATGTTTCGCCCTCGCCTCGAGTGAAAGCCCGCGATGAAAGTTTCAGCGTATCTCCAAACTGCAGGCGTGAAAATAAAATTGAACTGGGCTTTCGGTTTTCCAAAATGGTTGCTATCGGAACGCGGGGAAGTGTGGTCTCAGAGTGCCAGTTTAGTTTGTAATTATTTCATTGGCTTGTAACGGCATTATTGGGCGATTTGCTTTAATCGTGTGGTAGCAAAGTCTTTATGTAAATGTGAGAGAGTTTGGTGTTGGTATTACAAAGTAAAAGTCAAAACGTTTATTGCGAACTAAGTGTGTAATGTTGGAGTTTTGTTATATTAGTACTTAAGACTTAGCAGCCTTTTACAAGCATTGCAATTATCATTCTCCTGTCCTTATCATCCTAAATTAGCATGCATTTAACATTATTATTACTTAATTATTTTATTTAACATAATTATACTTAAATTGAGAAAAATATAGTTATGTCAAAAATTTAATGTCAAAAATAGTGAATCTAATCATAGATTTAGTTTTTTTTTGCTGTACATACTATTTCTATGAATCTAATACAAATAATAAGCAACATTAATGTCATCCTTTTCAGGTATCTACCCCATTTGAAATAACATTAGACACGTTTCCAAATCTTTTTACAGTCCGTTCAACCGATTTTGAGTTCTATTCCCTAAACATAAGGATGACATAAAAAGCATAAACCTGTTACCAAAACCAACTGTTTACTACAGCTATCATTTGTCGTATCGCCAACGCAATAGAAGTCAAAATCGGTTGAACGGGCTGTAAAATGGGCTTATTTAAACGTAATGTTATCGCAAATGGAGTTTAGTACGAATTATAATTATAATTTTGTATGAAGTTAAATAGGATAGACTAAATCTTATTGTTTGTATAGGTCAGGGGTGTGACCATAAGCTCTTAGAGCGGTATCAATTTGAGATCGAATAAGGGACAGATGTATCTGACTTGTATACATCTGTCACTTACTAGATATCAAATTGATACCGCTCTAAGAGCTTATGGTCACCCCCCAGATCGCCACTTGAGATAAATTCGTTATTTTAATCTAGACTCTAAATATTCATTAACTGAATAGAAACACTTTTGGATTAGGTATAGTTTTAGCGTTTTTTGGAAAATTATTGCTTTTTTTTCAGTTTTAAATGTGTTAGGCAACTTATTATATTATATTTTAATTGCCATATAATATGGGCTATCACTTAACATTTTGATTCTTGAGGATGGAGCGCATAACCTCTTTTTATGGCGAGTGTTGACGTTGTGCGTATCTTCAACTTTAGTGAACTTGTCGATATTTTTAAAAACAAACGCGCAAATATCAAGTATGTATACTGACGGCAGAGTTAGGATCTGATATTTTACAAAGTATGGTTTGCAGCTCTGCGTATTATCTATTTGGTCGTATTATCCTATTGTTAAAGCTTTGTTTTTAAACGTGGCAAGGTTTGTTTTGATTACCGCATATCAACTTGATAAAAATCCTAAATTAGCTCCCTGAGAGAAATCGCGGCACCTGAACAGCTGAGTAGATAAGCATGAACTTTTATTGAGGGTGGATTTTAGAAAATTTATCTCCTGAAGGGTTCTGAAGGGAAAAGTTTGTATGTAAGTCCATAATATTGAACCTATAGTCTTTTCATTGGGTACACGATTAGTCATAAAATCCTATCCTACTAATATTATAAAGAGAAAGTCTGTGAGTGTGTTTGTGTGTTTGTTACTTCTTCACGCTCAAACGGCTGGACGGATCTTGATCAAATTTGGCACAGATATAGATTACAGTCTGGAATAGCACATAGGATATTTCTATCCCGGGAAAATGCTCCCTTGCGATAATTTTCGACATTCACGCGGGTGAAGCCGCTGGCAGAAGCTAGTAAGAAAATAATGGGACCGCCTGGTCTAGTGGCCGTAAACATGCTGCGGAGCATGTGATATTAGGTTTGATGCCCAGGTCGGGCAAAGTGTTATTGGATTATTCCATCTGGAATTTTTTCAATAGCAGCCCGAACTCTGCACTTATTTACCCGGTTGGTGGCGATAGACTCGCCCCCTACAGTCAAACGGGGTGAATAGGAACGCAGGAGTAAACAGAAGGGTCGCGGATAAATTTGAAAGAGAGTTACCGCGGCCTTGGCACTAGCAACTGAAGGAACACGGGTGGATTTTAGTCAGTCTTACACGCCCTCACGCTTCACCCAGAGCAGGAGAAGTCATTGGATAATTACCCACCAAAAAAAAAATGGATAAATTAGAAACAAAACTTTGAAAGGAGTTTTCAGGTTATTATAAAAAAATTAGCGTTTTATTAGGTATCCAATATATTAAATAATTAATTAAAAAAAAACGATGCTTTGTTTGAAACCAATAAAGTGGTATCACAGTCAAAATTCCCTTCACAGTTTTGTTTCTATTCACCCCTGCGTTCCTATTCACCCCGTTTGACGATATTACATGATACTTAAACAAAACTGGCGGAATGTGGGTGTACTAAGGTGCACCTGCCTTACCCTTCGAAAAATAAAGGCATGATTACTTTATTCTTTATTGTACATTAAGACATTACATTTAAACAAGTTGTACATGTACAAAGGCGAGCTTAACTCCAAATGGAATTTTCTTCCAGCAAACCTTTGAGTAATAGAGATCATAGTATAGGGCAGTAATCCAGTGTACAATATATATACCTACATAGTAAGATGAAACTAGTTACATAATAATACATAAAAGATCTACCTACAATTATCAATACATATATAACATATATATATATATAATTCATTACGTTGAAAGGAAATGCTCTCTCTTTTGAATAAATGACTTTTTAATGTGAATTTGAAAAAAATTTGCTCCTTAATTTTCATCTTGAAGACATCGAGAGAAGGGCTATCGCGTATGGAGTGTGGAAGAGAGTTCCAGAGATGCACTGCAGAAACAGAGAAGGAGCCATCGTAGCGGCTAGAAGTGTGACGCGGAGTACGACGGAGAAGCGAAGTGGCCGTGCGACAAGGTTTACTCCTCGGGACGAGGTACTCAAACCGTACGCGAAGGTATTGAGGAGAAGTAGGACTGTGCAGGATAGTATAGAGAAGGGATAGGATATGGGTATCTCGCCGACGCCGAATCGGCAGCCACTTCAATCTGGTCCGAAACTTCGACACATGGTCGTACTTTCGGAGGCCAAAAATAAAGCGGATGCACAAGTTCTGTAGTTGTGTTATGAAAATTATAAACTAAAGGCTAAGTGACGTAATAAAACAGAAAATTTCATCGAGCTACATTTGCTTCAGCAAAAAAAAAAACAAGACTGCTTAAACTAAGTTTAATATTTTTATTTCACAAACAACATAGTTGTAACAAATAGGTTGCACTACGAAGGATGACACTAGCACAAGCCCCCGGGCTGATTGTCGGCTAATTCTTCGCGCTCCACTGAAGGTTGTACATCGCAATAAATTCCTGGCATTCATACGACCCAACCGACTGAAAGAGTGCGATAAAAACGAGATGACTTGCTCTCCCACTCGCCCAAACATTTTTTCACTCCAAAGACAATGTTTGTGACCTCTGAGTTATTAAGACGACGAACCAATGACGAGTATCTCGTCTCTATTGAATATTTCATTACTTCCTACGTTCCTACCCTTATGAGTTTGTCAAAAGGTGGTTGTTAAGCCGGATCGTAACTTGTTTTGTATTTTTATAGATATGTAGCGTAATACGGCTTTTTATATTAGTATTTACGAGTATATTACGGTGTATTTGAAGCCAAACAAGGGCGGACAGGATCATTTGATATCTGATTGTGAACGAGAAATACTATAAAAATGTTGCCGCAATTGAGGTTTTTTATCTATAATTTGTAAATAAAGGTGCGATTATTGGTGAATTGAAACCCTAATTAATCAGGTAGTAACAATTCCATGGAAACCTTTATAAGCTCCGTCACTAATGAGTGGGTAACACTTAATGAAACATAACATTTAATGAAATGGGTAAAATTTTTAGGTAAATATGGTAGCAATGCTGGTATTAAGGTAGTAATTAACCCTTAGCGTACCTGGTGAACCCAAATCACGCAATTTACCCCATTGAGTCCACGGGACTCCTTTCTTATTAATAATTGAATTTGTAACAGTCTTGTTAAGAATAGAAAAAACAAAAAAAAATCGTCATCTGGGTCTAGGTGCTAAGTAAAATTCAATTATAAAATATTTACATATTTTTTATTATATTCTCTTTCAAAAAATTTCATTTTTAAAACTGAATACGAAATTGTATAATAAAATAAATAAAAAATGTGCAGCGCTTACTCCTTATCTTGATACACCATTCTGCATTCACACCTGAACTGCTTGTGTCCTCACCTAATTCTGGATCCGAGTCATGATCAGAAGATATGCTCCCATCTTTAGAATTCGTTTGGCACTATTAAGTATTGTAGCACCTTGTTGCTCTCGCTCTTCATCGTTGGATGCCTTATCATCACATCTAAACCAGGTTTGTACTACAGATTCAGCATTTTGTCGCAGTGTATTGATTAACCAACTATTTGACATGCATTTTGTACTCTAAAATACGAAAAGAAACTGAAATAAAGTTAATTAAAAAGATCAAAAACCCGACTAACCTACCCTACACCTACCCTAAACCTACCCTACACCTACCCTACACCTACCCTACACCTACCCTACACCTACCCTACACCTACCCTACACCTACCCTACACCTACCCTACACCTACCCTACACCTACCCTACACCTACCCTACACCTACCCTACACCTACCCTACACCTACCCTACACCTACCCTACACCTACCCTACACCTACCCTACACCTACCCTACACCTACCCTACACCTACCCTACACCTACCCTACACCTACCCTACACCTACCCTAAACCTACCCTACACCTACCCTACACCTACCCTACACCTACCCTACACCTACCCTACACCTACCCTACACCTACCCTACACCTACCCTACACCTACCCTACACCTACCCTGCACCTACCCTACACCTACCCTGCACCTACCTTACACCTACCCTACACCAATTTGAACTTTGTACAGAGGCAATAAAGTGCAAATTGACTCTTTGACGTTAGGAACATACCTACATTGTTTAAACAACAGTGCTTGTAATTCAATATGAACTTTACACAATAGCAATAAAGCTCGTTTTAGTTAGAAAACGTTTGTATGGCATAAAGAAAAGGGCTGTTTTTAGGGTTTTTCCGGCAACCCAACACCTACCCTACACCTACCCTACCCTACACCTACCCTACACCTACCCTTCACCTACCCTACACCTACCCTACACCTACCCTACACCTACCCTTCACCTACCCCACACCTACCCTACACCAATTTGAACTTTGTACAGAGGCAATAAAGTGCAAATTGACTCTTTGACGTTAGAAACATACCTACATTGTTTAAACAACAGTGCTTGTAATTCAATATGAACTTTACACAATAGCAATAAAGCTCGTTTTAGTTAGAAAACGTTTGTATGGGATAAAGAAAAGGGCTGTTTTTAGGGTTTTTCCGGCAATTATTCGAATTTTTCTCGCCGTAAAAACCATCTTTGAACTTCAACGAACATTAAAAAAAAAGAATTGGCCAAATTGGTCCAGGCGTTGTTGAGTTATGCGCTTACCAACACATTTTGCGATTCATTTTTATGTTTTAGATATTATATTATATTATACTATATTATATTATATTATATTATATTATATTATATTATATTATATTATATTATATTATATTATATTATATTATATTATATTATATTATATTATATTATATTATATTATATTATATTATATTATATTATATTATATTATATTATATTATATTATATTATATTATATTATATTATATTATATTATATTATATTATATTATATTATATTATATTATATTATATTATATTATATTATATTATATTATATTATATTATATTATATTATATTATATTATATTATATTATTATTATCTATCCGCGTGGTGGATTACGGCCCATTCCCTCTCACAGAGAGGAGGCCTGGTCCCAGCAGTCTGCCTAACCTTCTTCTGACTACGATGGGGTCGGTTTCCAGGCCAAACAGACGCAGCTGGATAGCAGTGTTTTGCAAGGAGCGACTGCCGTCTGCCTAGTAACAGCTCTAACTTAATTTTTAGGGTTCCGTACCCAAAGGGTAAAAACGGGACCCTATTACTAAGACTTCACGATCCGTCTGTCTGTCTGTCCGTCTGACACCAGGCTGTATCTCATGAACCGTGATAGCTAGACAGTTGAAATTTTCACAGATTATGTATTTCTATTGCCTCTATCACAACAAATACTAAAAACAGAATAAAATTAATATTTAAGGGGGGCTCCCATACAACAAACGTGATTTTTTTGCCGTTTTTTGCTCGATATTAATAACGGCAACAGGTAGACGCTTGAAATATTCACACAATATTTAGTTGTATATGCACTTCGAAAAATAATAATTATGAAATTAAAATAAAATAAATTAAGGGGGGCTCCAATACAACAAACGTGATGTTTTTGCCGTTTTTTGCGATAATGGTACGGAACCCTTCGTGCGCGAGTCCGACTCGCACTTGGCCGGTTTTCTTACTTTTTGTGATGTATCCTAAAAATGTTTTAAAACCTAACTCTGTGCCAGTCGCCAAGTACAACGATTTAAAGCGTTTATGTACTAACGGAACTATACCAAAGCGCTTTCGTAAGGAGTATTTAGGTCTACCATCTTTAGGAACTGATAAAGACATTCTGTCTGAAACTAACGAGGAAAACGATATCGACACAATTGATTTTTAAGATTTTACTTTTGAAATGTTCATCCATTGTTCCCCAGCGGGAACCGAATCCATAACCCCGCTGGGAGCATAGAATTTTGGAACAAAAAGGATTTTTCAATACTATTATTTAGTAAACACTAAATAATAGTATATTTTGATTTTGGATCATAAATAAAAGACAACTAATTCAAAAATTATTATGTTTCTATATTTATATATATCTATATATATATATCTATCTGATTATACGTAACGTCTCACGCAGCCCGAAATACAGCAGAGGTTCTAGACAAGTGGCATTCGATGTCAGCGAAGGCGATAGTCTAAATGTCAAAATGTAAGGGATTGATCACGTGATTTTTCTTGCTTGTCAATCCCATACAATTTTGCCTTTTTGACAATCGCTATCGCCACGCTTTTGATGGTAGAATGTCACTAGTCTAGGGCCTCTGGGCGTGCTTTCCGGTCATGGTACATGAAAATGAACGGTACGGTGAATGAGTCATCGAATCGTGAAACGAGAGGCGTTGCTTAAACTTGAAGACCCTATTACAAGACTCCGTGGTCCGTCCGTCAGTCTGTCTGTCTGTCACCAGGCTGTATCTCATGAATCGTGATAACTAGACAGTTGAAATTTTTACAGATGATGTATTTCTTTGCCACTTTAACAACAAATACTAAAAACAGAATAAAATATATGTTCAAGTGGGGCTCCCATACAACAAACGTGTTTTTTTTGCCGTGTTTTGCGATAGTGGTACGGAAACCTTCGTGCGCGAATAAGACTCGCACTTGGCCGGTTTTTATTTAGACACGAGCTCCACTTTAAAGTGAATAATCATCATAATAACATTGCGTTTCAGTCCTTTCATTTTAAAATATGATTGGGTAGATACAATCCAGACTAAATTCCATATTCCACTCGATTAACTTTAACTAATTCGGAATGCATGTGAACTAGTGTCCATTGCAGGGCGATCAATCGTCTCTCAGACAGTGACGTAATGTTTCAGTGAACGACATTATGCAAACACACGTCAGACTCTGTCCAATTAGAGGACTGAGGAGAGATGAAGTGACTGCATTCGTGACGTGATGACTTGGAAAGAAATAATAAGATTTTTTTTGCGCTAGGACCGATGAATACTTAGGGTGTTACCACACCCCCCCTGTGGGTTCCCGCATTGTCGATGCGGGAAGGCTCTGTAACCGTGACTTGGTCACACAGGGTGAAGCGAAGAGGAATCCTAGAATGAGAGGCCGCTCGTCAGAGCTTTTGCCGATAAGCCGACGACGAAGCGGCCAACTAGTAGGTTGCGGTGCCGCTTGGTAACAGGCGACTTCGCACCTGAGGCGGGCCGCGATGTCTTATGGAGATTCCCAGGTCCCATACGATGTCGCGGCTGAGGGTTGGAGGCCGCGGCGGGAGAGGAGTGCCGGTATTGCGGTGCGCCGCTCTACCTTCCTTCCGCGGCCCGGACGGGGTCGCCACCGTCTGATGGCGGACGCGGTGGGGCCGCAGGGGAGGAGGAGTGTCGGTATTGCGTTAGCCGCTCTCCCTATCCCCTGCGGCCGAAAAATGGTAGGTGGCGGGGCCATTGACCTTGACCCGTCACAGGGGGACCAAGGATGCCATACACGGGGTCGTCTGGCGCCCATGTGCTGATTTGGTCCCTGGGGTGGTCACGGCGTACAGTGTGTTCTGGTGCGCCGGTGATGGGGGGTCCCGAGGAGGGTCTGGTGACGGACAGCCGCGGCGGGTTCGCGGTGAGTGCTAACGCGTGCCCTTGTGCCCGCCATAAACGGTACAGGAGGACACCGTGGAGTTTTAGTGGGTTAGAGCCCCACATAACTGCACTATCTCCCCGTAGTGCAGTATGCATGAGCATATCACCACGCAAAAAAAAAAAAAGTTTTTTACCACACCAACCGATCGATAATATTGATCGACGTTG